>CM018681.1:36915509-37515509 GCA_009363875.1 Mikania micrantha
TTTCAACTACTCCATTCTGTTCAAGAGTTCTAGGGATGTTGTACTGCCTCTTGATTCCCTTTGACAGATAAAACTCATCCAGAATATGATTTCTGAACTCTGTTCCATTGTCACTCCTTACACACTTGACAGGAAGAGAATATTGCTTCTCAACATACAACACAAAGTTTATAATGGACTTGGCAACCTCATCTTTTGAGTGCAAGAAGAAGGTCCAGACAAACCTTGAGTAATCATCAACAATTACTAAGCAATACTTCTTCTTTGCCATACTCATGACTTTCACTGGTCCAAAAAAATCCATGTGCAGCATTTGCAAACAACCAGTGGATTTGGTATCACCAATTGGAGGAAAAGAAACTTTGTGTTGCTTCCCTTTCAAGCAAGCAATGCAATTCTCATCACAACTGAAATCCTTCATTGGAAGACCTCTAACCAACCCATGTTTCACCAGTTGATTCATGTTTTTGAGATTCACATGACCTAATCTTCTATGCCACAGATTTGATTCCTTGAAAGAAGCCTTAGAGAATAAACAAGGATGACCTTTAACAGAGATTTTCTTTGATAAATCAAAGGCATAAACCTTTCCCACTCTGTTAGCCTTAAGGAGAGTATACTCATCTAAGACTTTGCCAATCAGAGGCAACACTTCAGAAGACAGTATTCTGCAGTCTTGCTTGGTGAAAAGGGAAATGTGACCCTTATCACACATCTGACTAACACTCAGAAGATTATACTTAAGATTCTCTACATGATTCACATCATCAAACCTTATCTCACCATTTGTCACATAACCTTTCCCTATAATATAACCCTTAGCATCATTTCCAAAAGACACAAATCCCTTCCTTCCTATAAAACAGTCATTAAGAAGAGATCTGCTCCCAGTCATATGCATGGATCCTCCACTGTCAACATACCAGATGCTATTTTGGCATGCTGAAGGACCCTGCATTCATCAACACACTCAGTTAGACTTTGGGAACCAAACCAGTTTGGTTTTGGGTCTGTTAACACATGAAGAAATAAAATTAACATTTTCATTTGAAACAACACTTGAATCATTCTTTTCAAAAGATTTAACCTTGGTTTTTGACCTTGGTTTCTTCTTATGAAATGAAGTAACAGAGGCATCTACTAAGTTGGCTCTTCCTAGCAGATGTTGCATCATCATAACCAATTGATGCTGGTGTTGAGTCAAAGTTTTGATTTCCTTAGAAACATCAATACTTGACTTTTGATTTTTATGTTTTATCACCTTAGTTTCTTTAATTAATGAAGAATCTTTCAAGTGCTGTTTCTTTGAATCTGGAACAACCCCTTTACCTTTCTTGGATTTATTTGATTCATTTCCTTGTGAGGTTTTTCCAGATTTTGAAACTACTGATGATTCTGGTACAAACTTGGAACTAAATTCATTTTTCATTTTGAGTATGTTCTTGTTTTTGTGCTTAATTTTATTGAATTTAGATCCTCTTCTGTACCAACATTCATCAGAAGAATGATTAAACAACCTACAAATTTCACAAGGCACTCTCTTGTGCTTCTCCTTGTGAGTATCTACAAGTACTGAAGACTTAGATACTGAATTTTTGTTCTTCAGAACATTTGGGGCTTCAGTATTTGTAGACATTTTGACAACAACTGATGTGTTGACAACATCTGAAGAGTTATTCTTCAGCACTTGTCTATCAACACAATTTTCATCAGCAGTTGTAACATTACCAGCTTTTTCTATAACTGCTGATGAGACACTCTGACTTATCAGAAGCTGTGCATCTTTCTCTCCAGTGCCATGCCCATCTGACTCAATCAGTTTTAAATTTAATTCATTGGAAACTTTTTCATCAGGATTAATTTCAATTAAAACACTATCTTGACATGTGTCACCCTGAATGACATTTGTACATCCAATAGAATAAGAATATGTCTCAATATCCACAGTTTCAGACTCAGATTTGCATGCACTTAACTCACTTTCAGAGGATTCTTCAGCATCATACTTTTCTGAAGATTTGGTGGATTGGTATACACTGTCCCCTTCAGACTCACAGTCAAGATTTTTTGGTGTATAATCAGCTGGAGGGGCAGTGTGATTGTATCCAATACCAAACTTCACATTTGATGCTGTTTGTTTGTTTAATAACATCTCAAACCCCTTGCAAGACTCAACCCATTTTTCACACTCTATTTGGGTTGTTGCAAGTTTTTGTTTAAGATCATTGTGTTTTACAAGCATGACTTCCACCCTAGCTTTTTCATCAGACAATTGACACTTGAGTTTATAAATTTCAGACTCTTTTTCATTCAAAACTTTCTCAAATTCAGTTTTATTCTTAGTCACAGCCTTTTCTAAATCCAACTTCTCATTGATTAATTCAACATTTATTTCTCTAATGGAAGCAAATGCTGAAATACATGATTCTGAACACAACTTAGCTTTCGATTCAGATGATACCTGTGATGTAGAAAAAGTTGGACCTGAGGTGTCAGTTGAATCTATAGCCATCAAAGCAAGATTCCCAAATGGATTGTCTCCACCATGTGGACCAGCTTCAGAGTACAACTGTATATTGAAATCAGAGAAGTCATCAGGTAAACTACTCCAATCAGCTACTCCAGGGGTGAAGAAGCTCTGATGTTGTTGTTGTTGTTGAGGCTGTTGATTTGTTTGAGATTTGCTGGGGTCAGGAAGAGCAGGTGATTGTGAAGGTATTAGTGCTGGAGTGTGAGTGGATTGTGGCATATAGAAGCAAGGATATGGATAAGGCATAGGACTTTGTGGTATAAAGTGAGCTGGATAAAATTGTTGTTGGCCAGATCCAGAAGATTGTTGTCCTTTGTTTTGTGGGTTATTGCTAGGAAAGGTCACAAAGGGTGCAAAGGAACTAGGTCCAGTGGATTTGCACTCTCTAGCAAAATGACCAAGCCTGTGACACTTGTGGCACCTCAACTTCCCTTTGTCAAAACCAACTTTGGTTTTGCCAGATAATCCGGGAAATTTTCTTCTTCTTTTGTAGAATTTTTGAGATCTAATGTTGATTAATGCCATCTGACTTAATATATCCATCTCCTCCAGATCATCATCTGGAATTCCTTTCAAATCATCCATCACAAAGCACAGATTATCACCATAATTTCCTGCATTACCATCAACTCCCACAAAAGCATGTTCAGCATTATTAGTAGAGAAATCAATATGTTCATCATAAGAACATTCAGACCCATTAAACTCTGACTCTTGACCTATCAAGGCAGTATTTCCAGGAACAAAATCATCAGTGAGTTTTCTAGATGAAGACAGTTTTCTCTTCTGTTCTACCTCTCTCTCAAAAGTTAAGAGTTTCCCATGGAGTTGGGTGAGAGATAGATTCTCTAGATTTGCATTAGAGCGTAAGACAATAGTATAAGTGTCCCATCTCTCAGGCAATGATCTGAGAAATCTGTTGTTCATCTGACTATTTGTATACTCCTGCTTAACCATTTTCAATTCAGAAATCAAACATGAAAACCGCTCAAATTGTTGGGTCAATGACTCACCCTTTCTATGAGAAAAAGTCTCATACTGTTGAGCAAGGATTTCTCTAGTATTTGCTAAAACCTCGTCGGTTCCACCGAATTGTTCTTTCTGTGCAACCCAGAGATCATGAGCAGTATCATGATGCATCAAGCCTGAATAAATCTCATTCGGCAAAGCCATTGCTAGAATACCATGAGCTTTTGCATCAATTTCAAACAATTTGATATCCTCATCTGAATACATATCTGATGGTTTCGGAATCATGATTTTAGTTTCAGGATCAGTGATCATGGGTTTATACGGACCATGCACTACAGATTTCCAACATCCTGCACTGTTAATTGACAGGTGATGTAGCATTCTATGTTGCCAAAAGTTGTACTCACTCCGAACCAGCATCGGAGGCTTGGTTGCGGAGCCTGTTTTGTGCGGATCATTGTTTGGAGTTGTCATGATCTCAGATTCAATCAATATCAACAAAATTCAAATGAATTAACACAAACTTCAACCAATTGATTCAAAACAAATTGATATTGAAAAACAAATCAACAGAAGTTATCAGAAAACTTCAAACTATAACAAGTTCTTACTAATCGGCTAATTCGATCAACCAGAGAACTGAATTGAGCAGTTTCAGAGATCAATTGTTTAATCGATCAATGATTAACCTGCTCTGATACCAATTGTAGGATCAGATGTTCTCATTTGATCAATATTAGGTTATAGCAGCGGAATTCAACGATGAATTAGCTCAAAATTAGCAAGAACAAAGTTAATCTAATAGAACAGTAAAGCACAAGTTGTTATAGAAAGAGAATTCTGCAAAAGGAATAATCTCATTCAATTCACACTAACTTCGTTAAAGATACAGTATGTCAACTGCCCTTATATAGAAGCAGTGACGTCTGATGATGTCACATGATATTGACACCTAACAGACAAAAGATAACAACTAAAATAACCAAAACTACTGAGGATGTTTACAACTACTGAAGACATCCTCTTACAACTACTGAAGAACTAAAACTACTGAAATTAAACTAAAACTACTGAAGGCTAACTACAACATCTGAAAACTAACACTTCAGCTGTTGTGAACAACATCTGAAGACTTGTTCTTCAGAGCTTGTAACTCTTCAGATCTTCTCTTCAACAGTCGTTTGTCTTCAGCTGTTGTGCTCTTCTTCAGTTGTTGCGTGCCTGTGGGACTTAGAGGATTTTCTGATCAGGCTCATTGGTTCTTTTGGTCCAACAAACAAACTCAAAGTAACTTTTGGTATCAACAAACCGAGATGACACAAATTTGAACTAAAAAAATTAGTTTTGACACTGGTTTCTTTGCTGTTAGTCCTTTTTGATTTGACAACAAAACCTAGTAGGAGATTTCTCCACCTTATTGGATACAATCCCTACAGCTGCATTATCGGCTCTTACAAACCTAATACCTCTCAGGTATTTTGAGCCTCTACGTATAGGGTCTAATTATGAAGAGGAGAGCTCTGCTTTTGACACCAACAGAAATAGTAGAAGATATGATAAGTGATTCCTCTTCATAATTAGACACCCAGTCTTGTACAAGTCCATCCATCTTTCCCTCTCCCAATGATGATCGACCAATAATATTGTCCTTGGTCGGGACTACTACTAGCGATGCTTTGGATTTGAAATCAGTGTTGGATTCATCATTTGGAGTGCTTACAAAATCATTGCTCAGGAATATAAGACGAACTACCATTGCTTTTCTATTTCAGATTCAGAGTTTCATAATTACACTCTTCAATCACCATCTTCTTCTGGGTTTCATCAATGGTGTTTAGAAAAGGTGTAATGGCATCTTGCTTGTTACAAACTGTGACCTCAATCTAATGCATATGTTTATTTAAAATATTAATTTTTGTTTTAAAATGATTTTCGTTCGCTTTTAAAATTTTATTTGCAGTCATTGAGATCATAATCAATTTATAATTGTGTTTCCGATATGCGAGGACCTTTCTTTCAATGTTATCACATATATCACACATGTTCCTTGATGAATTCATCTTGTCCGTCCTCATCCCTTATGATTGACCCCACCTGATCATTCTCCTCTGTCTCCTTCGTCTTGACTTCTACCAGGCATGCTTTTCCATTCTTCTCTTCATTGGTAGTAAACCTAAACTCCCACCTTCATCATTATGTACAATCAATTCCTTTTCTGATTTTCTAAACTGGATAATTCGTGAGTCTCTACAAGAAATAATCACCTCGCAAAATTTGCTGATGAAGATCTTTGACATGGAAATATAAATTCATGTTGCCCATCTTCTTGGGTTTGTTGCATTGTCTTGTAAAATGTGCTTTCTCACCACAATTGTAGTTGTTACCATGGTTATATCAAAATCGTATTTGGAATCCTTATTAACTTGGATATCTTCCCTAGTTCGTCAAACAAAATCTTTAGCTCTCCTCACAGCACTAGCTAATGCCCACATAAGATCAATTGTTTCCATTTAATCATGATCAATTTAAGAGTAATCTTCATCAAACATATGTAGATTCCATGTCTTGCCTACCAGCAACCTGTCATAAGAACTCACCAAAGTTGATAGAAATCACATATGCTCTTTGGCAACCTCCAAAGTAAATTTGCCATACTTATCAGTCTCTAGCTTTGCTAAAGATGAGGTCTCAGTTGAGTTAGATTGCGATCATAAACTTGATGTAAAAGGTAACAAAGCTAGCTCTGTTGGCATCCAAATACTACGAAGTGCTTGAATCAAATGTTGTTCGTGGTGGAGCATTGTGAGTGGATGCTGAAGTGGGAGCAAAAACAGAGTAGTATATTGAGGGGTCCTAAACTTGAACTCCTCGTTTAGCCTTCCACTTATTCTCGATGTCCTGCTATTGAAGCTTCTGAATGAAATCATTAATGGAAAGAGCAGACAACATCTTATTTTGTTTCAGAACCATGAGGAATGCTTCCTAGTTTGGTAGCAAAGCATCAGCCAGGCATCTTACTTTCTCTACCATTGTGATTTGGATCTGATGATTGAATAACCCACTTAGGAAATGATAGTAACGGGAGATGAGATCATCCAGTGCTTCATTCCTGACATACATAAAGCTATTAACGTCCTTCCTCAAGTCTTTATACTTGATGTTCCTCAAGGCATCGTTGTCTTCGTATCTTTGCAGAAGTGCGTCCCAAAGAGCTTTGGAGGATGTAAACTGTATGAACTGATGGAAGATTTCAGTGGCTATTGATAGAGAGAAAATGGCATATGCTTTCTTCTCGTAATCATATGATTTTCGTTGTGGCTGCGCAAGTTTTGTATTGAGCACAGGAGAGCCATCTTCATTCAGAGGTCTAAGATAGCCGCTCTAAATTGTAATCCACATATTGGTATCAACGCCGTTGATGTGAATTTCAAATCGATCCACAAGCCTCAAGTTCTTCATTTCTCAACCAAATCGAGCCTTCTTGGTGTCAAAACGACCACTACAACCTGTAGATCATGAAAGTACAAACGATCTGAGCTTGGAATCATTCGATTTGAGGTAAAAATGAGTTAGATCTCATGATTTTAGGGTTTCTAAAACCCTCTTGTTCGACCACCTTTCTAGCCGTTTAAAACCCTCAAAAACTTAGGGCAACTACACCAAACCACGGTAGAATGAGTTAGGAACTGGTCACATATCTTGGCTTGGTCACAAAACTCGAAATCTTGGGCTGCACCTGGCCAAGGCCGAACGGCCGAGTGGCTCCATCAGGTAGCCCGAAAGGCTATGGGTCGCATGGACTAACCTAAGGCAGAAAGAGGCCCTATTCAGTCGGCAGTTGCTTCGGTCGGCCACTCCTTCGCAGACCCTTTCATTCGGCCAACGCACTAGCAGGCCACCCTTATTCGGTCAAGACCCATTCGTGGGAACAATTCCATTTGGTCGAAGCACCTTTGGCTCAAATCCCTTTCGGTCGGGTGTCCTCCTTCGGACAAACCTTTTATACGGCCAAGCCCTTTGGGTGAACCATGTTATTCGGCCAATGCTAAGTTCTTTCGAGGATGGTTACAACCAAAGGAAACATGAGTGGATTGACCTTGCATGGGAAGGTTTAGGCGCATACACACGTTTCATGCATGCATGGGGTTGTACGTGGACTACATGCATGGGGAGGTTACTAGGGTTTTTACTAGGAGCTTAGTTGGTTGCTAAACGTTCATGAAAATGTCCAACACTAAAGTTATCCTAAACTAAAATGATTTGTAAATATGAATTGGTGAAAATAATTAGGGTTTTCAAGTAAAAGAAACAAAGTTGCAACTCCCCTATGCTAGGGATTGATAACACCAGTACTTTTTCTAAACAAATGTTGAACTACAACATAAATGTTTGGACATTATTTTAGCTTAGCACATTCGTATTTTATTAAACTAAACTATTAATAACATGATGAGAAATGCACTACGGATCAAAACAATAGCTAAGTATACGGATGTTGATTTCATTATTAACACCTAACACTTTGAAATTTCATGAGAACATATAACTACTTTAGATTGTTCATTTGAACTATCTAGGATGGGTTATACACATGAGCGGTCAAAGAACCATGGGAAAATCTAGATCTAGTAACGTGCTTAAGGTTGATCGAATGGGATTAACCTTAGCCTAACATGTTTAATTATATTTTCTTAAAATAATTTATAAGATTCTTATTTAAAATATTCTTTAAATTAAATTAAATGATTTCAAACGTAATGATTTAACTTAAACTGAGTTATTTAAAATGTTTTAATTAAAAAACTTTGAATGTAAACAACGTAAACCTTATATCACTAAGGTTTAATAGTGACAATTCACGGGATAAGGGTTTATAAATGGGTAATACGTTTAGACTAGTTAAAGAGAATCGTAGAAACACATTAGTAACATAGGACACTTAGTTGCATACCGAGACCGAAACCCTAGATACGACTATTATAAATACTTATCATATCCGAATCCTTTTAAAACAACTCAGGTACTGAAGATACTTAAGCAACAAGTAATGAGCGCGCATTTTGTTGTGAACCATTACATAACAACACAGGTGAGTTCATTGCCCCTTTTCTAATTTTGTTTAACAAACGCGGGGCTGAGAAGCATGCGTAAATTATTTTCTTGGATTATATTTACCTAACTGCTTTTACTTAATATATGTTTTATATGTAAAATGGTTATCCTAGGTTTTATCTAGGTAAACTAATTTCAGAATGAGTTATCTATTCATCATGAATAGCTAACAGTTTTAAAAACAAAGGTCTAAAGGTCTAAAACAAAGAACTAATTTCAAAGAACTAAAGATCTAAAACAAAGAACTATTTTGAAAGGTCTAATTTCAAATAACTAACGGTCAAATCAAAGTACTATTTTCGGTGGCGTGTTGTCAAAGAACTAACGATCTATTTCAAAGAACTAAGTACAAAGAACTATTTTCCAAGGGTCTGACTGGGAAATATCAAAGATAGCATGTGCCAATCTCAGGTTCGAAAGATGTCCTAGCTAGACTGATTGAATATGAGACGCATGTTTTGATCATATTTACAGTATTCCCTAACCAGTTTTGAGGAATATCTGGGAAATACTCAAAGATAGCATGAGCCAAAGAACTATACGAACCATGGACGATGTAAAGAACTATAAAATCCTGTATATCAAAAGATGTCCTAGCCAGACTGATTGATTATAGGTCGCATGTTTGATGAGGTTTACAGATCTCCTTTACTACTAAGAACCATGATTGCTAGACTAGTCTACTCGAGTTGACCAAGGCCCAATCGTTAGGTTTTAGATTTTATTAAATTTTTATTTATTTATTTATTTAAGCATGTATTGTAATGTTTCCACAAATGTTACGGTTGATCATGATTGTGTGGAATGAAACGCTTAATTATCATTGACGGCAATATACTATGTGGTTCGATATGTGGTGGGATGTTGGCTGGGGCTTGTTCCCTTATATATGCCCTATATATAAGCATATTTGATTGGATAGTATAGGTGGTTGTTAGTGAGGTTAAGGTTGTCATTTTGGGTGTTAAAAGGTTATTATTTTCAGACGTTTCAAGGGTAATCATTTTCAAACGGTTCGAGTATGTGATTCAGTAAATGGGATGAAATGCTTAATTTTCATTAGCAACAATGTACTATGTGGTTCGGTATGTGGTGGAATGTCGGCTGGGGCTTGTTCCCCTATATATGCCCTATATATAAGCATACTTGGCTGGATAGTATAGGTGGTTGTTGGTGAGGTTACGGTTGTCATTCGGGCAGGTTATTCAAATCATTTTTTATAAAACTATATGAACTCACCAACCATGTGTTGACTTGATCTTTTTGCATGACTTCCCAGGTGACGAACAGGTCTGAGTAGAAGTTATTGTGTTTGGACTAGGGTACCAGATATAGGACCTAGTATTTTGGACCTGCATATTTTTGAACATCATTTTACAGATTATTGTGTATATCTTGTGCAGATTCAAGATAGAAGAATTATAATGTTGATAGCAGATTTACATTGTTAAATTATGAACAAAACTGATGTAATTTAACTTTGTAATTCTATTTTCATTTAGCAGTTTCTCATTATATATCATGTGCATTGTAAACAATCTAATCATCACAATTATCATTCACGATGATTGATATGATATAATACAAACAGTTCAATAGCAATCAATTGTAGTGTGTTCATCATTGTTATTGTTTGTTCTCAATGTTGTGTGTTCCCATTGTTGTTAACAAAGTTAAATAAGAACTAGTCTTATTACATTATGTTATTTGTTGTATGAATGATGTTGTTAACATGAAGTTACGTTATCATGATTATCATTCTAGTTGTTCCATGTAGTCAGCATGTTGCCACTAAGCCGTGGTCAGAGCTAGTCTTACCACCCTTAGTCGACTCAGGTATTGGATGATAATTGTTCCATGTTAACTTCTAATATGTATAGAGTTGTAAACTAATTGTTATAAGATCTTGTCTTATTACACTTATGTAACTCTAGTATTGAATGTTATTATGAAGATGTGTTATCTTCATATCATTCATATGTTTTGTTCTTGTCATCATGTTCACCTGTGATTATCTCAATGTTCGTTCTTGTAAGAATAACTAAGTGTTATAATTATATCTAACAACTATGTCATTCTATTGTGTTGATGAGTTATGATATTATATTATCATATTCATGTTAGTTGTTCTTGTCATATCATGATCATACAAGCATGCATACAATGATAAACGATAATAAGTTAAACAATATTATCTAAATCAAAGCATAAGCAATATGTTAAGCTAAAACTTTTAAGTAAATAAAAGTAAGCATGTTTCTCAGCCCCGAGGGTTTAAAATTGAGATTAAAGAAAAGGGGCATATGAACTCACCTTGTAGTAGTTGGAAGTTGACATAGCTTAAACGAAGAAATGCACTCGCTCTTGATTGTACTTGTAGTAGTTTTCACGCTTCTGTATTGATTTCACGCTGTATTTAACTTATAAGTATTGAGTGTAATGGTTTTGTGTGGGCGTATGTGTTAGCCCTAAGGTTGGATAACACACGTAAGTCTTGGTCATCATTCGGCTCTGTTTACTTGTTATAGAGTTTAGTACTACTTAACCCGTTTAGCTTAAAGTTAACCCACTTTGTCATTGACTTTATATCCATATTTATGTAAACTTGTCATGATAGGTCACCTTGAAACCATTTTAGTTCGTAACCATCCGTTACCTTCATGGTTTAAGATCACGTGTGTCCTCTTACTCTTGAACTATTGTTACATCATTAATAATTGGTTATGTCCCCATTTTTATAAATTATAAGGCTTTAGGTTTTATAAAATACCTTGTACTCACAAATCATTATATATGTAATAAAATTCCCATGTACGATTATCTTAAAAATTATTTGTTTCACCTTAAAGCTCAATTGAGCCGATTGACAAATGAGACGTATGTACGTGTGTTTCGAGCCAACTAGTGAATCTGGGCCCAATCATTTAATTTGGGCCGAATGTGTGTATTTAGTGGAGTGGGTCGCACTTTTGGACCAACTATTGGGCCGAGTCATCATGGAGCACCCAATCCAAGTGGACGGGTGTTATGGGTAGAATACTCGGGCCTTAGGCTGGATCCAATTATGCTGGGCCAAACAAAGAGGTGGGCCGAATTAGGATAGTCCGAAGGTTCGTGGTGCACTGGCCAGCATGCACATGCCTAGCGAACCTACAAGGGTTCGGCTAGGGTTGCATGGTTCGGCTGATGTTGTCGCTCCTGGGTTCTCCACAACAGGTTCGTGCAGGGTTCGACAATAGAAGGTTCGTAGCTCAGGGTTCGTCCCATACAAAGGTTCGGTGACTAAGGAGGGCTCGTGGGTAGCATGGCAGGTTCGTTCGAATGGAAGCCATGAATGTAGGTGATAGCTCGGCCAATGGTTCTCTGTTAGTTGAATGGTTCGGTTCTGCATGGTCTACATCGGAAGGTTCGTGACTGGGTGGTACCTAGGTTCGCCTAGAGTTCGGTCTAAGCAATGCCACAGGTTCGGCTAACTAGGTTAGGTTCGCCTCCTTTCCCGCTCATCACAGGTTCGTCGCCACACATAGAGGTTCGGCCAAGTAATGGTTAGGCCAGCCCTCAGCTGAGCGAACCTGTTTCTCATCCTCATCACGCATCCAAGCTGTTGCATAGCTACTTCACCATGGTAGTGTTGCGCGTAGGTGGTTCACTCGCGGTCATGTGGTTCGAAGTGAAGGGTGAAGAACCGGCTAGGTGTGTGTATCAAAACCAAAAGTGAAAACCCTCTTTTTCATGATCTTCCCTGGATCATACCTCGATTTTGGCTGGGTAAATGCTCAGATATGTTGTACTTCCTTGTAGAGAGGGTTGACAGCTACGCGTGGACACCAAGAACGCCCAATTTCGTTAAGAAATGATCGAGATATGGAGATTTGAAGCTTGGTTTCTAGTGTGAGAAACGAAAAACGGGTGTGTGTTTTGAGAGAGAGTGGAATGTGAAAATGAAATGAAAGGCTTCATTTAGCCTTTAAATACCCCGAGGGTCTTAGGGTTCGTTTCGGTTACTCGGTTTTCATCTTCGTTGCGTTTCCGGAACGTTACGCGTAGTAAAATAAAAAGAGTTGTTTTATTTATTTTGATGAGTTTCAAAATTGTAAAATATAATTTATTTCATATTATCAGTTTAATGTCATTCGTGTCGTCTTTCGTTTTTTTGTTTCGTTTCGTCAGATCGCGTCACCATCGCGCGTATTCATTCGAATCGTCACCCGAACGAACACGACCATGGTTTTGCTTTCTGATTCTTGTTTTCTACTTTCCAGTCATCATTTCAGAACTTTAAACTCACAGATACGTTTGCGCGAATCGTCACTCACGCAAACACACTTTCAGTTCGTTATCCTGAAACGACACTACAATTATGTTTTGAATTGTATTTCCTCACTAACGGACTCAACTAACATCCTGGTTTCACATTGTTTTCATACTGATTTGTCGGCCATCTGATTCCTGTCATCTATGGATATCAGATCGCAACCGATTTGTTTTTGTTATGTACTTGAACACTGTTGTTTCGCTTGTTTTGTTGTATTATCTGTACTTAGGTTTTCACCTAAATACAAACAACTATTGTTTAAGATGAATGTTGTACTTACGGCATTTAAGTTTACACATGAATACGTACAACTGTTTCTTGTATTTCGAATTCTTTTAATACAAGTATTGTTCACAATCATGTATTTACACATAGTAAATAGTGAAAGTACACATACCGTACGGATTTGTAGGACGATCTGGTACTGGATGTCACATTTTCACTCCCCTTTTCTTAAACTTTGAAAATGTAAAATCTTTTTGTTGTTTTAACTCCCCCTAAACTTGTAGATCTTCTTAGACAGACTCAAATACCGAAAATCTTTTTGTTGTTTTTGTAAATTTTCCCCCCCTAAATTTGTGATCTAAAAATTAATGTAAAACAAAACACAAATTTTACAGTATTTACAAAATTGTTTTAATCAAAACTTAGTAGTTTGAGATAGGCATGGAGATGGTGAAATCGAGCTGTGTTGAACAGTTTTGTGAAAAGATCAGCGAGATTATCGTCTGTGTGGACCATTTCAAAATGAATCAGTTTCCGTTCGAAACAGTCGGGGATAAAGTGAATCCGGATGTCAATGTGTTTAGTTTTGGAGTGTTGTACCGGATTCTTGACGATCTGTAGGGTAGCTTCATTATCACAATAAATAGGAGAGTCAAGAAAGTTCAAACCGTAATCGAGGAGTTGTTGCATCCATATAACCTGAGAACATCAAATGGAAGCAAAAACATATTCAGCTTCCGTAGTGGAGGTAGGCACGGTTTTCTGTTTCTTGCATTGCCAATAGATGAGGCGATCTCCTGAGTATTGACATCCTCCAGTGGTTGATTTCCTGTCTAAGTTACAACCACCAAAATCACTGTCAGAGGAGAAAGATCCTTTTGATAGCAATCAGGTGAGAAACTTTCGGATTTACTTGATATCAGGCACACTGACATACAGAAAACATGATGTCTGGTTGGATAGCGATCAGGTACATCAATGAGCCAATCATCGAGCGATAAAGATGCTGATCAACATTTTCACCATCAGAATCTGAAGTTAAGACGGGACGAGCAGGCATAGGAGTGGATGCAGGCTTTGATTCCAGCATATTGAACTTTGTGAGAATATTGGTAACATACTTGCCTTGATGAATCAGCACACCCTTCGAATCCTGCTTTACCTGGAGACCCAAAAAGAAGGTCATGTCCCCCATCGCACTTATCTCAATTTTTTTGTTCATCACAGCTTCGAATTCTCTGCATAGCTCGTAGAACCAAAAATAATGTCGTCCACGTAGATTTGGATGAGAATTAAATCATCCTTATCCTTGCGAATGAACAATGTCTAATCAATGGCTCCACGGGTACATCCATTAGCAAGCAGATGATCTGTAAGTGTTGCATACCACGCTAGAGGTGCTTGATGAAGAACATAAAGGGCTTTGTCTAACTTGTAGACATGGTCGGGATACTGCGAATCCTCGAATCCAGGAGGCAGACATACATAAATTTCTTCTTTGACATTTCCATACAAGAAGGGAGTCTTCACATCCATTTGATTCATGGTGAAGTTCATGTAGGAAGCGTAGGCCAAGAAGATCCGTATAGCTTCAAGTCTTGCAACCGGTGACCAGACTTCTTCATAGTCGATCCCCTCCTATTGGTAGAATCCCTGAACTACCACCCTTGCTTTATTTCTGATGATGACACCCGAATCATCACGCTCGTTTCTGAAGACCCATTTGGTTCCAGTTGGCAGTTTCCCCTTTGGCAACGGAACTAGATTCCACACCTTTAGCTTCTGAAACTGCATCAGCTCTTCCTGCATCACCTAGACACAGCTTGACTTCTTAAGAGCCATCTTGACAGTCTTGGGTTTGACCTGCGAAAAAAAAATAGGAATACAAACAAGAATTAATTGGACCTGATTGACTTCGTGTGATAGTTCCTTCAGGCAAGGAGCTCTGAGCTGGAATAGATCGACTCCGGGTGAGAACGCCTTCTGAAAGAGGTCCAATAATATTTTCCACTAGATGATTCCTGTTGATGCTTAGAGTTGGCACTTCCTCCATAGCTTGATTATCTAGTAAGTTGCTGATGTGGTTCAGCTGATCTTCACTGGAGGAAGGGAGATTCTCGATGGGAGCGGTTTCACTTGCTTCGGCTCCATGATCCACACAGTGTTCCTCAGGGATGTGGTCTGAGAAAAGTGGATTACCAAAGTTTTGGTGGGAAGCAGATGAAGAATGATCTATTTTCGGGATTGTCTGAACTGACTGAGAAGTATCCGGATCTGATGGGATAACTTCATTGATCGTGGTTGGCTGAACTGGAGGAGCCTGATCATACATGCCTGGTGGGTCAACCGTCAAAAGCATGGGATCACATGGAACTTATTGAACCCAGTAGTCTACGTCATCACCCTTGTAGAAGTTGTCAGTTGGCTCAGATGGTGCTGCACTCTTAGATGAAGTGTAAAACGCTCAAAAGTAGAATCATACTGAAGTAACCAGTTTGGACCAGAACCGGCATCGGTGTTGCTCATCTCTTGCCAATCGATGTAGTATGACTCCATAATCATCCGGGTCTTCTTGTTGTATACCCGGTAGGTAGCTTTCTCTGATTAATAGCCCATAAAGTAACACTCATCAGCCTGGTCATCAAACTTATGATTCGGCTCAGTATGGAGGAGAGTGCACGGACACCCGAACGACATGAAATGACCAACTTTTGACTTATGGTTGAAGAAAATCTCATAGGGAGTCTTCTAATGGCATTTGTTCAACAGTTCTCTATTTTGAACATAACAAGCTGTGTTAACAACTTCAGCCTAGAAGAATATTGGCAGTTTGGACTCTGACGGCATAGTCCGTGCAGCTTTGATAAGCGTTCTGTTCCTTCTTTCTGCAACTCCATTTTGCTGAGGTGTACGACCTGCACTATATTGCCGTGCAATTCCCTTCTCATCGCAGAAATCAATAAGTGTCTGATTTCTAAATTCAGTTTCGTTCTCACTTCTGATTACCTTAACCTTTAGATTCTTCTGATTTTCGATAAGGGTGATAAACTTCTTCAGAATCTCTGGTGTCTCATCTTTCTTGGCCAAAAAGAACACCCAAGTAAATCTGGAATAATCATCTGTCACAACTAGACAATATGACTTCTTCCCGATTCTCATTACGTTAACTGGTCCAATGAGATCCATGTGAAGAAGTTGTAGAATTGATGAGATTGAGTTGAACAGTTTAGGCTTATGGGGTTTCTTGTGTTGCTCCCACTTGGCACATGCGATGCACTTCTCAATTGAGGAGAAGTCTTTAGAAGGTAAGCCAATAACGTGATCTCCCTTAGCAAGTCGGTTGAGATTCTTAAGGTTGACGTGACCCAGTTGGCGATGCCAAAGTAGAAAGTCATTGTCCGATGCCTTCGAAAACAAGCAAGTGTTCTCAGTGAATGAATCTGAGTTCATCTTGATGATATAGGCATTGTTGATTCTCGAAGTCCTCATCAAGGTCCACTTCTTTGGCATGACAAATATGGGCTTTAGAATGAGACACTCCTTGTTTGTTAAGTGTGTTGAGAAGCTCTAGTCACATATCTGAGAAACATTCAATAAGCTGTGATTGAGCTATTCAACATAGTACACATCCTCAAAACTTAGAGTTCCATTAGTGACTGTGCCCTTCATTCTTCCACTATGGTTTGCTTTTAGCTTTAGAAACCATAATTTTCGTTTAAGAAAACCAGATTGATTTTGTTTTACTGGTTTGGCCTTCTTGGCAGTGGGAGGATTTTGAGGTACCTTCTAAGGTTTCACCCTAGGCCTGGAGGATTGGTCAGTTCTCATTGATCTTTTGGTAGGTTTGGCCTTGGGTGTGACCTTCTAATTCATCCCATAGAAGAATTCAATAGGTCGGTGCAAACAATTTCTTGCAACGTAGCATGGTCTACCACATGTAAGGCAGCATACCTTTTCATGAAATTTTTTTAGGCCAAACGGCTTTACATCACAATCACCATGACCAGAGGAAGTACTTATAGAGGCTTGTTCCAATGACCCGATTGGAACCAAAGGTTCATAGTTAGGGTTTAAATTTGAACCCACCTCTTTGGTGATTGTGGAATGAGCCCTGTTCACCTGATTTAAAGAAAAAGAAACTGATTCTAAAATATCATCATTTTTAACAAAACTAGAATTAAAATTATTAAACATCTCATTTGGTTTGATTTTAATTTCCTCAAATCTTCCTGAAAGATAAGTTTTTGGAATAAAAGGTGATTTGCGAGATGATGTTGAACAGTCTATGCTCCTCCCAGCACTTCTTTCTTCACTTTTCCCCCTCAGACCTGTATCACTTAAACTATCTGCACACACCTCATAATCATCAGAAACACACATGGGGTTAACTGTAAGTGAAACTGGTTCAGTGGGAAACTCAAAAGAAAGATCAGATTGTAGAACCAAGTCATCAACTGATGTGTTGATTCTTGGGTAATTGTGGTTAAAAGGAGACTCACATTCCGTATAACAAAGACCCTTACCCCTTTTCTCCCGATACTGAATACTGACCATGTCTTCTAAAACTTTGCTTTCATACTCATATTTTTCACATCTGACTGTGGTTTCAAAAGTTGAGTTTTAATCTGTTCTAGTTCAGAAGTGAGCTCATCGATTTTGTGTCTAGCATCTCGATAATTTGACTCTGTCACTTAAAAGTTCTTTCAATTTTGAAATATCCCGACCCTCAGCCTCAAGTTTTCTTTTAAAAATGGCTACATTTTTGAGAAACTCAGAGTTAAAATATTTCAGTTTAGTGACCTATTTGATTAGTGTTTCATTATGACAACGGTACTTAAATACCTTCTCAATGCAAGAAGTAGAGCAAAGATTTTCAGTTACCTCATTGTGCTTTTCATCCACCTCCGCCATAAATGCGTGGCTCAGGGTCATCTCTAGCTCTTGTACTTGATCACTCCAATCATAGGAGTCGGTTTCCTGAGTCACCAGAGCCTTGGATGTGCTAGCACCTCACCCAGCAGCAGCTTTCTCATCAGGCTTCTTTTCTCCCTCCTTCACCACCTTCGGCTGCTTGCACTACCTTGCAAAGTGACCCGGCTTGTCACAGTTGTAGCACCGTAGCTTTGACTTGTCAAATCCAAGCTTCATCCCTTGGTTGTTGCCGAAACTGTTCCTTCCATATTTTCTGATGAACATCTTGGCATGGAAGACTGCCATAGCCATTTGCCAACAAATATCCATTTCTTCCACATCTGCTGGGTTAATATGCTCTATGTTATCTTGAGTAAGATTGGCTGGTGCCAACTCTCCAGCAATAAAGGTGTTGTAAATGTTTATAAATCCCTTGAATAGCAGCAGATTCTCTTCACTATCTAGGCTAACCTTGGGAACTGAACTAACTTTCCCTAAAGAAATGAATGCAGTCTCAAACGGAACATACTGAGATGAGGGGTTCTGGTATTGCTGAGATCCAGATACTTGAAAATTCATGGCAGACAAGAGAGCAACGTTGATGTAGGAGCGATGCCCATAGAACTGGCATGATTGAGGGCTATTTGTTTGTCATCCATGTCATAAGAGTTGATAATGGAGATCAACTCACTCAGAGAAGTCTTATACAGATCCTTTGTTCTTTTGATGGCGGTGTAGTTGGAATTCCAGTTATATGGTAATGAGTTCAAAAGCTTCTTGTTGACCTTTCCTTTAGACATCTCAATTCTTACACTGGTCATTTCAGTCATCAGATGAGTAAATCAGTTATGTTTAGCTTCCAATGACTCTCCTTTGACATGGTTAAACATGTTGAATATTTGCCTTAACATATCCTTCTGACTTTCACGCATGTCCTCATTACCCTAAAAAATGTCCACCAAAGCATCCCAGAGTTGCTTAGCTGTCTAATGCTCCTTGAATCCTTGAGCCACATCAGTTGACAGCGCCATAGTGATTGAGGCGTATGCCTTATCGTCTTTCTCTTTCAAAAGAATGTCGTTTTCTATGTATAACTCCGGGTCTTTGGGAATTAGACCATTCAATTCACTTTGATAAATAGGCACATACGGCCCCTCTTCAATCGACCTCCATAATTTCAGGCACGTGAACTTGATAAACGATTGGAACCTGAATTTCCAATCCTGTAAGTTATCCCCCAACACGAGCCTAGGTGGCTTGGTTTCGGTGCCGATCTCATTGTCTAAGTTCAGAAGCTTGGACAGGTTGGTGAGGTTCTTGGATGCCATGACGACCTGAAAATTTTCTAAGTATAGGTTCATGAAGTCCTCAGGAGTTAGAAGTCCCACGCAGTGCACGAAGTCCAAGCTATACTCGAAACTCAAGCATCCGAAAGCTGTTCTCGAAACTCAAGTTCACAAAATTCCAGAATGCTCGAAGAACAAGTGTACTTGAAAAACCAGTGTACTCGAAAGATAAATGCAGTGGAAGTCTCACTGTACTCGAATAACTATTATACTTGAACAGCCAGTTATACTCGAAATTCCAATGTGTATTCGAAATACCACTTTGTGCTCGAACTCCCAACTATACTCGAATTACCCAAAATACTCGAACTCCGAACTATACCAGAAAAACTGTTTTCGAAATTTTACAATCGAAAACACTTTGAAAAATTTTCAGAGAAATATTTCTCAAGATTCAGAGTCCCAAATTTCAATAGGAGCTAGATGGTGTAGGGTAGAACAAGAAAGTATCGAACTTGCACTGAAAATCTTGTACCTTTATGTAGAAAAGAGTACAAAGGCTCTGATACCACTTGTAGGTCCAGATCTTGTCAAGAACCGAGCTTTATGTCTCCCTTCTGCATCAAAAAACTTTATAATGTGTGGAATCCAGAATAGAATCACAAGAACAACTAGAAAAATGAAAACTTTGTATATTAAGTGAAGTTCACGAAAACAGTGCCTCAATACGTCTAGAGAGCATGCCTCGGGAATCCAACCCCAGAACAATACAAAATACGTCTATATATACTGTTCTAGGAGTACTCGATCTCTATAAACGAAAATGGTTCGAGTACTCGAAATTCTACTGTACTCAAAATACTATGTACATGAGAATCACAAAATCAGGTCTTCAGCTCTTCTCTGGTTGACTTTGTCAGTATTCGTCTTTAGCTGGGCTCTACATGGCTATATGGAGTTGATGCGTTACTATGCTTTCAAATCCCAAAATTAATGGTCAGGTCTCATCCGCGTGGGGGCGTTCAGTCGTTGAACGATCTCTGGATTGGTAGGAAATGACTATTCCAAATTAGACCGAAGTGGTCAAAAGTATCTCATTTAACCTGTTTGATAGTCCAATTATTGAATCATCACTCTTGTTCTTTCCTATGTATGTGTTGTCATGGTTAGCATTCATCGAATTAGACTTCGATGTCTCACACGAATAGGACCTGTAGCTTCCGGGAATAGACAATTCAATTGAAGGGACATCGGGCTCGCTTGAGTTCTCTTGATTCCTGAAATAACTCCTGCTCTCTCAGGAGTACTGGTTTCCTCGTAGTTGTCAAGGGATCAGGGTCGAGTTTTGGAGTCGTATTGGCCCGACATTACTCAAGATGCCCTTTAAACGCTTTTACGGACTCTCTGCTCGCTGGGCGAGCTGCTACTTCCTTTCTCCTCGTGTCCCTCATTACCTAGAGGTGACTGAGGTTATCCCTGCGTTCTTTCCTCTAGTCCTTACCAAGACTCTAGAATGTGTTTCGCTTGTTGGCCTCTAGAGTCTCGTGTTGTTAAAAGGATAGGAATGGGTGGACACACGGTAATGCATACATTTAAATTATACACACTACGTCTATGGAGGATGTCAGAGAGTGTACCTGCATTTGTGCCCCGTTGACGGTGTCTCGGGTGTGTGGGAGCGGTCAACGCTTAGCCACGTGACCAGGTTCACCACATGTGTAGCGGCGCATGACGTTGTTTGGTGGAGGGCTGATTGTTGTGTCATCACTTGGACATTGAGAAGTTGGAGTCCGGTAGCTCTGCCTTTCATGGCACATCATCCTGCATGTCGTGCATTGTTTACAAGGTTGGTTTATGATATGATGGTGCTTGCATTGAGTACACTTAGGAGAGGTGCCAGCGTACCTCTTACGAACTGGACCCATTGTTGCGTTGCAGTGTTGAGCCCAATGACCCAGCTTCCCACAATTTGAGCACAACTTGCACCTTCTATCGTCGGGGTGGTGATATTGACATTTAGTGCAAAGGGGAAATGTTCCAGTGTATGAGCGGTGGGGTCCACCTCGGTGGCTAGGGCCCGCTTGGTCAGTGTAGTCGGTCCTTCGTTTCTTGGGGATGGTGTAACTCGACTCGTCTGCCGCCTCCTGTTGACTCGCTCCGTCTTCTGTCTTCGGCACCATGGGGACGCTCTTTGGTTGAAGTGTGCTGTGGTTGATTTGACACAAGATATCGAGAATGGCAGCGATGAGTTCTTCTGCAATGAGGGTGGCTAGATTTGCGGTCTCTGGATTGACGCATGGCTGCTCCTTTGGAGGCATTCTGATTACCATCGAAGTGGAAGTGGTTAGTACCTATGATCAAACACAAGTAACATATGCGATTGTTCCTATCCAAATTTCTCTACATGAGGTCCTTAGGTTATATTCTAGGCCAAATCGTTTAAGTAAATGACCTAATTCTCTAAAACCATGGCTCTGATACCAATCTGTCACACCCCAGGCCGGCCGGCCGGATCGTAGACCTGTCAGGCGGAAATAGTCCTGAGGCGTGATTGTAATCGGAGTGATCAGATTGTTACATTACACATGATAATATGAGAAATACTAAATGCATTAAATGAATAACATTATATTACAACTATTTTATAATTTAATTCTATTACAACTTGACTTGGACATCTGAAATGTAGAACAGATATCCCAGAGAAGTTACTTGCATAAGTGCAAGTCTTGAATCTTGTATCCGACATGGCCGGAGAGATTCCACGCACGAGTTGTAGGTTCCTCTAAGGGATCCTATATTTCTCTCTCTAAAGGTCATCCTGCTTTCACATGTTCTTCACCTGAGAACATGTAAAATCTCTCAACACTAGGTTGGTGAGTTTACACTAGTTTGAAAATATTAGGTTTAAAAAACAATTAGTAAAAAGCTTTCCATTCACAGTGGTTTTGAACGTGGGGTGTGAATGGCTTTGAAAACACAAAAGAGCTACACGAGTGCGTTAGTCTGACCATCAATAGTGCCCTTCGATGATCCACGAGGATGTCCTTAACAGAAATCGGACTTTGTCACTTATGCACCTCTATTCAACGCGACATGACAAGTGATTGTATAAGAAATGTTTATGAGAAAGAAGCGTATGCTCTGTCTCCCGATATAGGAGACATGTTTTGTTTATTTGAAAATCACACAATTCATTCTCCTTCCTTGTAGTAAAACATTGTTTACTGTGTACTCGTTTGAAACTCGTTCAAGACTAGGTCTTGAACATTTATTTGGTTTGAAAACTCTTGTTATTAGTAGCGTGGTCTGTCCGTAATATCAAACATGTGATCATTTACCAAACCTAACTGATATGCCCTTGTGATTAGTTCCCCTGGAAATAATGCGAGTTGTTGTTTCACGTTTTATGTGTGTAACGTACCAGCCTTGGTGCTGGAGGTTGGTTAGACCTATGATACCATCTACATTACCATCGGTTGACCCACGTCAACTAACGGTAAATGAGACCGAAGGGATTTGCTTTAGAATTCCTCAGCGAATTCTTGTTGTGTTGTTGTGTGGACACATGCTATAGTGAATTACCCTAGACAGATACCATGCCAGTATGTTGTTTGTTTGATGGGGGATTCCCATGAAAATGATTGTCCTCGATTGTGCACTACACAATTTCACGATTTGTGTCCGTTCACCTCTTGGTTGGGCACAAAGCCTCGAACTATTGTGGTCAATGGACATCTCCACGATGATTTGTGTTTTGAACCCTCGAAACTGGTTTCTAGTTGTTGTTTGTTGGAAAAGTTGAATGGAGCGATGAACGCTAAGTAAAAATGATTGAAAAGACACTTATTCGTATAACATTCGAATAATAGGTTGAGAGTTTATCCTTTTATCTAAATCATTAAAAAATAACTCTTATTCGTTGATCATTCGAATAACAGTGTTCATGTTCTCAGCCACAAATGATTTGGAAGCCAGAAAATTGAAAACGAGGGGTCTGTGAACTCACATGAGGTTGTGGGTCGTCGATGCACTCACTCGTTGTGTTCCCTTGATTTGAATCATGTGTTAGAAATTAGTTAGTTAGGTGTTGGGTGGTTGTGTGTTCGGTGTTTTGATGTGAAAATGTGTTTTTATTTTGGTTCTATCATTACAAATGGTGTAAGATAGGACATTCAACACATAGCCATTTTGGGTTGTTCTTGATGCGAACAGGCAGTTCATGCGAATGGCCTTCATTCCCACGAATGGAATTGTCACACCCCGAGCCGGCGGGACGGATCAACTTTCCCGTCAGGCAGAAGGTTCTCGGGGCGCGATATCATGAGTGATAATCGTGATGATCAGATTGTTTACATAGCATCAACATTGAGAATAACTAAAGCACAATATAGCATTAAACTAGGATTACAAAGTTAAATTACAAATGTTAATGTTTGATAATTTGAATATGTAAACCTATCAAAAGGATCAAATGTTTACTATATTGTGACTATACAAGATATCAAAACAGATTCACAACTTTCATCAAAACATGTGCTTTTCAAGAATCTACTAGGTCCTCTAACTGGGCATCCTAGTATGCATTCCTGAGCTTTAACTTATTTATGTACATCACCTGAGAAAGCATGTAAGAAAAACAAAGTCAACACAATGGTTGGTGAGTTCATATAGTTTAATAGTTGAAAAATAGCTTTAGCAAACCTCTTTCGGTAACAACCTTAATCTCATTAACATCACTTATAATATCCAATTCGGTATGCTTATATATAGGGCATATGTAGAGTCGAACTTACCGCCCGCCCAGCCAACATCCCACCACATACTAAAATACATATGACATTGTTGTTAACGATAATTAAGCGTTTTAGCTACAACCCAAATCCCGTCTTCGTCATAGCTTTCACATACTTTTTAAAAGTTTACAAGTTTATAGCATTCACATAGTTTAGCCTTTAAATATATTGTACAAGGATAATAGTTTCACATAATTTTAGTTTAGCATTCACGAATCTCATGCATGGGTACAAGCTTTGCTCTAGCATAGTTTAGCAATTACGTAGCACATAATTAGACACAAGCTTTGCTGTAGCATAGTTTAGCCATTACTTATCTCATGAATTGATTCTAGTTTAGCATCAGAATAGTTTAGCATTCACGTATCTCATATATGTAGATACAAGCCTTGCTCTAGCATAGTTTGGCATTCACGTATCTCATATATAGACACAAGCTTTGCATACACATAGTTTTGCATTCACATATCTCATATATGTAGATACAAGCCTTGCTCTAGCATAGTTTGGCATTCACGTATCTCATATATAGATATAAGCTTTGCATTAGAATAGTTTAGCATTCACGTATCTCCTGCATAGATACTAGCTTGCAATAGCATAATTTAGCATTCACGTATCTCCTGCATAGATACTAGCTTGCAATAGCATAGTTTGGCATTCACGTATCTCATGCATAGATAGAAGCTTAGCATTTAGCATATAATCATAGCTTGTAGCATTTAACATCTAGTATTAGCATATAGTTTGAGCATATAGTTCATCACCTTCACATTAGCATAGAGTTTATCTTATAGTTTGTAGTTTTAAACTTAGCATATAATTTGAGCATAGAGTTTGTAGCATTAGCTTTAGCATAGAGTTTGTAGCATTAGCATTGAGCATATAGTTTGTAGCATTAACACATAGTTTGAGCATGTAGCTTGTAGCATTAACATTAGCATCTAGTTGTAGCATATAGTTTATAGCATTAGCATGTAAGTTAAAGTCTTAGCTTTTAGCATTTAAAATAAGAATAACAAGCCTAAGTGTTAGTATTAGCATCACAAATAAGTGTAAAAGCATTTATAAAAAATTTCACTACTTGTTTAAAATGTATAACATGCTTCTCAGTCCCGAAGTAAAAACAAATATGTTTGAAAAGGGACAAATGAACTCACCTTGTTGTTGAAGTGGTTGACTTAGCTTAAACTAGAATGCACGCGCTCGTTGTAGTGTTTGTTGTTGTGTTCACGGTCCTGTATTGATTTCATGTTGTTATAACTTATAAGTATAAGTCGTAGTGAATTGTGTGCGCGTATGTGTTAGCCCTAGAGTTGGCGAACACTTGAGAGTCCCGGTCTTCATTCGGCCCTTGTTCATTTGTTATAGTTTGTTACCAACTCTTAACTATTTTAAGTTAAAGTTAGTATGCTTTGTTTTTTTTTTATTTCATGTTTCCTTTTCCTTAGCTATTCCTTGCAAATTCCAACACCTTTATATGACACGATAGTTACTTATATTGTTAGGGTCATTGTAACCCAATCTAACCATAATTTAGGTTTATGAATTAAGGCACCACAAGTTGTTCTTATTACGCTTGACATAATTGTCATCTAGCTAATAAATTAACTAGACAACAATCTTTGTAAAAACTTGTTATTTTGAGTTTGTGAAGTTCGTTAAATCCACTCATGACCACCTTTCTAGGAAATTAGTTTAGTAATCCAATGCATGTAGTTCTTGTTTATAGGTTTAGTGTGTTAGGTTATCCTTACCCATGTGGGCCGAATGAACTAAATGGGCCGAATGATTTGGGCCAAGCAAAGCCACTTGGGCCTAAATGGTCAAGCTTGGCCGAATGAAAAGGGTTTGGGCCAGCTTACTATAAAAAAGAAGGTTGAGTCCGGTTAGATTTTCCAGCGAACCTCATGGTTCGTTTGGTTGGGGTTCGGTCCTACTGTGGGTTCGGTGGTCCCCTTGTTCGGACAACTAAGGTTCGTTCCCATGCAAGGGTTCGGCGACATGAAGGTTCGTGGGTCCAATGTTCATGTACATGGAAGGTTCGGTTGATTGAAAGCTGTCCAGCATGGGTTCGTGGGTGATGGTTCGGCCAAGGGTTCACCCTGAAGGTTCGGTTATGGTCAAAGGTTCGCTGCTCATCCAAGAGATACAGTAGGATGTTGGTTCGGCTAACATGAAGATTCGTCGATAGTTTGCTGAGCAAAGGTTCGTCTATCACTCAAGGTTTGGCTAGGTCAGGCCCATCTCTATCCAGGTTCGTTCCTTCCTGGTTCGGCTGTGGTGTGCGTTCGCAGCTCTTCAGCAACAACTCCAAGTGTTACGATGAGAGGAGGTACACAGCCAACAGGTTCGGCTGGTCGAAGGTTCGGCCAGCCCCAGACCTTCACGAACCTGTTTATCATCATCTTCATCCTTCGATATCTTGCAGTGCATTTCCTATGGTGGTGTTTTGTGAAGATAGTGTCTAGGAGGTGTATGGTTGACTTGCAAGAGCCCTAAGCCGGTTATGGGTTTGAATCGAACACAAGAGTGTAAAAACCCTAACTTTCGTAGTTTTCAAACTTCCATACCTCGGTTTTGGCTGGATAAATGCTAGATCTATTGTACTTCTAGGTAGAGGAGGTCAAGAGCATCGTTTGGACACCAAGAACAATGATTTTCATCAAGAATCGAGCTAGATATGGTGATTTGAAGCCTTGAACTTTTAAAGAGAGAGAGAGGAAATGGTGGGAGAGTTTAGAGAGAGAGAGAGTGAGTGTAATAAATGAGAGGAATGGGTTCATTTAGGGTTTATATACCCCGTGGGTGTTCGGGTTCGTTTCGGTTGCTCGTTCTTCGTCTCCGTTGCGTTTCCGAATCGTTACGCGTATTTTACGAAATTTTAAATAAAAATGAATTTATTTTAATTATTTTGAAAGGTTTTGATTCCTAATAAATGTTAAATATTAAACTTTCTTAAATTATTATCGCTCGTTCCGTTTTTCGTTTTCGTTTCGTCAGAACGTGTCACCTTCGCGCATATTCGTTCGAATCATCACCCGAGCGAACACGGCGTTGGTTTCACTCTCTGATTCTTGTTTTCTACTTTTCAGTCATCATTTCAGAATGTTAAACTTTCAGATTTATTCGTACAGATCGTCATCTATACGAATAATTCATCGGTTTAGCATTCTGCAATGACATTTGTTATGATTTTGTTCTGTTTAGCCTCACATACGTATATACATAATAGCATTACATCAAGCATCTGTTTGTCAGTTCAATGTTGTCTGATGTGTTTCTGACTGTTAAACCATGAGGTTTAAAGCAAATTTCATAACAATTGCATAATAGTTTAGTGTCAAGCATCAAATGTCAATAGCATAAACATAGTTCACGTAGTTTGTACCTGAGTTATTGTGCAAGTTACTGTTGAGATTATTGTTCCGGCAACGTTTCCGGCACTGATGTTACAATCTCCCCTTGTTAGAGAAATTTCGTCCCCAAATTTAAGAATCATTATCCGGTACGGCTTCCTCTGTAAACAGCTGGGGAAACTTAGACTTCATGTGATCTTCGCGTTCCCAGGTAAACTCAGGTCCGCGCTTTGAATTCCATAGACCCTTGACAATCGGAATACGGCTTCGCGTTAGTTCTTTAACCTTGCGATCCATAATCTGCAAAGGTTCCACAATAAAGTGCAAATGTTCGTCCAATTGAATTTCTTCAACTGGTATGACGAGCGATTCGTCTGTTAGGCATTTCTTTAGGTTTGAGACGTGAAACACGTCATGTACACCACTAAGTTCATCTGGTAATCTTAGTCTGTACGCCACAGGACCAATACGTTCGATGATTTCGAACGGTCCCACGTATCGTGGTGCTAGCTTGGCTTTCTTTGCAAAACGGACTACGCCTTTCCATGGGGATACTTTTAACATGACGCGGTCTCCAACTTGGAATTCCAACGGCTTGCGCCGTTTATCAGCATAGCTCTTTTGTCTGCTTCGGGTTACTTGTAGCCGTTGTTGAATCTGAGCAACTTTATCTGTAGTTTCTTGAATGAGTTCAGGCCCAGTTATTCGATTATCTCCCACTTCAGACCAATAGATCGGTGATCGACATTTTTGACCATAGAGAGCCTCGAACGGTGCACATCCGATGCTACAATGATAACTATTGTTGTAGGAGAATTCGATCAGTTGTAAATGAGAATCCCAATTCCCACCAAAGTCTAAAACACAGGTCCTCAACATGTCCTACAGGGTCTGTATAGTATGTTCGCTCTGACCATCCGTTTGTGGATGGTAAGCTGTACTCAGGTTTAAGTGTGTCCCTAGAGAAATCTGCAATGATTGCCAGAACCTTGATGTGAATCTGCTATCACGATCTGAAATGATAGATAATAGCACACCATGGCGTACAACTATCTCTTTGATGTAGAGTCTTGCTAGTTTATCCATTGTGTAAGTCTCACACATTGGCAAGAAATGAGCCGATTTGGTTCATCGAACAATGATAACCCATATAGTATCATGACCACTGGAAGTGCGGGGTAGCATGGTGATAAAGTCCATAGCTATTTGTTCCTACTTCCAAAGTGGAATCTCAGGCTGTTCCAGTAAACCTGACGGTTTCTGGTGTTCCGCCTTCACTTTGGCACACGTAAGGCATCGAACAACGTGCTCGGCTATGTCTTTCTTCATACCCGGCCACCAATAAAACGCCCGTAAGTATTTGTACATTTTATCAGCACCAGGATGCACAGAGTAGTTGGTCTTGTGTGCTTCATCAAAGATAAGCTTTCTCAATTCATCCACTGCAGGAATCCATACACGATCCTTGTAGTAGGTGATTCAATCATGCTTTGTTTCAAGTTGTTTTTCCGCTCAACAATCTAGTTCTTTCTTCAAGTTTCCTCGTTCAACAGCCTCTTGTTGTGCTTGAATAATGTTGTCGTGTAAGCTTGTCTGCACAGGGGTTTGACCAGTTCCTTCCGACTCAAGGCAACAGCTACAACGTTTGCCTTCCCCGGATGGTACTTCATTACACAGTCGCAATCATTCAGAAGTTTCATCCAACGTCGCTGTCGCATGTTGAGTTCCTTCTGATCGAATATGTGCTGCAGACTCTTGAGATCAGTAAATATGGTACGCTTGGTGCCATATAAGTGATGTATCCAAATCTTCAATGCGAATACCACTGCTCCTAGTTCCAAATCATGAGTTGTGTAGTTCTTCTCATGAATCTTCAGATTTCTCGAAGCATACGCGATAACATTGTCTCGTTGCATCAGTACACAGCCGAGTCCCTGATGGGATGCATCATAGTACACTACGAAGTCATCACAACCATCTGGGAGAGATAAGATTGGAGCATCACATAGCTTTTGCTTCACAGTCTGAAAGGCATCTTCTTGCTTCTGTTCCCAAACAAACGGCTCGCTTTTCTGTGTTAACCTGGTGAGTGGCAGGGCTATCTTAGAAAAGTTTGAGATAAACCTTCTATAATAGCCTGCTAAGTTTATAAAGGAACGTATCTCCGTCGGTGTCTTCATAGTGTCCCAGTTCTTTATTGCTTCAATCTGGGCAGGGTCTACATGTATTCCCTCACTGTTGACTACATGACTGTCACACCCCATGCGCCGCGTGCGGAATCCACGGCGCAGTGACGATCGATGGTTGAATCATGCACAAGTATTGAATAAGAACAACCACAATGCATTACTAGATTTCATAGAGATTAGACCATTGTTTAGTTACAGACAATTTATCTACCTACCAAAAGAATGACAACTACAGACCCAAAATATAGTTTACAAAATAAAACTTCAAACAAGACAATTAAACAGTCATGATTTTAATGTGTTTCTAAATCCATCCTAGCATGTTTCTTCATCTTATTCTATCTTAAATTGGTCTCCTTAGTTGTCCTTGAGAATGATCTAAACCTGATTACCTGAAACACGTGAAAAGTAACTGTCAACTACAAAAGTAGTTGGTGAGAACAATAGGTTTAACAGTTGTAAACATAAATCTGCATTTTAAGGCATATGTAATGAACAGTGAATGAAAATACATGCATGGTTGCAACCCAAACTAACATCAAGTCTGTAAAACGTGTGCAAACAGTCAAAAGACGGTTTAGTAGAAAAGCCAACATATAATCAAGTCCCAAACTACGTTTGGAGTCAGAAAATGTATCAGCAACTTTGATATAACCATATTGTAACCAATTCTGCAGTTAGCTTTTTAAAACAAATTTAAAAGCTAACTCCATCTTTGGTCTGTCCAAATGTGTCCGCTTTCCCTTGTTGTGATCACCCAGTACTAACGCTAAATGATTATGTAACTTGATGTAGGTATAAGTTTGTTCACAACGATGAACACCGTGTTTTTGAATACTATGACTTGAAACCATTGATTGAAATGCCTTATTTGATTATCATGATCTGAAAACCTTGCTTGAATACCATGAATTTAAAACCTTGCTTGAATACCATGAATTGAAATCCTTTGGTTGAATACCGAGAATAGAGTCCTTGTGTAATAACAAGGTTTAAAAATATCATTTTATTGAAAACACAAGATTTTAGTAAAAGAGTTTATAAAACTTATTTCTTAAAAGTATTTATCATTTATAAAACCATCTAAGTAAAATTGATGTAAAACAATTTATTGTATCCTTTTATAAAACCTTTTAGTAGAAAGTGTTTAACAGCTGATAAATCCTTTGAAAATAATTGAGAAATACCTAGGATTTCTAAAGTGAACTTGTAACAGTTGAACTGTAGCATAAATCCTGTATATGAAATATGTTTGGCATAAAGATTGTTTGATCACGTGTTCCACCCCAAAACAGTTGAAAACAGTAAAAGAGGGGCTAATGTTCTCACCTGCCAGCAGTAGACTCTGAACTATAACAAATAGCAAGTAGCACACAAGACTTCTAACTGGTTCCTATATCATCGTATCATACATAGAATATAAGATTTGTGATATTGTACACGTTGATTGTCTTGGTTGACTTAGGTTATCATATTAATGATTTCCTCTTGTAACATGCTCAAATGTTTAAGAATATTGTATGTACTAGAATAACATGATTGAATCGTTTGAATTCACCCTTGATTTATGAAAATTACATGTCATGTTCTTTGATACACAACTAGTGCACATAAAAGTAACCCATGTTTATGATTATGATAACTCTTGTTAAACTTGCAATGGAGTGATATGTTAAAACGCTCAAAGCCTTTGTGTTTATGACTTGATCACATAATTGGGTTAAGTTAAACTTAAACAAATCATGATCCCCACATAACACTTTAAGTTGTATTAGTCGTTGACCACTCTTAACCATCCCATTAATCCAAGTGAGTTGTATGATGTTAGGAAACCCGATTCTTAATTGCTGGGCCAAATTCATTTGAGGTGGGTCAAGCATTGGGCCTTGGGTCACATGGTTATCCCGTTCCAATCCATAGAGTGGGCCGCATCTATTGTTAATGGGCCGAATAATCACAATGGTCCGAAAGTGATCTAATTGGGTCGGAAATCGCTAGGGCCTAATTATACAAAGGTCATGGGTCGGTTAAGTGGTTTGTTGGGCCGAGACAACAATGTTACGGGCCAAAAATGCTATTGGGCCTGTGGTGTGGTGTGGTGTGGTGTGGTGTAGGCCTACTGGTGCTTAAGTTGTTCAAGAGAAAAAGACTACATTAGTTTCCAGCGAACCTTTCTTCCTTCAACCTTGAGGTTCGGCCAACCATGGACTCAACGAACCCAATGGTTCGCCTATATCAAGGTTTGGTGGAATAAGTTTGTTCAGGGTTCGGGAGTCTCTCTGGTTCGGCTGAGGTGTCGAGGGTTCGTTGCACTGCACAAGGGTTCGGGAGTGGTGTCAGCCTAAGGGTTCGTCCGACTAATTGGTTCGGCTAGGGTTCGGTGTTGAAGGTTCATGGGGTTGGCATGCAAGAAGGTTCGTGCATGGCGTGGGTTCGCTCGAGATGAAATAGGTTTGGTACCCCAGTAGGGTTCGTTCATCAGGCTGGAAGGGTTCGGGAGTGGTTCTACACAAGTTCGGTGGACATGTGAGGTTCGCCGGGTTGGGTTCATGACTTGATGCATGAAGGTTCGGCCCTGTAGGCTTCGGCCATGAACCACAGGTTCGGCTCTGAGCTGCTGAAATCGACCATCATCCCACGAACCTATCATCATCACTTCCATTCAACCTTGATCCTTTAATCCAACCGTTTCCATGCTATGAATACATGTAGACACCTCCTTGAAGTGTTGTTAGTTCGACTAAAGTGGCTTAGAACCGGCTAGAACTTTGGTTTAGACAAACACATACAAAACCCCTATTTTTCAGAATATTCATGACTTTATACCTAGTTTTTGGTTGGCTAAAACTTCAGATCATTTGTCCTTTCGTGTAGAGAATGTCAAGAGCTTCGCGTAGGTTCAAGAATCATCCATTTTCGTCAAGAAACGAAGAAGATATGAAGATTTTTGTGATGTTTTCTAGTGTGAGAAAGTGGAAACCGAAAATCTTAGAGACAGAGAGAGGGTTGGGCTGCAATAAATGAGAAGGAACACCCTCATTTGGTGTTTATATACCCTCGGTGTATTCAGGTGCGTTTCGGTTGCTCGGTTCGCGTTTTCATCGCGTTTCCAGAAATTTTGCGTGCTTAAAGTAAAAGAGTTATTATTCATATCATTCTGATGAGTTTCAAAATTGTAAAAATGTAAAATAATTTATTTTACTTATTATTACTTGATCGTTCGAAATCCGACCGTTAAACTACTACAATTACGTGTATACCCGCAATCGCGTTTTTCGATCGAGTTATTTATTTATTGTCGTTTACTCGTAATTATAAGTTCGACATTCGTATCATTATGGATCGTCACCCATAACTATACTCAGTCTCGCTTACGCATTACGATTTTGTTTTATTAATTGATTGTCATACTATTCGTCATAACACTACGCACTAACACTATCCCATTACACCGAACGCAGTATACGTATAGGGCATACCCCAGAGTCTAGCTACCTGCCTTATCTGATGCCCTCCCACCACTGTTTCGATATAATACGATATTGTTCTTGCCTAGCGTAATCGACTGTAAATAAATAATACATACTTGTTCCTAATTAAAGAATTCCTATAACACACAAACACATTCTTGAACACTTGAATCACATTGACATACTGAATGTAAATACACATTGCACTGTCACTGTTTATGACTGCTATGACTATATGCACAGATGTTACAGCCTCCCCTAGTTAAGAGAATTTTTCCCGAAATTAACTAGCCGAAGATACTGTAAAAAGATGAGGGTACTTAAGCTTCATCTGGTCTACACGTTCCCAGGTGAACTCAGCACCACGTTTGCCCTCCCATCGAATCTTTACGATCGAAATACGGCTGCGTTTTTGTTTCTTGACTCCATGATCCATGATTTCTACCAGACGTTCTATGAATTGCATGTTGTTTTGAATGTGAATGTCTTACAGTGGAATCTGAACATCATGATCCGCCAAGCATTTCTTAAGATTTGATACATGAAACGTATCGTGAAGATTTCTTAGCTCCACTGGAAGTTTGAGTTTGTAGGCTACGGGACCAATCCTTTCCAGGATCTCAAAAGGTCCAACGTACCTTGGTGCAAGTTTCCCTTTCTTCCCAAATCGGACAACGCCTTTCCAGGAGAAACTTTGAGTAAGACTCGGTCACCAACTTGAAACTCAAGCGGTTTCCGACGTCGATCGGCATAACTCTTTTGCCGATCTCGTACAGCCTTAAGCCTTGATTGAATGATTGTAATCTTGTCAGTTGTTTCTTGAATGAGTTCAGGTCCTACGACCTGTGAGTCACCAACCTCGGTCCAACAGACCGGTGATCGGCACTTTCTACCATATAAAGCTTCGAATGGTGCACATTGAATGATTGTATGGTAGTTGTTGTTGTACGAAAAACTCGATGAGTGGAAGATGAGTATCCCAACTCCCACCGAAATCGATCACACAAGAACGAAGCATGTCCTCTAGTGTTTGGATAGTCCTTTCGCTTTGACCATCAGTTTGGGGATGATACGCCGTGCTAAGATTAACACGGGTTCCCAAGGCCTTTTGCAATGTTTGCCAAAGCGAGAAGTGAAACGACTATCACGATAGGAAATGATTGATGTTGGAGTACCATGACGAGCGATGATTTCGTTGATGTATAAAGTGGCTAACTTCTCCATTTTATAATCCTCTCGGATTGGGAGAAAGTGAGTGGATTTGGTCAGTCGATCAACGATCACCCAAATCGAATCGTAACCCCGCGGAGTTCTCGGCAACTTTGTTACGAAATCCATTGAAATTTGCTCCCATTTCCATTGAGGAATTTCAGGTTGCTGCAGAAGTCCCGAAGGTTTTTGATGTTCTGCCTTGACTTTGGAACACGTTAGATATTTCCCCACGTACAATGCTATGTCTTTCTTCATTCAGAGCCACCAGTAAGATGTCTTCAAGTCTTGGTACATCTTATCGGCCCCTGGATGAACTGAGTATCGCGACTTATGAGCCTCATCACATATGAGTGTGCGCAATTCTTCTGACTTTGGAATCCACATGCGACCGTTGAAGTGTAAAACCCCATCAGCTCGAGGTTCTAGTTTACCATCAACTCCGTAGTCTAAATCTGTCTTCAGTTGATTGTCGATCACTACATGTTGTTGTGCAATACGAATCAGATCTTTCAAGTTTGGTTGTGTGTTGATCTCCATGGCTCTTACACGAATTGGCATGACTGGTTCCTTACGACTAAGAGCATCCGCCACCACATTGGCTTTACCCGGGTGGTAACGAATCTCACAGTCATAATCAGTTAGAAGCTCAACCCAACGCCGTTGTCTCATGTTGAGTTCCTTTTGATTGAGTATGTGTTGCAGGCTCTTGTGGTCCGTATAGATAACACATTTAGTGCCATACAGGTAGTGCCTCCATATCTTCAAAGCAAAGACCACCGCCCCTAACTCAAGGTCATGAGTAGTATAATTCTTCTCGTGAACCTTAAGTTGTCTTGAAGCATATGCAATTACCTTGTCCCGTTGCATAAGTACACAACCGAGTCCAAGGTTCGAAGCATCGCAGTAGACAATGAAATCATCATTGCATTCTGGAAGACTAAGGATAGGGGAGTTGCATAACTTCTGTTTAAGAAGTTGGAATACATCTTCTTGTTTCTGCCCCCATATAAAAGCTTGACTTTTCTGAGTCAGAGTGGTAAGTGGCAAGGCGATTTTTGAAAAGTTTGTGATGAACCTTCTGTAATAACCTGCCAGACCCAGAAGTGATCGAATCTCTGTTGGAGTAGATAGGGTAGTCCAGTTCTTAATTGCCTCAATCTTTGCAGGATCTACATGAATCCCATCCTTGTTTATGACATGCCCTAAGAAGTGAACCTCTTTTAGCCAAAATTCACACTTTGAGAATTTATCATAAAGCTGTTCAGCTCTTAGTAGCTCTAAGACTTTCCTCAAATGATCCTCATGTTCTTGCTCAGTCTTTGAATAAATCAGTATATCATCAATGAAGATGATAACGAACTGATCTAAGTACGGCCTGCAAACTCGATTCATCAAATCCATGAACACTGCCGGTGCATTGGTCAGTCCAAATGGCATAACCACGAACTCGTAGTGTCCATAACGAGTCCTAAAAGCAGTCTTTGGTATATCCTCATCATTCACCCTGAGCTGGTGATACCCGGATCGTAGATCAATTTTAGAAAAGCAAGTCGCTCCCCATAATCGATCAAACAGATCATCGATCCTAGGTAGAGGATATCTGTTCTTGACTGTCAACTTGTTTAACTCACGGTAATCGATGCACATACGGAATGAACCATCTTTCTTCTTGACAAAGAGAACCGGAGCTCCCCAAGGAGAGAAACTCGGTCTTATGAAACCTTTGTCTAGAAGCTCTTGGAGTTGACTAGACAGTTCCTGCATCTCAGACGGTGCTAATCGATATGGTGACTTCGACACTGGGTTTGCTCCAGGGAAGATATCGATTCTAAATTCCACTTGCCTGATCGGTGGTAGTCCAGGCAAGTCTTCTGGGAATACGTCTGGATAATCTCTGATGACTGGAACGTCTCCAACTGCTTTCTTCTTAGGTTTCTTCTCTACCACATGAGCCAGGAACGCAAAGTATTTCTTCTTCAGGTACATCCTAGCCTTGATACACGACACAATCTTCAATCCACGGCAGGGTTTCTCGCCGTAAACTTGCATCATTTCTCCGGACGGTAGGGGAATTCGAATAAGTTTCTGCGAGCATATCATCTCGGCGTGGTTTTTGGATAACCAATCCATTCCTACTACGACTTCGAAGCTTCGAGTGTCATAGGAATGAGATCGATAAGGAAAAGATGATCGTTCATTCTCAATTCACAATCACGAATTATTGAATTCACTAATATTGTCTTACCATCCGCTACTTCTATGGTGTAAGGAGCATCAAGTACAGATGGTTGTTTATTAAACAGAGAAGCAGTATTAGTAGAGACAACTTTTGTCAGCGCCAGTGTCAAATATGATAGAAACGTAGTGATCATTAATGAGAAATGTACCCGTGATGACTGCCGGGTCCTCGCGTGCTTCGGAAGTTTCGATAACAAAGGCACGGGCAATAGCATTTGTAGCAGCATTGTTGAGTTTCGGGCACTGGTTTCTGAAGTGTCCTTCTTCTCCACAGTTATAACAAGCCCTTCCACCAGTAGTAGCAGGATTAGCGGTGGTAGTTGTAGCAGCAGATATATGAGCAGATCGACATGTTGCAGCCAAGTGTCCCATCCGTCCACACTTGAGACATTTTCTGCATGGGGTAGTGGGTAGGTGATGGTATTGACATTTGGTTCAAAGTGGAAGCAGGCCAATATAGGGTTTTCTGGCCGTTGCAGGTTGTGGAATAGCAGTAATGGGAGTGGCTTGAGTAGGTGTAGCTGCAGTTAAGGCTGCATAGTTCTTGATCGTATTTTGTTTCTGTTTCTTCTTTTTGGGGTGATTCTGTTCAGGCTTCTTGCCTTCATCCGTTTGTGGCCGTTTGTATCCCATTCGAGTAAGTACGCCAGCCTTGACATATTCTTCAGTGAGGCTAGCGCTAAGATGAATTGCCGCTTCCAGAGTAGTGGGATTACTTCCCATAACAGTTCCCCTGATGATTAGGGGTAAGCCTTCAATGTACTTCTCTATCATGCAGGATAGAGGAGTAACTAGATGTGGCACCAAAATGTACAACTCATGGAAACGAGTTGTATATTTAGCGCTTTCGCCACTGTCCTGAACCAAATTCCACATTTCCACCTCAAGTTTCTTCAGTTCATGGCGTGGACAAAACTGTTCCACCAATACCTTCTTAAAATCTTCCCATGGTAGGGCCAAAGCAACTTCTCGTCCCCTAGTGTTCTTCTCAGAATTCCACCAGGTGAGTGTGCCTTTGTGAAAAGCGCTTGAAGCCATCTTGACCTTCAGATTTTCTGGACATCCAGTGAAGTCTAGGATATCCTCAATGCTTTCCAGCCATTGTAGTAAGCCTGTAGCTCCTTCAGTCCCATCATACTTAGTAGGCTTAGCATCATTAAACTGCTTGAAAGTGAAGGTAGTAGTCCCGGCGTTAGTGGCATTTGAATTGTGTGCTGAATCACTGGTACTTCCTTAAGGTTCTGGGTGATATCAGTGACCATACCCGGAATAACATCCTTCATAAGTACAGCAATGGCCCGGGCAATTTTGTTGATCTCATCATCATTGCCACTTGTTGAACCCCCTCCGTTGGGATCACGTCGAGGAGGCATTCTACGAATAGAAGCCAAAAGTGGGTCAGTAATGAGGAAGGATACAATTGAATTTACATGATAAAGTTAGTAAGATGTCCACACTACTAATATTATCATTCAGTTGTAATATGAGCAGGTACACGTATAAGCAATCAACTTATTAGCATACTTCTCATGTGAATATGTATGATGTCTTATGATTTCACTCCACCAAACCTACACACTGACACTCTCCCAGTATATCGAAGATAGCTTATATATAGGGCATACGAAAGGGTCAAGCAAACTGCCAGCCCACCATCGCTTCGATATACCACGATCATGCCCTTGCTAGCATTTGGCAATACGATTGTACGGACTTCCGAATATGTTCAATTGATTAAGAATCCCATGATCTTTGTTCAATTGAACTGTGATTGAATCTATGGTTGAATTACGGTTGAATTATGTGTGCACCTACTAACAATTGTTAACATGTAGAACTAAATCATTTGTGTTCTCTACATTTTTCTTGTTAACCTATGTTAGTAAGTACTAAACATGTAATCACTTAAGAATTTCACTTAAGGTTTACATTTAAAGAATGTTCACAACTTGATTGATTCACACACAATGATTGACTCATCTATGGTTGATTAGCACAATGATTGTTTCACACACTGGTTGTATCTCAAATGATTGTATCTCATATGCTTGACTAATGTTCAATGATTCCAGTTGCTCCCGAATATTCACTTCAAATACGAATGCCGAATTCCCCCTGTCATACTGAAGATAGCTTATATATAGGGCTTACGTAGGGTCAAGCAAACTGCCTGCCCAGCCGACATCCCACCACCACTTCAGTATGCCAGAGTTTGGCCGCCATTTGTATCTAAAGCTAGGATTCCAACTCTTGATTGATTATGATTGATTCGTGATTGTCTCTTGAACTATGAATATGATTATGATTGTCTAAACCGAGGTTCTTGATTTATAAAAAAAATCAGGATCTTAGGTTTTAATATATGTATCCTAGGTTAATTAACCTAGGTTTTCAATGCTTACAGTATTGAGTATAATGATCTCCTTGTGTGAACTTCAACTAAAAAATGTTGTTACACAGATTCTAGGTTATGAAGTCCTAATAATAATGAATACCTGAACATGATAACATGATAAGGATTTCAGATCAAAGATACTAAGAATACAGATCTTTGCCTCTAAAATTCTGTGATGAACTCTGATTGAGAATGTTATATCAAGGATACTAAGAATACAGATCCTCGCCTATGAAATTCTTTAATGAACTCTAATTGAGAATTTCAGATCAAGGATACTAAGAATACAGATCGTTGCCTCTGATATTCTTTAATGAACTCTGATTGAGAATTTCAGATCAAGGATACTAAGAATACAGAACCTTGCCTCTGAAATCCTTTAATGACTATGTGTTGAGAAATTTAATTCGGTTTCTAAAATTATAGAATCCAGATCCAAATTTCTTGACTCGATACTTAATCTTAGAAGTGTATCCCTAAGATCTTTCAAGCTTGATGTAGACTTAATGCTCACTTAAGTTTACTTAAATCCTAAGTATCCTCAAGCCTATAGCACTTAGTCCTATGGGGTAGCTTAGGTTATAGTCTAGGTCATTAATTATTGGGTTTTTCCTAGTTCTCTACAACCTTGGCTCTGATACCAACCTGTCACACCCCCTGCGCCAAGTGCGGAACCCACGGCGCGGTGACGATCGATGGTTGAATCATGCACAAGTATTGAATAAGAACAACCACAATGCATTACTAGATTTCATAGAGGTTAGACCATTGTTTAGTTACAGACAATTTATCTACCTACCAAAAGAATGACAACTACAGACCCAAAATATAGTTTACAAAATAAGACTTCAAACAAGACAATTAAACAATCAGGATTTTAATGTGTTTCTAAATCCATCCTAGCAAGTTTCTTCATCTTGTTCTATCTTAAATTGGTCTCCTTAGTTGTCCTTGAGAATGATCTAAACCTGATTACCTGAAACACGTGAAAAGTAACTGTCAACTACAAAAGTAGTTGATGAGAACAATAGGTTTAACAGTTGTAAACACAAATCTGCATTTTAAGGCATATGTAATGAACAGTGAATGAAAATACATGCATGGTTGCAACCCAAACTAACATCAAGTCTGTAAAACGTGTTCAAACAGTCAAAAGACTGTTTACTAGAAAAGCCAACATATAATCAAGTCCCAAACTACGTTTGGAGTCAGAAAATGTATCAGCAACTTTGATATAACCATACTGTAACCAATTCTGCAGTTAGCTGTTTAAAACAAATTTAAAAGCTAACTCCATCTTTGGTCTGTCCAAATGTGTCCGCTTTCCCTTGTTGTGATCACCCAGTACTAACGCTAAATGAATATGTAACTTGATGTATGTATAAGTTTGTTCACAACGATGAACACCATGTTTTTTAAAACTATGACTTGATACCATTGATTGAAATGCCTTATTTGATTATCATGATCTGAAAACCTTGCTTGAATACCATGAACTTAAAACCTTTCTTGAATACCATGAATTGAAATCCTTTGGTTGAATATCTGGAATTGAGTCCTTGTGTAATAACAAGGTTTAAAAATATCATTTTATTTGTAGGACCAAGAAGGAGCTCGGAAACAATCCGATTCCAAGGGAAATCTGCTTAACAGCCTCTGGAATAGTGCGGAATCCTATTCCAGGATTTTCCAATGGAAATCAACAGCAACCGTGGTGAATCGAGTGAGTAGAATCAACGTGCGAGTGAGAGTCGATCACCACAGGTTGATAATCGAAGTTGGACGTGAAGAATCGCTCAAAACTTCAAGGGTTTGACACTAGAGTGCACTAGGAAGAATAAGGACTCGGCAAAGTTAGGTTTGAAATGATTTGAACATATATATATAGACTGTAGTCATTCGGCTGAATGAGTGGCCGAAACAACTCATTCGGCGAATGACTATGTCGAATAGACAAGTCAGTCGAATGAGTCATTCGGCGAATGGCTCATTCGCTGAGTATAGTCAGTCGCTATTCTCATTCGGCGAATGACTTCATTCGATAGAGTCATTCGCCCGAATGAGTCATACTCATACTCAAATATTAATTAAATCAAATCAAACAATCATATAATCAATATTAAACATTAAGAACAATGTATAAAGACAACTTCCATTAATATAACTTTAATCTTTACATGATGATTACTACAAAATTTAACTAGGGACATTAAATGTTGATAACAAACTCCCCCTTGGACGTAGTTCAGCTCTTGGAAGTGTCTTTCTTGAAGTACTTCTCATTAATACCTTTCCAGTCAGCTCCAACATGAACCTTTAAGCATGCAGATTCGGATCACTCTCATGAACTGAAGTGCCTGTTCCATATCCTGTACATCGAAGAAAATCTGATGACGATACAGTGCTATAACATCTTTGTGGGACAAGTTAGTCAACCACATTGGCTCAAAAATACGTACTGTCTCCCACTTTTTATGTTTGCAAAGAACGATCACAGCTTCTCCAGTACGTCCGTCATAATACCACCATCGGAAGCCTTCCATAAAATCTTGACGCATCTTCCTCAGTGGAATCTTCTTCAAGACTTTAGGAGGAAGCCACTTCAGGATAACTTTATGCTTTTTGGTGTCTCCATCAATCTCAGGCAGATAATAACGTTCAGGCTGTTGAGGTTGGAAGTTCACCCACTTCTTTCGGTACTCATACTGGAGTTGCCGGGAAAACCAAGCAGACATCCCCGAATCTTCACTGTACAACATCTTTAGACGTGCTAATTGATTGACTTCAAAGCCTGGCAACGTCTTAAAGTCATGGGGATGCTTGAAATAATCAATTCCTCTCTCTCTCTTCACCACATAGCACCCTAAATCATGAAAGTATGCCCAGCTCAGAATTTGACCTCTAGCCTTGTAGCCTTTGGTCCTGTAGACTTTCTTGTATGAGTCTGGCATCTTCATGGTGGTTTCCCTTCTCAGGACCTCCCAGTAGGCATGCCATTCCTCTTTCCTTTTCTTTTGATCATCAGCTTCGGCTTTGCTGACCTCAACCTGTTTTTCTAAGTATCGGATCAGTAGATCTTCGGTTGCTTGATCAAACTGATCAGTAAATGTTGGTAGCTCTTCCTCAGCTGATGTGTACTTTGGATACTCCTCCTCGGTTATGTCCTCCAGAATAACCTCATCAATGTCATCAAAAGGTTCTGGAGATGGTTCATCAAACACCGGTACAGAGGAATCATCAGCAACAACCTCATCTGGGTTAAGCCTGAACAATTCTGCAATATGTTCCTTTGATAGGCAATGTATTATTTCTCCCTCCTCCTTGTCGTAGCTAACTGAGTGCTGTATAATGCCTTGAGCGTCAAGAATCATAGTGAGAGTCTCATCCAGTTGACGTCTCAGAGGCACAGCTTCTACTTCCTCAGTAGCTTCAGGTTCAGCAGTCTTCGTGGGAGAAGATGGAGGAGGAGCCTGTTTCTTCTTGTCAGTGGCTTTCTTGGATCGGATCTCCGATGTAGAAGGGGCTTGATCATCATCGTCATCATCATCAGCACTTGATGAACCAAAAGACCCACTTCCTGATCCGTCCTTTCAACATCATCAGATTCATCATCTTTCTCTGAATCCTCATAGTCAAGCTTTTCCTCCTCAGACTCTTCTTCTTCTTCTTCATCATCTTCTTCTTTGTCTGATTCATCGGAAATTGCTGCAGAACCCTCAATTCTGGGTGTGCCTTCCTTGGAACCTTCAACAAGTTCAGCAAGTCGGGCGTTCTCAGCTTCCAGAGCAAGAATACGATCACTGAAATCGGTGGCAGTAAGGGCTAACTGATTATGCTCATCAATGTACTTTAACAGCTGTTCTTCTTGCTGGGCGGATCTGGGTCTGAGGTCTGCTCTCTGATCCGCAGCTTGAAGCAACAGTGCATCCTGATCTGTTATCCTCTGAGTAAGTTGAGCGATAACCAGATCCTGCTCTCTACTCTTCCTTTCCTGCTCCATATTCCTCTCTATCAATCTCAGTACCATACTGTTCAGTGTACTCAGCTGATCAACAACTGAAACAGTAGGTATAGACATGTCAGCCCGTGAGATGGAGGGACCAACAGAAGCAGTAGAGAATATGGTAGCCTGAGTCATAGAGGTGGTCAGAGGGGCAGTGGTAGCACGAACATGAGTAGCCCTTGACCGTGTTAGTGAAGAAACTGAGACAGCTACTACTGATGTGACAATAGTTGTAGCAACTGTCGTCAGTTCTGACCTCCTCTGGAAAGAGAACCTAGATCTCTTTCCTCTCCAAGCCCGTGAAGATGAAGTCTGAATAGCAGCAGCATACATAGATGCAGTAGCACTAGCAGAGGATCGAGGAGGTGGAGAAATGTCAAAATCTGGAATGAATAAAGGATCAGAAATCTCTTCTATCTCTGCTTCACTCCTCTTCCTTTTCCTCTTTGTCATCCTCCCCCCAAGCCAAACAGTCTCAAACTCCTCATCAGGTGTATCTTCAGAATCAGAACTATCAGCCTCATCAGCACCAGCTTCACCTTCATCCTCACTTGAGTCCTCTGACTCATCTTCATCAGCAACAGGTGTAGTGCCTGTCGTATCGAGAGGAGTAGTCACTGTGGAGGTAGTAGTAGCCATGAAGTCTAGCTCCAACAATGAGTCAATGTCAACTTCGTCATCAGCAGCCATAGAGGTACACACACTAACACCAGCAGACACACCAACAGCCTCAACTAGGCTAACATCAGTAGTGGAAATGATATCAACAACAACAGCAGAACTAGATCCAACACCAGCTGATCTCAAACCAACACTTGCACCTACACCACTTCCACCTTCACCACCATGATCATCACCTCCATCATCTGGCACAACAATATCTTCTATATCCGAATCAGACTCATCATGCCTCCATCTTCGACCAACAGGAGCTATGTAATCTGGCCTAGAAAGATGACCAAATAAAGATCGAGTTGCCGGCTTCCTTTCCTTGCCTCTGTATGACATCACTCTGTTTAGAGTGATGTCATTCATGTGCTCCAACCTGAGAATATCGGCATTAATCTTTGGCAAATCCGGCAACTGTGCATCAATCAACTGCTGCAAGAAACGAGGATACATCAAGAACTTCTTATCCCCTTTCAGAATCACATTCTCCTTCATATGTGAGAAGACCATTTCTGAGTAGTTGAATGGCAGGTTCAGTACTAGTGCAACAAAGGCACATTAAATGGTCTCTCTCATTTCATTGAATCCTCCTCTCCTTGACCCAAGGCAATGTATAAGTACACGTGCTAAGTACTTAAACTGAGGAGACATATATGCCTTGTTCAGAATTCCAACTCCAAGATCTCCCTCATACTTGCATCTCATGAAGCAGCCTCGGACTAAGTAACGATCCAGAAGATAAGGCTGATCAGGTGCATCTTGAAAACCACAAACTCTTCGGATGTGTTCAGCAGAAATGACCACGTCCTGTCCTCGAACTTTGCCTCGAATGACTATAGGCTCTGCTTCACATTCAATATCAGCAGATGCCCAAAAATCCTGCTGATGTGAAATGTATGGCACATGCAAAGTAGAGATGGCTGTGAAAATCCTCGAACGCCTCAGAAGAGTGATGATCTCAGTGAAATGACGGGCGTTGGGTGTGTTCAGCTCCAAGTATGCACAGATGTTATTCTTCGTCACGGATTTGTATCCAGCCATTCTGAACATTGAATAAAAACATGTTAGAACTATTCCATAGTTGAAAATACTGAAAACAGATTAAAAATCAGAAAACAGATTCAGATTAATCTGATATGCCGAATGAAATGAATTTGGACGAATGAACACTTTGGTCGAATGAGTCATTTGTCGAATGAGCTTCATTCGCCGAATGGACTTCATTCGCCGAATGAGTTATATGCTGACTTAGTCATTCGAAAAATGACTTTCATTCGCCGAATGAGCTTCATTCGCCGAATGAGCTTCATTCGCCGAATGACCTTCATTCGCCGAATGGCGTCATTCGGCTTTCTTTTGAAATTCAAACAGCAGTTTTCAAAAAATCAAATCAGTCCATAAAAGTCAGATATCTATGCTCAGAATCGACCGACTAACAACTTTAAAACATGAATCTTGTGATTTCAAGTCCAATTTGACAGTTTATTACAACGGCGAAATGGAAAACCCTAAAACCCTAAAAATGTTCGGTTTTTGATGATTTCACGGCCAAAACTTGAAGATATTCGATCCCAATGTATCTGATATGAAAATAAAGAAGATTATCAGTGGCTGGGTGAGAAGAAATCACGAGAAAAAGAACGGCCGAAGAAAGAAGTTTTTCGGGCGAATGAAAACACAGTAGGGGCGAAAGATAATTTTGGCGAATGAGGTAGTTCGTCCGAATTACTGTTTATATAGGGTCCCACATTCGCCAATTGTGAATGCCGAATGAGTTTCATTTGACATTTGCTCATTCGCCGAATGTGACTGACGAATGGGTCATACGGCATGAGTCATTCGCCGAATGAGTATGATGAATGGGTCATTCGTCACAAGTCATTCGCCGAATGAGACTGATTCTGTCATTAGTGATTCGGTCGAATGACTCATTCGTCGAATGGAGTCATTCGGCCGAATGAATGAATCTAACATCTCATTCGGGCAAATGAGAATTTTAACACCCAAAACACAAACTGATTTCAAGATTTTACTGCTTGAATCAGAAAAATTTATGATAATTATGAAGATATGTCTGGTTGGTTCAGGATTCAGATGAGACAGACGTCTGAACCTACAAATGATCGTCTAAACTTAAATTGAGAATTATAAAATCTTTTTGTACTTTTCTGAAACAGAATTACGACTGTACAACTAGTAACTAAAAACAAAGAAACACATGTTTTTGTGAGAAGTCTATTGATAAAATAACACATACATCTAATGACATCACATCAGCTTCAATGAATGTTTCACCTTAGACACATTTATCTTATGATACGATTACTGATATATTTGTCCAGTTTTAAACCGTACAATACACAACTACTAAACAAACATTGTGATTACTCATGTTTTCTGATTGGGTTCCCCATTTCATTTCACCATTAAAGATCAAAATCAGTTTATAACTCATTTCTGCATATCTTAATACCAGTCATCAAAAATTCAATAAGATTTCAATTTTATTATATTTTTGTATTTTTCTTGTTCTATCCAAATGGACGGCTTCAGCTAGGTTCGTCCCAGCAATATGGCACGTGTATGGAATCGAACTTAATTTGTTCAAGTATTTCTCAAGCTTAATACCAGCTTGCATTTATTTTTCTTCAAGCTTAATACCAGCTTGTTTTTATTTTTCTTCAAGCTTAATACCAGCTTGCTTTTCTTTTTCTTCAAGCTTAGTACCAGCTTGTTTTTGTTTTTCTTTAAATCAAAGATTTAGTGATTTTGAATGGAAATCAAGCAGAATCAAGAGCCAAAGCTCTGATACCACTTTGTAGGACCAAGACGGAGCTCGGAAACAATCCGATTCCAAGGGAAATCTGCTTGACAGCCTCTGGAATAGTGCGGAATCCTATTCCATGGTTTTCCAATCGAAATCAACAGCAACCGTGGTGAATCGAGTGAGTAGAATCAACGTGCGATTGAGAATCGATCACCACGGGTTGATAATCGAAGTTGGACGTGAAGAATCGCTCAAAACTTCAAGGGTTTGACACTAGAGTGCACTGGGAAGAATGAGGACTCGGCAAAGTTAGGTTTGAAATGATTTGAACATATATATATAGACTGTAGTCATTCGGCCGAATGAGTGGCCTAAACAACTCATTCGGCGAATGACTATGTCGAATAGACAAATCAGTCGAATGAGTCATTCGGCGAATGGCTCATTCGCTGAGTATAGTCAGTCGCTATTCTCATTCGGCGAATGACTTCATTCGATAGAGTCATTCGCCCGAATGAGTCATACTCATACTCAAATATTAATTAAATCAAACAATCATATAATCAATATTAAACATTAAGAACAATGTATAAAGACAACTTCCATTAACATAACTTTAATCTTTACATGATGATTAGTACAAAATTGAACTAGGGACATTAAATGTATCAACATTATTGAAAACACAAGATTTTAGTAAAAGAGTTTATAAAACTTATTTCTTAAAAGTATTTATCATTTATAAAACCATTTAAGTAAAATTGATGTAAAACAATTTATTGTATCCTTTTATAAAACCTTTTAGTAGAAAGTGTTTAACAGCTGATAAATCCTTTGAAAATAATTGAGAAATCCCTAGGATTTCTAAAGTGAACTTGTAACAGTTGAACTGTAGCATAAATCCTATATATGAAGTATGTTTGGCATAAAGATTGTTTGATCACGTGTTCGACCCCAAAACAGTTGAAAAACAGTAAAAGAGGGGCTAGTGTTCTCACCTGATAGCAGTAGACTCTAAACTATAACAAGTAGCAGGTAGCACACATGACTTCTAATTGGTTCCTATATCATTGTATCATACATAGAATATAAGATTTGTGATATTGTACACATTGATTGTCTTGGTTGACTTAGGTTATCGTATTAATGATTTCCTCTTGTAACATGCTCAAATGTTTAAGAATATTGTATGTACTAGAACAACATGATTGAATCGTTTGAATTCACCCTTGATAAATGAAAATTACATGTCATGTTCTTTTATGCACAACTAGTGCAAATAAAAGTAACCCATGTTTATGATTATGATAACTCTTGTTAAACTTGCAATGGAGTGATATGTTAAAACGCTCTAAGCCTTTGTGTTTATGACTTGATCACATAATTGGGTTAAGTTAAACTTAAACTAATCATGATCCCCACATAACACTTTAAGTTGTATTAGGCGTTGACCAGTCTTAACCATCCCATTAATCCAAGTGAGTTGCATGATGTTAGGTAACCCGATTCATAATTGTTGGGCCAAATTCATTTGAGGTGGGTCTGAGCCTTGGGTCACATGGTTATCCCGTTCCAATCCATAGAGTGGGCCGCATCTATTGTTATTGGGCCGAATAATCACAATGGCCGAAAGTGATCTAATTGGGTCGGAAATCGCTAGGGCCTAATTATACAAAGGTCATGGGTCGGTTAAGTGGTTTGTTGGGCCGAGACAACAATGTTACGGGCCAAAAATGCTATTGGGCCTGTCGTGTGGTGTGGTGTGGGCCGATTGGCGCTTAAGCCATTCAAGAGAAGAAGACTACATTAGTTTTCAGCGAACCTTTCTTCCTTCAACCTTAAGGTTCGGCCAACCATGGACTCAACGAACCCAATGGTTCGCCTATATCAAGGTTTGGTGGAACGAGTTTGTTCAGCGTTCGGGAGTCTCTTAGGTTCGGCTGAGATGTCTAGGGTTTGTTACACTGCACAAGGGTTCGGGAGTGGTGTCAGCCTAAGGGCTCGTCCGACTAATTGGTTCGGCTAGGGTTCGGTGTTGAAGGTTCGTGGGGTTGGCATGCAAGAAGGTTCGTGCATGGCGTGGGTTCGCCTGAGATGAAATAGGTTCGGCACCCTAGTAGGGTTCGTTCATGAGGCAGGAAGGGTTCGGGAGTGGTTCTACACAGGTTCGGTGGACATGTGAGGTTCGCCGGGTTGGGTTCGTGACTTGATGCATGAAGGTTCAGCCCCGTAGGGTTCGGCCATGAACCACAGGTTCGGCTCTGAGCTGCTGAAATCGAGCATCATCCCACGAACCTGTCATCATCACTTCCATTCAACCTTGATCCATTAATCCAACCGTTCCCATGCTATGAATACACGTAGACACCTCCTCGAAGTGTTGTTAGTTCGACTAAAGTGGCTTAGAACCGGCTAGAACTTTGGTTTAGACAAACACATACAAAAACCCTATTTTTCAGAATATTTATGACTTTATACCTCGTTTTTGGTTGGCTAAAACTTCAGATCCTTTGTCCTTCCATGTAGAGAATGTCAAGAGCTTCATGTAGGTTCAAGAATCATCCATTTTCGTCAAGAAACGAAGATATGAAGATTTTTGTGATGTTTTCTAGTGTGAGAAACTGGAAATCGAAAATCTAAGAGAGAGAGAGGGTTGGGCTGCAATAAATAAGGAGGAACACCCTCATTTGGTGTTTATATACCCTCGGGGTATTCGGGTGCGTTTCGGTTGCTCGGTTCTCGTTTTCATCGCGTTTCCGGAAATTTACGCGCTTAAAATAAAAGAGTTATTATTCATATCATTCTGATGAGTTTGAAAATTGTAAAAATGTAAAATAATTTATTTTACTTATTATTACTTGATCGTCGAAATCCGACCGTTAAACTACTACAATTACGTGTATACCCGCAATCGCGTACGTTTTTCGATCGTATTATTTATTTATTGTCGTTTACTCTTAATTATAAGTTCGACATTCGTATCATTATGGATCGTCACCCATAACTATACTCAGTCTCGCTTACGCATTACGATTTTGTTTGATTAATTGATTGTCATACTATTCGTCATAACACTACGCACTAACACTATCCCATTACACCGAACGCAGTATATGTATAGGGCATACCCCAGAGTCCAGCTACCTGCCTTATCTAACGCCGTCCCACCACTGTTTCGATATAATACGATACTGTTCTTGCCTAGCGTAATCGACTGTAAATAAATAGTACATAATTGTTCCTAATTAAAGAATTCCTATAACACACAAACACATTCTTGAACACTTGAATCACATTGACATACTGAATGTAAATACACATTGTACTATCACTGTTTATGACTGCTATGACTATATGCACAGATGTTACAATGACCCAGAAATTGAACCTCTTTTAACCAAAATTCACACTTACAGAATTTGGTATAGAGTTTCTCTTACTTTAACAGTTCCAAGATCATTCTAAGATTTTGCTCATGCTCTGCTTTGCTTTTGGAATAGATCAGTATGTCATCAATGAAAACAATGACAAATTGATCTAGATACGACATGCACACCTGGTTCATGAGATCCATGAAAACCGCAGGTGCATTCGTCAATCCAAAAGGCATCACCATGAACTCGTAATGGCCGTATTTGGTAAGAAACCCCATCTTTGGTATGTCTTCTTCTTGAACTCTGAGCTGATGGTACCCGGACCGTCAGTCAATCTTCGAAAAATAATGAGCTCCTTGTAGTTGGTCAAACAAATCATCAATCCTCGGTAATGGATACCGATTCTTGATGGTTAGTTTCTTTAGCTCCCTGTAGTATATGCACAGATGAAAAGAGCCATCCTCCTTCTTCACAAATAATACCGGAGCTCCCCAAGGTGAGTGGATCGGTCTGATGAAACCTTTGTCGAGTAGCTCCTGTAGTTGATTTGACAATTCCTGCGTCTCTGAAGGTGTTAACCTTGTAAGGAGATTTAGGAACAGGTGTTGCTCCAGGAATCAAATCAATGCGAAACTCTACCGGTCGCACAGGTGGCAAACCAGGTAAGTCTTCAGGAAACACTTCCGGGTATTACTTTACTATTGGCACGTCTTGAATCGTTTTCTTGTCTTTCTCTTTCTCCACCACGTTAGCCAAGAAAGCTATACATTTCTTCTGTAGAAACTTACGTGCTTTTATGCATGATATGATTTTGACACTACGCTTCGCTTGATCCCCTCGAACTTCCAACACCCGGTCATCCGCCAATGGAACTCGAAGTAGCTTTTCAAAATAGATGACTTCCACACTATTGAGAGATAGCCAATCCATCCCAACAGTGATGTCAAAACTGCCCAACTCCATCGGTATCAACTCGATGGCAAATGTGTGATCAGTGAGTGTAAGTGGGCAGTTCCTAAGTATGGTGCTAGTTGTGATTTGTTTTCCATTTGCTACTTCGATAACATAAGGGGAGTCTAAAGGTTCCTCAGTAAGATTAAGTTGTCGTGCAAAGTCAGATGAAATAAAACTCTGGTCTGCACCGGTGTCAAACAAAATAGACGCATAAGAGTCATGTAAAAGAAATGTACCAGTGACCACATTAGGGTCTTGTCGTTCTGCATTGCCTCCAATCACAAAAGCCCTTCCACGAGGTGCTTGTGCTCCCTGTTGCACTCTCTTTGGGCAGTCTCTGGAGAAATGACTGACTTCTCCACAGTTATAGCATCCCCTGTTGTTGTGGTGATTGCCTGGGTTTGGTGGTGGAGGTAATGCTCTAGCAGCATTGTTTGTAGCTTGTGTGGCTGGAGTACGGCACTGCTGAACCAAGTGGCCAAATCGACCACAGTTGGTACACTTCCTACACTGCACCGTAGCAGAATGATGATATTTGCATTGAGTACACTGAGGATGCACTCCAACATAGTGTTTGGGTGCAGCATTAGCAGGTACTATAGGGGCTTGTCTCAAAGGAGCGGCCATGACATAGTTCTTGACGACCTTTTGCTTCTTCATTTGGTGGTGTTCAGGCTTCTTTGATGACTCATCCTTAGCTTTACCCGAGTCATTCTTCAAAAATCCTGACTTCACCATTATGTCAGTGAGTTTAGCTGATAGAGAGATGGCTGACTCTAGAGTAGCAGGGTTAGCAGCGAACACAATGCTTTGAATGCCGGATGGTAATCCTACCACATATCTATCTATCAGCTTCTGCAGAGTTGGCACCATTTCTGGCACCAAAGCTACCAGTTCATGATAGCGGGTGGTGAAAGTCATGTGATCTGCTCCTTTCATCACATGGATTAAGAGCTCAACTTCCAGTTTCTGTAGTTCGTGCTTAGGACAGAATTCATTCCTCAGAGGGATTTTGAAATCTGCCCAAGGCATAGCCATTGCTTCATCTCTGCCTCGAGCTCTGATTTGGGAGTTCCACCATGTTAAGGCCTGTTTGCTGAAAGACCCAGCAGCATATCGAACTTTGTGGTGTTCTGGAAAACCGCTGATGTCCAGGGTGGTTTCCATCTTTTCTAGCCATTGGATCAGTCCAACAGCTCCTTCAACACCACTGAAACTTGGCGGCTTGCATCCTACAAATGATTTGTAGGAGCAGTCTGAAGTAGTGCAAGTGTTTCCACTAGCTTCCCCCGTCGTATGCCCAGAGATGTTGCCGTGGCCTTGGATCCTATTGATCATCTCTGGAATGACATCCTTCAGCTGGTTAGTCAGCTGACTGCCCAGTAATGTTGCCAAAGCAACGGTAGCAGGATCTAATATCTGAGTCGTGCTCGGACCTAGGGGTGGGTTAAGTGGATCAGGTGGTGTAGGGGTTGAAGAGTGAGGTGCGGAGGTTTGCGGAGTTGGTTGTCTTCTGGGTGACATTCTGATCAGAACCAAAAGATTATTGGTTAGTGCAGTGATCGAATGCAGAAGACACAATGCAAGCATAAATCCTATGTTCTCTACATGAGGATCCCTAAGTTATAGTCTAGGCCAAACCGTTTTAAGAAAATGACCTATTATCCTCTATAACCTTGAGCTCTGATACCAATCTGTCACATCCTGAGACGGTGGGACAGATCGACTTTTCCATCAGACGGAAGGTTCTCGGGGCGCGATATTGTGAGTGATAATCGTGATGATCAGATTGTTTACATAGCATCAACATTGAGAATAACTAAAGCACAATATAGCATTAAACTAGGATTACAAAGTTAAATTACAAATGTTATTGTTTGATAATTTAACTAAGTAAACCTATCAAAAGAATCAAATGTTTACTATCTTGTGACTGTACAAGACATCAAAACAGATTTACAACTTTCATCAAAACATGTGCTTTTCCAAAATTTACTAGGTCCTCTAACTAGGCATCCTAGTATGCATTCCTAAGCCTTAGCTTATTCCTGTACATCACCTGAGAAAGCATGTAAGAAAAACAAAGTCAAAACAATGGTTGGTGAGTTCATATAGTTTAATAGTTGAAAAACAGCTTTAACAAACCTCTTTCGGTAACAACCTTAATCTCATTAACATCACCTATAATATCCAATTCGGTATGCTTATATATAGGCCATATGTAGGGTCGAACTTACCGCCCGCCCAGCCAACATCCCACCACATACTAAATCACATATGACATTGTTGTTAATGATAATTAAGCGTTTTACCTACAACCCAAATCCCGTCTTCGTCATAGCTTTCACATACTGTTTAAAAATTTACAAGTTTATAGCATTCAAATAGTTTAGCCTTTAAATATATTGTACAAGGATAATAGTTTCACATAATTGTCGCATTAACACATAGTTTGAGCATGGAGCTTGCAGCATTAGCATTAGCATCTAGTTGTAGCATAAAGTATATAGCATTAGCACTTAAGTTAAAGTCTTAGCTTTTAACATTTAGAATAAGAATAACAAGGTTAAGTGTTAGTATTAGCATCACAAATAAGTTTAAAAGCATTTATAAAACATTTCACTACCTGTATAAAATGTATAACATGCTTCTCAGTCCCAAAGTAAAAACAAATATGTTTGAAAAGCGACAAATGAACTCACCTTGTTGTTGAAGTGGTTGACTTAGCATAAACTAGAATGCACGCGCTCGTTGTAGTATTTGTTGTTGTTTTCACGGTCCTGTACTGATTCCTAAATGAATTACGCGTATTTTACGAACTTTTAAATAAAAATGAATTTATTTTAATTATTTTGAAAGGTTGTGATTCCTAATAAATGTTAAATATTAAATTTTCTTAAATTATTATCGCTCGTTTCGTTTTTCGTTTTCATTTCGTCAGAACGTGTCACCTTCGCGCGTATTCATTCGAATCGTCACCCGAGTTAACAAGGCGTTGGTTTCACTCTCTGATTCTTGTTTTCTACTTTTCAGTCATCATTTCAGAACGTTAAACTTTCATATTTATTCGTACAAATCGTCATCTATACGAATAATTCGTCGGTTTAGCATTCTGCAACAACATCTGTTATGGTTTTGTTCTGTTTAGCCTCACATACGTATATACATAATAGCATTACATCAAGCATCTGTGTGTCAGTTCAGTGTTGTCTGAGGTGTTTCTGACTGTTAAACCACGAGGTTTAAATCATATTTCATAACAATTGCATAATATTTTTGTGTCAAGCATCAAATGTCAATAGCATAAACATAGTTCACGTAGTTTGTACCTGAGTTACTGTGCAAGTTACTGCTGAGATTACAATTCCGGCAACGTTTCCGGCACTGATGTTACAGGAATGTTGAGAATGCATACTCTCATTCTTGTTATCTATTCTTGCGAATGGGTCTTCATTGGTATGGTTGTTCCATGTTAATGAACCCTTGTCGTTCGTGTGATTGCTCATTCGTTTGGTAGCTCGTTCGTGTGACTTCTCTTCAGCGAACAAGGCTTCTAGTTAGCACGAATGAACCCCTCGTATGGGTCATTCTTCTGCAGATTCAACAAGAACGCCATTTCTGATATCGGTGGTTGTTTTAGTGTTTTTATGGTCGAAATTGATGGTAAAACATTTTGTAGTGTTTTGGTGCAAAGGATCTGTGACAATACTTACTCTGGAGCTCGTATTTGACCAAAATGGGACGAAAAGGGTTGAAATCTTGAAAACAGATGTTGGGATTTAAATACACACGATATGAACGTTGGAATGGTCCAATTTCATGTGAAAATGGCCGAAAATTGAGAAAGGAGAAAGTGGGTTTCGTTTGAGAGAGTTAGGTGAAAAATGGGTTTGAAAAACGGAAGTGTTGCTTTTATAGCTGTGCTGTCGCACGAATCAGCCGTTCATATGAATGGCTCCCATTCATACGAACGAACTGTCGCTATAAAGTTTCACTGAATTAAACCGGTTCGTACGAATGAGGATCCATTCGTACGAACGGTTGTGTGGGTGTTTTTTTTATTATAAAATTTTGATTGTTTATTAAATTTTTTTGGTGGTTTCTCATTAAAATTATTATTATTTTATATCAACGTTAAAGACTCATGTTGACATTCGTATGAATCGTCACCCATACGAACGTCGCGTTGTCTTTAACTGCTGACATTGTTTGGTACTGTAAAGGTATCATTTAAAGTATTCAAATTTAACAACATATCCACATGGATCGTCACCCATGTCAATATCTAGTTGGATCGATGCTCCAAATGTTATTTATTTAGATTCTTTGTTCATTGTTTTCCCTAACACGTTGTTTTGTTTTGTTGTTGACCTAACTCCAAACCTAGTTTTGGACTTTGGATCTATGATGACTTATTAATATACTTGATGATAGTTTGGGTTACAAAAGCATGTTACTACGGTTATGTTATTTATCTTTGAAGTGTACATTGTTCAATTATTCAGTTGTAATTTCATAAAGATTATTATCCATGAAATTATATTTTTTAATCTTTAAATGTATGTATCTCACCTAATCCTAGTAGTTGACATAATTTTTTTCACATGTTTCAGGTAATCAGAGATAGGTACATTCCAGGGACAGCTAAGGCGACCTAGTTAAGATAGAAGAAGATCAAGAAACAAGCTAGGATGGATTAGAAACTCTCTTAATCCTTTTGTTTAATTATCTTGTGTGTTCTTATTATGTAAACATTATCTTTGAGTTCAGTTAGTTCCACATTCTTTTGGTAGTTAGATAGGATGTGTATTTAAGCTACATTTAATCTTATGAAATCTACTAAACATTGTGGTTTTTCTTCATTAATCTTGGTCATGATTCAAGCAATCATTCGTCTCCCCACCACGGATTCCGCACGTGGCGCAGGTTGTGACAGGTTGGTATCATAACCAAGGTTATATAGAACTAGGAAAAACACCCAATATTAATGACCTAGACTATAACCTAAGCTACCCCACAGGACTAAGTGCTATGAGTTGAGGATGCTTAGAATCTAAGTAAACTTGAGATAGCATTAAGTCTGCAGGCAGCATGGAACATCTTAGGGAGAAAATTTTTTCAAAATGGTTTTTCAAAAATCATGGAATTTAGGGTAGGGATTCTGTGTTCTTAGAACCTGGACTAAATTTCTCAATGTGTGTTCATCAAAGGATTTCAGAGGCACGGATCTGTATTCTTAGTATTGTTGATCTAAAATTGTCAACATGTCAAGGACTTCAAGGGTGGGAATCTATATTCTTAATAAACCTAACTTGAAGTTTAAAAAAAGATTTTGAGAAGCAGGATTCTGTATTCTTAGTTTTCCAGATCTTAAATTTCAACAAGAACATTAGATCATTCGTCATAAGAACTTCATGACACACCCCTGTTCCGCGTGCGGAAACTACGGCGCGATGACGATGGATGGTTAAATCATGCACAAGTATTGAAAGAACAACCACAATGTTTACCAAGTTTCATAATTTTAAACATAATTTGATTACAGGCTTTCTAACTATCTACCAAAAATAACAACTAACCGACCTCAAAAATATTGTTTACAAAATAAGAACACACAAGATAATTAAACAACACGGATTAAGTGGGTTTCTATTTCATCCTATCTTGTCTCTTAATCTTGTCCTATCTTAAGTAGGTCACCTTAGTCTACTTGGAACATTCTATCACTGATTACCGGAAACATGTGAAAAGAAACTCTCAACTACAAGTAGTTGTTGAGAACAATAGGTTTAGTAAATGAAATTATAAGTGTGAAGCTATTGAACAACATGAATAAAACATAGTATACATGTATCATGGATAATTCTAACACAAACTAACATCAAGTAAGAAGAATGAATGCGGTCAGTCTATGACTGTCCACTAAAATATACCAACTTAGGATCATGTCCCAAATTACATTTGGAGTTAGATCGTAGTCAGTCCAAAGCATTCAACATGGTTGCATGCGGTTGAATTTATTCAGCAACGACTTCGTGTTGATGTAACGCGACCAATATGACCAATGCTGGTAAACTTAATCAACAGCAAATCCATATTGTCGTAAAGCATCAAATATGCAGTTTGTTTCTAAAACAAATTTAAAACGCTAACGGCAGCCTTGGCGTAACCAAACGTGTCCCGCTTTCCTTTATGGTGATCGCCTAGTACTAACGTTCTAAAGATTATGATCAAGAATGAATGAATGAATGAATGAATGAATGAATGAATGAATGAAAGAATGTATCTTGATGTCTCTAAATTTTTTACAACGATGAACACCATGACTACATGTTATGAGGTTTAAATCAATAAAAACGTTTAACTGATATAAAATGTTTGAACACCGATTTCTTTTTTGAATACCTTGATTGAATACCATGGTTAAATACCTTAATTGAATACAATGGTTGAATACCTTGTTTGAATACAATCATTGAACTAAACTGTACCTTTGAAATTCCAAAGTTTACAAGTTTAATGATTTATAAAACTTGTTAATGTGAAAGAATTTTGTAAAATCTACTTTATTATATTGTATACTTGAAAACATTTGATCACATGTTTCACCCCAAAAGAATTACAAAACCGTAAAATTGGGGCTATGTTCTCACCTTGTTTGATTGTGAAATGAACTGCTGTTTGATTTATTGATGCTCTCACTTGTTGTTGAAGGTTAGATTGTACTCAAATCCCTTATTGTGTTAATTTAATTCATGAATCATAAGTACGTGTTCGTTATTTCTTAAGTATCTTATACTGTTCATCCCAAATGTTTATGTAGGTTATGTGTGTGACAGCCGACAATTTCAGGTAAATTGCAAACCTTACACTCTTTGAATTTCACATTCATACTGTTGCATTTCATTTAGTTATGTTTAATTAGATGAGTTAAACACAGACAACTGCGAAAGGATAGTTCGAGGAACTATCGAATCGTACATTGCACATTGGTTTTGGAAACCAAGTGTGGCAAACACAAACACAATCACAAAACAATAATTCGAGGAATTATTGAATTGTGTATTACACATTGATTATGATTAATCAGACGTGCCAACATTTCGTAATGAAGAACACAAACGATTAAAGATAATTTGAGGCATTATCGAATCAGAAACTAGTCTCACGAACGTTGGTGAACAAACAATAATCAAACCATTGTATGAGTCATTAACATGTACTAAATGTTTAGGATAAACATTAAGAATCGAACACGAACAAAATCTAATCAACAGAATCAAAAAACTAGAAAATGAAGACTTCGCGGTACGCCAAGAACCCTCGGCGAACTCCTTGGCGGTATGCGAAGTAGGAGCGGGAGTTTTGGGCTCCAGATTCCTTGGCGGTATGCCAAGGCCATGCAACGAGACCTTGGAGATACACGGCGTGTTCAGTATGAAAATTGAATATAATATTCAACGCGGGACGCTGAGGCCATGCATGATCGACCTTGGCGGTACGCTACGGGTCCCAGAACTCAATAACTTTATAAATGCAACCCCAACTCATTTCATCCGGTCTTTTTCCAATTCTACCAAGTTCTTAGACTTTCCCTCGACCAAAATCCACTTGAATCAAACCTCAAACCCCCTGGTACCACCATTGAAACCATTTCTTGCAACCTTGGAGTGCCATGGACCATTGGAGCTAAAAGAAGTCTTGGAAGCAACCCACGAACTAGGAGATCATCATCAGCCATCATCAGAGCCTCCAGGGGCTGTTGCAACTTGAATTGTCACACCCCGAGCCGGCGGGGTAGGATCGGGTTTCCCCGACGGGCGGAAGGTTCCCGGGGCGTGATATCGTGAGTGATAATCGAGAGTGATCAGATTGTTTACATTGCACATGATATAAATGAGAAATGCTAAATATAATAGAATTACAAAGTTAAATTACATCAGTATCGTTTATAATTTAACAATGTAAATCTATTGTAAACATCATAAAATGACTATCTTGTATTTACACAAGATATACAAAATAAATTGTATAATGATGTCTTCAAAAGTATGCAGGTCCAAAATACTAAGTCTTCTATGGGAAGTCCTAGTCCAAAAGAAATGACTTCTTAATTAACCAGTTCGTCACCTGAGAAGTCATGCAAAAACAAAATCAGCACATGGTTGGTGAGTTCGTATTGTTTTAGTAATTGAAAATGATTTGAAAACCTCCTTTGGTAAAGACCCTAACCTCATTAACACCACATGTAATATCCACATCGGTATGCTTATATATAGGGCATATGTAAGGGACAAGCCCTAGCCAACATCCCACCACATACTAATGTGCATATGACACTGCTGTTAATGATAATTAAGCATTTTTACCCTTAACACAATCCCATAAGTCTTTTCGTTTGTTGTCCCTATAATTACAATCGTTTGAAATCCATGTTGATTTCATAAGTTCATCACACATTATGATCAACTACAATAATTGTATAAACAGTTATAAATGCTTAATTTAAATAAATAAATAAACATTTAATAAAATCTAAGTCCTATTGATTGGGGCCTTGGTCAAACTCGAGTAGACTAGTCTGTCAATCTAGGTACTTAGTAGTTAGGGAATCTGTAAATATCCTCAAACATACGACCTACAAATCAAACGGTCTAGCTAGGACTTCTTGAAATGTAGGGTTTTTGTTTCGTCTGTTTTGCCATATGTTATCTCTGATATTTCCCAGGCTTTCCCTTGAAAATGATTTATTGATTCGCCTGATTTTTTGTTACAAGATGTACTTGATTCGTTGATCATAGAATACTAGATTCATTGATCAATTTTACACTTGATTCATTGTTCAACAAACACTTGATTTGTATAACATTGAATATTGTCTTTGCAAAGATTGTTTCGTTTGATTTGTTGAAATTCCGCACTTGTTTCGTCAAAATGTTTCGTATGATTCGTTGAACTCACCCACTTGATTTGTCAAAATGTTTCGTTTGATTCCTTGAACTCACACACTTGTTTTGTCAAAATGTTTAGTTTGATTCGTTGGGAATGTTTTGATTTGTTGAAATGTTTAGTTTAACCCGATTATTCACTTAATTTATAAGTAAATAGTTAGTAAACCTGCATAAAATCTTCCTAGATAGGGTCTAGGATAACATTTATATATATAAACATATAAAACGAAAAGCATTTAAGTAAACAATTTAAATAAACAGTTTACGCATGCTTCTCAGCCCCGCGTTTTAAAACAAAAATGTTAGAAAAGGGGCAATGAACTCACCTGTGTTGATGTACAATGTACTATCACAGAATACGCACTCTTGTTTGTAGGCTAAGTATCTTCAGTTCCTGAGTTATTTTACATGAATTCGAATATAATAAGTACGCGTAGTAGTCGTTGTGCATAAGGTTTGATCTTGGTGTGTGTGCAACTAAGTGTCTTAGTACTAAGTGTATCTAAGATCTAATCTATCTTAGTTACCCTTTTAATGACCCCAAATCCCATATTTAATTATAATTACTTACCTTAAAATTTTACAAAAATTTGGGCAGAGTTTCCTTAGTTTTCTGTTAAAATCCAGAAAATTATATTGTCTCTTTTACAATCAAATCCCAATCAATGATATTACAACTAACTTTTAAAATTAAATAAACTTAAAGGAAACCAATAACATTACGATTCACTTCCCTTTTTAATTCAATACTAAGTTAAGATCATTTAGTGAAATCTAGTAAGTTTCAAATAGGTTTCTTTTATAAAAAAAAGATAATCTCATTACTTGGGCTTAAATAACATTTAATGTATGATGGCTTAATTAAGCCCCACTGGGCCCACTTAGGCCCACTTGAAAACCTGTAGTTTCTAATTGATTAAAAACATTGAACTTTTGTCTCTCATGATCGTATAAGAAGACTATCCAATTGTTAAGCCATCTCATGACCATCAACAACTCATGTGGAGTTGTTATCGTATGTTAAGAATTTTCTTGATATAGTAATCCTTAACCCATGTTCCCATGCAAAATTCTAAGTTGTTTATTCCAAGCATAATTCACGTGAATTCCCATGCATATCTAGCCCCATGCACCATGATAACTTAAGGGTTTTAAGTTAAATTTAGTTTGACACCATCCAGGGCAGCGAACCTATGGAGGAATACCATGGTTCATCTAAGAAGAAAGGAAAGGTTCACCTATGCCTAAGGGTCAATGGTTCGTCAGCCTAGGTTCGTGCGTTTGCATGGCCATGGTTCGGCCATGCAAGGGTTCGTCTCCTATGTGGTTCGGCTAAGGATCCTGGGTTCGTGAGTCCGAGGGTTCGCCACCCTAGGCTCGGCTGAAAGCTGGTCACAGGTTCGGTGCTGCAAGCTCACAGGCTTGTTGCAGGGTTTAGTCAGGTCGACAGGTTCGGTGCAGAGAAGGTTCGGCTGCGACTGTAGGTTCGGCCAGGTGCTGATGGTTTCGGCCAGAATTTTCCCACGAACCTGCAAAGCATCCTCTTCTCCCAACTATTCCATCCTGTTAAATTCGACCTCTAGTGTTTCCTAGTTGTTAATCACGACTCATCTCCAAGTTGTTGGATGTCTAGAAACCATTTATTTGTGTGATAACTACAAGGACTCGTGTAACCCCTTTAAAACCGTATTTAAAGTGTAGATTTACCTCAAGATGACGGATAAATACTCAGAATCCTTGTACTTTCGTGATCTACGTGTTGTGATGAACGTCTTGACACTTAGAGAGCTTGAATCCGACTAGAATTGGGCTCCAAATCTTAGAGAGAAGGTTAGTTTCTTGAGAGAGTTTTAGAGAGAGAGAGAGAAAAACGAGTGAGAGAGAGAGAAAGGGTGGAATTGGTGGTAGTCGTGGCATTTAATATCACATTAAATGTGGGGAAAAATACCCGGTCGTTCGGTCTCGTTCGGTTTCGCGTAAAGTGCCGGTTCGTGTAGTTTTCGCGGCGAAATGACGCGATTTATAAAAATAGAATTTATTTAATTATTCAAGGTTGTGATTCCTAATAATTTAACTAATATCTACTCTTATTCTAATTTTTAAAATATTAAATAACTGTTTAAATCGAAACGTACGGTCGTCACGCGTATTCATTCGAATCGTCACTCGTACGAACATGACGATAACCATACTTTTCAATCTTGTTTTCTAATTATAGAATATCATTCAGAACGTTAAACCTTCAGATATATTCGTATAGATCGTCACCTATACGAATAACCCGTCGATTTAGCATTCACATAACAATATTCCTGTATTTTGTTCTTTAAAGCCTCACATACGTTTATACATAATAAATCCTAAACAGATAATCACATGTTGGTTCTGTGTTGCCGGATAATTATCTTACTCAAAGACCATTGTTCCGAACTGTGTTTCTGTTAAATGTTTCTGAATTTGTTCTATGACAACACAAAATGATAATGATAAATGATATGAATGTGAAACTTATTGAAATGTATAAGATTCGTACCTGTTTTACTGTTCATGTACTGTAGAGATCACTGTTCCGGTGACGGTTCCGGCACTGTTGTTACATGAATCTACTCACCTAAGGTAGTTTTACATGCTTATGTATACTTAGATCGAACATGCAAGGGGTGAAAACCCACATGCACGAACATCCACCCACATGCAACTCCAAGTGGCTCTTGTCACGAAATTTTTGGTGTTTTTGTGTTATTTTAGTGTAGATCTACTGATATTAGAATGTAGGAATGATGGGATTCACGTTTTGATAAGTTATTTTGACGATTTTGTATAACTTGCCATAAAAGGAACCCTTTATGTTGCATGTTGTAGATTTGTGATGATCTAGGCATGTTAGACATGTCTAGATGTCGTCAAAAGTATATTGAAGTGTTTAGAAACACATTAGGGCATTTGATTTTGTGAAAATGCTTTTTCTATGACAAACTTACTATTTATGGAAACTTTGTAAATCAAAAGAGGGATTTTGATATTTTAACATGTTTTGGTTGCTTGTAATTATTGAAATATGTTTAAAAATTATTTGTAAGCATATTGGGAACTTTGATTTGCGAAAACGGACCTTTAAGCGAATACATACTGTTTTAGGAAACTTTATTTGAGGCAAACGTCATAAAAGGTGATTTATGCACATACAATGTATTTTACGTGTTTAAATATGTTTTACAAACATACAATAGTCATTAGTTTTATGAAATATAATTTCATAACTAAACATTCCTAAAATGGAAACCTTCCAAAAATGGTAACTTTTATGATTTCATACGTGAATTAGGTGAACGTCATTATGACTAGAGTAGTAGGATGCTTAACGGCATCCTACTAGCATATAAGTTTTAATGTGACACATAAATGAACTAAAACACCACAAACGCATCACCAACGATTCGTAGAGTCAACACAAGTCAACACACAAACACTCGGTTGAACACACCGACACTTGGAGTTGTATGGGATACAACACACCACAGAACACATGCTCACAACCTATATGATTATAGGTGATCAATAGCAGGTTGCTAGCACTCGCAGTCGCGAACACACATAACCGGAACTGCTTTACCTGGTGAGTTCACGGCCTTTTTTATCTTTTCTACCTTTGGGGGGAAAACATTGCAATCATAAACTGTTTTGAAACAGAAACTTATTTTGATTACATATGGACATGCTTTATCACTATATGTAAATGTGTTGTTGTAAGTCCCAGACACATGGATCTTAACAACTCGATATCGAATAAAGCTAACTATGAGCAGAAATCAAAAGTTAATCAATCAAGAAATAAACAAACATTCACAAACTTGCATACGAGTTTATATTAATCTTGGAATACTCGTCTGATACAAGACCTTGATAGGATGAAGAAAACAAAGAGTTTCTAAAAAATAAACTGAATGAATGTCTGCTAATCTATAAACGAGAATAGCTATTTATATTAACTAAAAGTAAATCGAAAACCAAATAAGTCAAATAAGAGCAAAAACATCAGCCGAGAACAGAGCTGAACACAAATTGGGAACCATACACCACCGAGAACAAAGGAATCAGCCAAGAAACCCTATATGAACCGAGAACCCTCTTATTGATATCAGAATCCTTCAAAACCTATCCCTTATAATCTTCCCATAGGATTATGATATCACCAGTTAACATCAAGATTTACTAGGAAGAGCCTGCATCACTTTTGATCCTGCCCAAAGCTTAGTTCTCACAATAGAAGCGGCCAATGAAGTAAAATCTTTACCGTGTACTTCAAAAACCGGATCAGTCCTAATTTGATGCATACCTAAAATCTTTATATCATGCTCACCAAGTCTCAGCCTGTCATTCTTATCCAAAATGCGATACTCATGATCTCCACAGTTAATCACGACCTCAAAAGATTTAGAATCGATTGCCCACATAACAAAATTGGCCAAACATCCATCAGGAAATCTCTATGGGATAGATATACTTCTTAACTTGTTTGTCGGTGGCCAGCTTATCGATGTAAACGTCTTCCCAGTTTGACCATCTTGAACTCCTTTTTGTTTCTTTACCATTGACTCTGCAGAATTCACCTTTTGAAATTTAAACATACTTCCTCATGAAGAAAATCATATAATTCTGTTCCTCCAGGATCATTTGACCCATTGAAAAATGGAGCTTCATCAAGTTTAGCCGGATCCTCACGAGTCCATGATTCAAAACCCAAGGGGCTTTCATAATATTCCAAGTTGCCACTTTTTCTTTTTACCACCCACATTCTTTTCACCACCCACATTCTTTTGTCTCCATCATAATGCCATGAGTGAATCCCAAACTGATCACCAACTTTATCATAATAGTTTTTCCCAGTTGTCACCACATACTTCTCTAGCAGGTCTTGTTGTTGTTTAAAATAGTCCTTGTGACAAAAACTAGGAATTATCAGTCTCTCAGAAGTATCCACTCTCCTTCCAGCAACCCATTTATCAACATTTGAATAATCATATTCAACTAATGAGGATACCTTTCTTTTGCTTGGATCTTCTGTCTCAGTCAACTCCACGTTCTCTTCTAATAAGTCATCAACATCAAACATCAATCGATCTTCTTCTTGTTGACTAAGACCGGCTTCTCCCTGTTTCTTTCGAGACTCTTTACATTTATCGCTGTTCTTCTCACCTGCACCATCATCTCTCTTCTCAAATGCAGAATCTTGCTGTTTATTAAGTTCACCACAACTCGGACCAATTTCATCATTGTTACCATCATCTCTTCTTGTTCGAACACCAACAGTTTCATCATCTTTGTTCACTTGTTGCTAAAGATCCATGAATAAAGCTGTGAGATATCCCAGATTTGCTTCTAAAGTCTGTATTTTCAAATTCTGAGCTACTTGATTCTCCTAAAGTTCACTGATAAGTATATCTTTTGGTACTGTCTGGAGCACTTGATCATTAAGTTGTTGCTCCAAGAGCAATACTCTTTCTTGTAACACATGCATGTCAATCAGGTCCTCGTCAACTCCCTTTCCTTTACTTACATCCCTCTTTACTCTTTAAGATTCAGCTTCCTTCTCGTGAACATGATTAAACATACTCTCTGTCTCTGGTCTTTGCCCTAAAATGGAAGTCCCAGTAATAGGTGCCTTCACTAAACATGGTTCAAGACGTTGATCTCGTCTTGACATCATCCTTGGAGTGAGATTCTCAAAGGATTCTGCTTCATTTAGTGTTGAGTCAAACTCTTGGTCGATCATTGCTACCATGACATCATCAACTTGATTGATTTCTATCTTTGGATTTACATGATCATCTTCTTGTCTTGCCATTTGAGCTTGAACATCATGTTCCTCAGCAACAATTACATTCATTACATTCCTTTGATCGGCATTGTCAACTTCTCCATACCTTCCAAACTTTTCTAATGTTCTCAAATCTCTAAAATTAACTTGAGCTCCTTTTCTTGTTTGTTCGAGTAATTTGAAAACAGTTGGCCCCACTGTTTTTATATCCAAAGAATCCACAGTCTTCACTATGCTTGGATAATGAACATCCAATATCATTTGGACAAACCTAGGATACTTTAAGAATATTTCCTTCTTCACACCTTTCAGATTTTTCTTCATCTCTTCAAGCACCAACCTTGATTAATTGAAATCCCAATCCATCATTGATGCTACAATACCATAGGTTAATTCAACACCAAAGACATCTGTTCCTCCCTTGTTTCCTGAGATTCCCATCTGAACCATATGCGCCAATAATCTCCAATATGGATGAAGGAGTTTTTTCATAAGTGGAGGATACTCTCCTTCGTATCCTTTCTTGATCAACACACTGACTATAACATCATTTAGGTAAGATATAGGATGATCTGAGTGGTCGCCAAACAACAGTTTTGATCTGAAAATTTCCTCAGACACTGTGATCTTGCACACTTGCATCAATCAAACCACTCTGACCATTGATGGATGCAGTTCCCCAGAATTCTCGTATAGATCTTTCATAGATAACAGGATTCATTCTGAGTGCATACGCAATCCTACAGGTATTCAGCCCAACAATCAATGATTTGAACTCCATGTGTTGTCGAGGAGGATCACACAAGTAAGCTACTACGTTATGATAAGGCACAAACTTCAAGCGGCCATTTCCTGAGAACAAATATTAAAAGTTAGTAATACAGACATTCACAGCAAACAAACATTCAAGCTTATCACCCAATTAACTTTTTTGAGAACACAATAAGAGTCACATTCCGAGAACACTTTCAAACATCCAAGTTTTCGGTGAAAACAAGTGTTCTAAGATAAATTAGGTGTTCTCGGAGAGAGTCCAAATTTTGGGTCCGAACCCCGACCCATTTTCTACCCTCGAAAACCCTAAATCCCTCCGAAAAATCTTGATTCTCAATTAATAACTGTACAATCCAATCCAAAGCTTTACTTCCCCTCTCCCACGTTCGTTTTATTATTCAATGTTTCTTTTCAAAATCAGAAAGTGCTCCATAACCATTGAACCGAACCGTCATTTAACCTCAACCATACTATCAATAACTCTCAAAGTTTTGAAAACTATCAATGAGAACTTACTTTGGAATCTTCATTATTCGCCAAATCCAACTGAAATAGCTCCCTTTTCGAACGTGAAACCTTCTATGTATGATCACGAAAACTATAGTTTTGGGAGTTTTGAATTTCTTCTTTTTCGTTTTAGATTTTTTTTTTGTAAAAATGACTCACCGAAAACCCCCTTTTAAATTTCAAACTTCCAATTGACCGAGAACTGCTTTAATGGAAAACCCTTTTCAAAATCCCCTAGACCAAAAACCCCTTTCAATTTCAAGAATCTATTAACTAAGCTGGATGAAATTTTTTTAGTCATCTGATTAACTTAATCTTTATGAGAATAAAAGAAAGAAAAAATGAACAAATGATTGAACAAGATAAATATAAAAATAACTCAATAAAATCAAAATTAAAAATAACATAAACACTAAATAATATACCTTAAGCTAACTAAATAAAAAATTAATTTATGGTACAACAGTTTGGGATCAAATCTTTATGAGACAACCTAATTCCTTATTTAAAGAACACTTTCACCTTAATTTCTTAAGTTCACCGATTATCAATATTTGTTATCCCCTTAAACTCAATTGTTCTTATTTTAGCACCTAGCATATGATCGGTTATTATGTTTTGGTTTAATTTTCACAACAAATAGATCTTTCAATTCCACAGGAAAACCTATCAATCCTCATGATTTATTGAGGATTCAATTTTTCACTTTGACTAATTTCTAACGTGCTGAGATGTCAAGGTCTATACATCGTATAACAAAGGAGTCTCATACATATATTGGATGGATTTTGTGGATGCGCTGAAATTCCAAGAAATTAATGTACAGTGGAGTTTTCATGCATATATTTATTGTGGACATTGTGATTTGGCGGATGCGCTACTTTTTCATTTGTCTATGAAAACCCATACATAGTCTTATGGATTAAAGTCAAGAGGTGTAGAATTCAAGTCTCAATCCATTTTTGATGGAACTCAGTTTTGGGCAGACCTTATATGAAACTGATTGACAAATTTCTTATGTGTTCTTTAAATTTGATCAAACTACTAGAGCCTCTTTGAAAATTGTTAAGCCCATTGACACATCAAACGAACATGTAATTCTTCTAACGCTTTAATTTTTCTTTAATTGGGTGTTTGGTTTGTCCTTTATCACGAATTCATATCACTTCTCAAAGACATTTCAGAACACCAACGACTAAGTCTAGACTCAAACTACTATTCCTACCTAATAATAATCTTCGCCTAAATTTGTGCATAAGCAGAAAAAACCAAAAAACAAAAAAAAATCTTATGTACAAATTTCCTATATTAAAGACAAGTTAATCAGAAAAACGAAGCATTTTCAAAAGTTCAGTTAACACATTGAATCGGGATCGGTAAACGGCCTTAGTAAAAAGGTCTGCAGTATTGACTGATGTGTCTATAAATGGATTAGGTTTCTATCAAAACAATCTTGAATGAAATGCACTTTGGTATCTATGTATTTGGTTTTAGAGTGATGGACTGGATTTTAACAAATCTGTATAGCAACATCATTATCACAAAAGATAAGGGAGTTAAGAAATTCCAAACCGTAATGCGACAATTTATTTTGTTTCCATATGACCTAAGGACAGCAAGCAGATGCAGCCAAATACTCTACTTCAGTAGTTGAGGTTGAGACGATGTGTTGTTTCTTACGTTGCCATGAGATGAGTCTGTCTCCCAAGAATTGATATCCACCAGATGTAGACTTCCTGTCAATATCACAACCTCCATAGTCAAATTCAGAAAAAGCATATCAATTAAATTTAGAATTTTTTGGATACCAAAGTCCAAGCCTTGGCTTGCCCTTAAGATATCGAAAAATTCGTTTGACAGCATCTAAATGACAGAGTTTAGGATTAGGCTGATAATGAGCACATTGACACACAACAAACAAGATGTCCGGTCTACTTGATGAATCAATAAACCCACAGAGTCTTGACGGACTTGTAGACCAAGAAAAAAGATCATTTCTCCAAGAGAACTCATTTCAAACTTTTTGCGCATAATTTGATCAAACTCTTTGCACAACTCATCATTTGTTGACCCAAATATAAAGTCATTTACATTGATTTGCACCAGAATTAGGTCGTCATTCACTTGTTTCCTGAACAATGTTTGGTCAATGGCTCCACGAACATATCCGTCGGATAGCAGATGTTCTGTTAAAGTAGCATACCACGCACGAGAAGCTTGATAAAGAGCATACAATGCTTTATCAAGCTTGAATACTTGTTGAGGATGATTCGAGTCAATGAACCCAGGTGGCTGAGAGACATAAATTTCTTCTTTAACATCACCAAATAGAAATGCAGTATTCACATCCATTTGATACACAGCAAAGTTCATGTATGATGCATAGGCCAAAAAGATTCGAATTGCTTCAAGACGGGCCACTAGGGCATTTACTTCGTCATAGTCAACCCCTCTTCTTGTCTGTGTCCTTGAACCACTAGTCTAGCCTTGTTACGAACAATCACTCTTGAGTCATCCTTTTTGTTCTTAAATACCCAACGAATTCCAAGTGCTTTCTTTCCTGCGTGTAAATCAACAAGTTTCCACACTTTTAGCTTGGCAAATTGATTTAGTTCTTCTTGTATAGATTCGATCTAGCTAGAGTCTTGCAATGCCATTGGGATGTTCTTGGGTTCAATTTGGGACACAAAACATGAGAACATACATTTATTGAGATTTTCTGCTGCACTTCGAGTGACAATGCCTGAGGTAATTGGTCCAATTACCTTGTCTAGTGGATGATATTTATGTGTAGAGAACAGAACTAGTGTATCTGGAACATATGGTGAGGTATAGATTTGTTGCTGCAGCAGGAGTGACAGGGTCCACCAAATATTCTTCAGGCACAGATTAGAGATAATCAAATGAAATATGATCTAGAGAGATTAGATCAGGAGACTCTAAAGTTGATGAGTCTTTAATGTCAACAACTGGATCTGAGGATGATGATGAAGACGGCGGTAATTTTGAGTACATGCCTGGTGGATCAATTCTAAGTTCACGAGGTTTATTGAACTTTATAACTTCTTCTTACAGGCAATTCTTAGAGAAATCTTTAGAAATTGAAGCCTCTTCAGACAATGATTGAAATGATTTGAACAGTGTAGCATACTCAAAAATTCATGCAGGACCAGAGTCAGCATAAGTGGGATTTTCATCATGCCAATGAACATTATAAGACTCCACCACTTGTTTTGTCAGTTTGTTATATACTCTGTAAGCTTTCTTTGAAGAATATCCGACAAAATAACACTCAGCTCCCCGAGCATCAAATTTGGGAAGCGACTCTTGATGAAGCAAAGTGCATGCACACCCAAAGACACGGAAATGACTAACCATAGGCTTATGTCCATATAGAATTTCATATGGAGTTTCCATATGCGCATGTTAATCAGAGTGCGATTTTGTACATAACACGCAGTGTTAACAGCTTCAGCCAAGAATAATGTTTGCAATTTTGAGTCAGAAAGAAGAGTACGAGCTGATTCAATAAGAGTGTGATTTCTTTGTTCAGCCACACCATTCTACTGAGGGGTACGAGCAGCACTGTATTGTCGAGCAATTCCCTTTTCAGCGCAGAAATGATTTAAAACAACATTTTGAATTTTGTGCCATTATCAAAACGAATTCCTTTTACTCTTGAGTTCAACTGATTTTCAATTAACGTGATGACCTGTTTTATCAGTTTCGAAGTCTCTCCTTTGTTTGATAAGAAAAATGCCTAGGTAAAGCTCGAGTTGTTTCCCATTTGCACAATTAATGCACTTTTTGACTGAGAAGAAATCCACGACTGGTAGATCTCTAACCAGTCCTTTTCTTTTAGAATGAAGCAAGATCCAGTCTTCAGGAATCATAAAGCCAGGCTTGAGAATTAAACACTCCTTGTTTGAAAAACCAGTGGAGTATCCTTTGTCACATATTTGTGACACACTTAGCAGACTATGAGACAATTCAGCAAAAAAATTCACATCAGTGAATGACAGAGCTCCATGAGTTATAGTTCACCGTTTTGAAATAGTTCCTTTCTCTCCTCCTGCAAAGAAGACATTTCCACCACTTATCTCATGCACATCAGATAGCTGAGAAATGTCTCCTGTCATGTGTCTGGAACAACTGTTGTCTACATACCATCTTTTGTAACTAGTTAGTCGATTGTCCCTGCACATGATAGTAAATTAATGTGTTTTGGGAACACAGAAGAATTTGGGCCTAAGTTTTGCACAATTTGCAGTTAAAACAGATTTATTTGAAACTGATGATGTGTAAGCTTTGATTTTCCAACATTGTTTAAGATTACCCGAAGGGATTCCAACCCTTTTTTCTCTGTTTATTTAAATAATCATCTTTCATTTGTGTTTTGACTTTATTACCATGAGACGGCCAAAATTGCTTTTTGTTTTTGTTCCAATCACCCTCAAAAGGTTTAGATTTAAAAAGATAGAACTTCCTTGTCTCAGGTTTAATGAACCTTTGGACTTGGATTTCTTTTCTTTTATAGTTTTAACCGACTAACTAATTGCAGCTGTACCAAAACAATTTTGTTGTTTGCAATTTCTAGCTATGTGACTAGGGATACCACAACAAAAACATGTCTGTTTCTTGTCATGACAAAAATTATTCACACCGAACTTGATGGGTTTGTTCTCAAAAGATTTTTGTGACATAATTCATGCATTGAGTCACCAAATGTGACTTTAACAGTTGGATGTGATGATGTATCCAAGGGTAATTTATACTTGACATCAACCTTTGAAACATCATCATCATTGCATGAAAATAAAACATTTCCAACAAACAGAACTGCATTAAAATTTAAACTTGAGTTCAAACACAGTTTTGCAGAAACTAGACAATCCTCATTTTGAAAAGACTCAACACAAACTTTTGGTAAGTGATTTGGAACAACAGAATCAACATCACTATCTGAATCATAAGCAGAATCAACATGTGACAATCCGACTTTTCGGATTAACTTGTTAATTGAAGATGGTGATATCACAGGCCCAACAGAGCCAATATAGGCCCAACAGAGCCAATGTAGGCCCAACAGAGTCAAGGTAAGCCCAACAGAACCAATGTAGGCCCAATAGAGCCAAAGAAGGCCCAGTACGGCCAAAGAAGGCCCAGTAAGGCCAAAGTAGGCCCAATGGTATTTAAGAAGCCCAATTGGGTTAATCTAACCCAACAATAGTTCAATTTGGCCCAATAGGTGGCAATTCGATATTCTGGTTTAACTTTGTTAACTGAAAGTTACCGAAATCACAGGAAATTATGCAATATTAAGTTAAATGGATGGAATTTAGATACATGATTTTATAGAACACTCGGATTATGGGAATATAAGTTAAATATTATCTAGAGTGTTCAATTTTGACTAATAAAGTCAAAATTCGAAGTGGTTAAACAATTGAAATTTGAATTTCATAGCAAGAGGCCATTATGAGTCGAATTAATCATGTAAGAAACGGTTATTGATGAATAGCAAACGTCCTAAGCAGTTACTAAGCTTTTAATCAATTTATTGATAGCAATTAGACTCCTCAAGTTCGTAACCGAAGTCGTGCATATCAAAATCATTTGTCCCGATCATAATTCTCAAAATCAAACATTCAGAGACTCTATTCGGCACTTTTAGAGCCTTTATCATCCAACAATTCGATCGCAGAAGCTTCGGGGAGACGAATTTGGATCAAGGACGGCCGAAGAACACCTTATAGTCGACTAACAACAATTCGAGATCAATTCAGGTTATTCTCGACACCTACACAACCTAAAAGAGTCGAATATGGATAAACACTTGTTAATTTCTGGTTTTAACATCGAATTAATCAAGTTTGATTTCTAGGGTTCATATCAAAATCGGTTTTGGGGGTTTTTAATCAAACGAGTTTAAAAATCAAATTCATGTGCATGGTCAGTTTCAGAAGCTTCCGAATAAGCTAACCCATGTTTTAATTTCATGAATCCATAACGAATAGATCAAGTTCCATAATTAGGGTTCTAAGCATAAACGGGTTTGGGAGTTTTCATCTTAATGAGTATAAAAATCAAATTAATGTACATGTATAGTTTCAGAAGGGTTCGATTAAGCTAACCCATGTATCAATTTTAGTGAGTAACATCGAATTGGTTAAATTCTAGTTTCTAGGGCTTTTAAAGTAATCGGGCTTGGGGTTTGATGAACAATCGGTATTAAGAACTCGATCCAATCACACAGAGAGTTTCGTTTTAGGTATAGGATGAAACACCCCATGGATTCAAGGCATGATGCGTTCGAATTTGGTTCAACAAATTTGGGAAATGAGAATGTTCGAACCGGACCAGTTAGGGTTAAATTAAGGTGTTGATCTTGATTATTGGGTGAATTGAAACTCACTATGGATGCGTCTAGATCCATGGAACAGAAGCCCCAAGGTCTTGGGTTCGATTAGATTCGAATTAGGGGCCAATTGAGGGGTGATTAGGATCGGTTAAGGAACAAGGGGAAACAGATCTGTTAAAGGTTAAAACAATTAAATTCCATAATAGATCAATAAAATCTGATCAGCTTAGATGGTAGGTTGTGGGTGTGTTGGAGTTGGGGGTCGCGGGTTCGAACCCGGCTCCAACTGTTTTTGAGGTTTAGAACAATTTTTAGTATTTCGATCATAGTTTCTTCGTTTGAACTCCGATTTGATCGGTTCAAGTTGCGTTGGAACCGTAACGGGAATACGAACATCTTGAAATAGTAAAATTTATATTTTATCACGAAAACGAAATCGCGTATAATTACGATTATTTAAATAAAATCGAATATTATTTTATTTAAACGATTTCAAAGGCACGCGTATATACGTATGCACATCCTTAACACTCTAACATACGTGTGTTGACACGTATGTGATTTCAAGCACAAAACGATAATCCGAATAACACTAAGTTATTGTTTAAACACAGATCCTTCGTAATGTGCAACAAACTATTTTTAGATACATATCACTTGCATGAGTTAGCTGTTTACATTATGTGACAACATATCAACTTGAAAGTCCTTACACACCTCGAACCGTTTAGTTTGCTGTAATGCAAAGCGTGGTAGTTGGAAATAGATCTATTAGGTTTGACAAACCTCACCTGGTAGATGGGATCTACGCAGGTGTTTGACTGACCAAACACAATTTTACTATTGTTGTGATAGACAATAGTGGCAAGGCGAAAACATGCTATAGCATGGCAATCCGTCAGCTTCGGTGTCGAACACTTATGTAAATAGTTATATGACTAGCTATCATGACTGTGCATGTGTGATTATGTTATCTACAATCTTGTTATTCAAACTGTTGTTTTGAACATTGTGAATACTTAAAACCTGTGTTATGCACCAACCTTTGTGTTGACTTGATTTACATGTTTTCTCAGGACGCTAAGGCGCGCGTTAAAGCTGGCATGGACTAGGAGATAGAGTCGCATGCATTTTAAACATTTTAGATATTTGGATTATTAAACATTTGGAACATTGTATTGTATTTTACATTTTACAACTGTTATTGGTTTTATAACGCTTCCGCAATTTTTGAAAACTCTGATGTATTGTTTTAAAGACCAAAGTATGTTTTGAAAATTCATATAGAGGTCTTCGCTATGTCTAATGATCTGAGATCCTGGTTTGTCACGTTCCCAAACGGTATGATTCCGTTAGTTGGAAATTGGGGTTGTGACAGATTGGTATCAGAGCCATTGGTTATAGCGAACTAGGTTTGCATTTGCAGACTTAGACTATGACTGTTAGACATTAGACACATTACTTAGAAATTACATATGACTTTATGTAATTGACTTGCTTACACATTCCATGGCACTGCACTTACATATGGTATTATGTAACAGGCATGGCATCATCATCAGTACCGTACATTTACATTGATGATTCCGAGGACGAGGAACCAATAGTTCCAGCACCACCGTCATCACCACCACCACCTATTCCATCACCTCCACCATATAAGATGGATGACTCAGATCCAGACGAGGATCCGGAGGAGGACCCGGACGAGGATCCCGAGGAGGATCCAGATGAGGACCCGGATGAGGATCCGGAGGAGGAGCCAGAGGAGGGCACTCAGCAGATCCCTGCTGAGGGACCTTCTGCACATTCACCACCAGTACTAGATGCTCCTGAGCCTAAGAGGCAAAGGACGGATGCTGAGGAGATCGCCAAACTGCGCGAGGATTTGTACGAGGCAGAAGATAGGATCGTACAACACTCTCAGGAACAATGGGATGCTAATGAGAGGCAAGAGGAACTTGCCCATCTGGTTCATGATATGCGGAATGAGATGATTAACTTGATTGATCGTCTCGAAGCTTCAGAGAACCGAGCTGATTTCTTGGAGGGCAGGATAGAAGCCTTAGAGGATTTAGTGGCCTCTGAGAATGAGGAAGAGGAAGAAGAGGAAGAAGGGGAGGAACCAGCACCAGTTGTTGATTCAAATCCTGAATCCACGGTTGAGGACGATTGATTTTTCTTTTCTTGTTTGTTTAAACTTATTAGGAACGGGTTGTGTTCCTACATTAGTAGTTTGAAAACTTATGTTTTATTTCAAAAGTATTGTACTCAAATCAAAATTTCTATCTATTGAAAAGCTATTATTTAATCCCAACAGTTGTGTTGATTTATATTATATGTTGTGTTTGTTGTTTTACTTACACATGTTACATTAGACTTTGCAAGCATGCTAACACTTCTTGTAAATAGGAAACTAATGGCTGAGGGAAACGTTCACATGACAGTCGCTGAGCTCAACGAGCTAATTAACAACAGAGTCGCAGAGGCAATCGCACAGTATGCTCAGACACACAACACAGGGCCACAGGGTCCAGCTGGAGGATTGGTTAATCCACAAGTCTGCACGTTCAAGATGTTCTTGGACTGTAAACCACACAATTTCAAAGGGTCGGAGGGGGCCATTGGACTCCTTCGGTGGATTGAAAAGGCGGAGTCTGTGTTTGAGATGTGCAACTGCCCTGACGAGAGCAAAGTGAAGTTTGCAACGGGAACATTGGAGGGTCCAGCATTAACCTGGTGGAACTCAAATGTTCAGACTCTGGGGTTGGGTGAGGCAAATGCCTTGACATGGAACAACTTCAAAACTTTACTGCAAGAGGAGTACTGTCCTCGCAGTGAAATGCAGAAGTTAGAGGAGGAATATTGGCACCTCAAGATGGAAGGGTCAAATATTGAAGAGTACACGACCAGGTCACATGAGTTGGCCAGACTGCTTCCACACATGGCTACTCCAGCCAGCAAGTGGATTGAAAGATACATTGGAGGACTAGTGCCTCAGATTCAGGGGTTGGTGACTTCAGCAAATCCCACAACCATCCAACAAGTTGTTCGTCTAGCGCATCAGCTTACTGATCAGGCAGTGTTACAAGGGACTCTGCCCAAACGAACATCTGCTACCAAGGTGGGAGATCATAAAAGAAAGTGGGAAGGTAACAATTCCAAGGGTAACAACCAACAATCATATCAGCAAAACCGGAAACAAGACTCAAACAAGTCTTATCAAAACTCAAGCAGTGGTCAGCAATCGTCATCATCGGGGGGTTATATTGGTAAACACCCCAAGTGCAACAGGTGTGGTTACCATCATGCAGGTAATCAGTGTGAGAGAGCTAAGTGCCAAAGGTGTGGCAAGATTGGACATGCGGCTAAGGATTGTCGCGGGGAGCTGCAGAACAACCACAACAACCAGAACAACGTTCAGAAGGGTTGTTTTGAGTGTGGCAAAATGGGGCATTTTAAGAAAGATTGCCCACAGCTCAAGAAAGGCGGGGACAATAATGTCAATGGCAATGGAAATGGCAACGGTAATGGAAATGGCACCAACAACAACAATAACAATAACAACAACAACAATGGTGCTAGGGGCAGGGCGTTTGTGATTGGAGGACGTCAAGCGCGGGAGGATCCCAACATTGTTACGGGTACGTTCCTCTTAAATAATCACTATGCCTCTATGTTATTTGACACTGGTGCCGACCGGAGTTTTGTATCTAGTTCACTTGCTAAGTTGCTAAATGTTAGTCCCACTGCCTTAGATAGTCCATACACTGTGGAATTAGCTGATGGTAAGTTGATTGTAGTAGAAAGTATTTTTAAGGGATGTATCCTTGATTTGATGGGTCTAACATTAGAGATTGATCTGATGCCTATTGCCTTAGGCAGTTTTGATGTAGTTATTGGCATTGACTGGTTGTCCAAAAACCAGGCTGAAATCGTATGCCATGAAAAGATTGTTCGCATACCTCTTCCGCAGGGAGAGACATTATATGTACAAGGAGAGAAGAGCAGTACGCCACTGCGTCTCATATCTTGTATGAAAGCACACAAATGTCTGCGGAAAGGTCATACGGCAGTTATAGCACTTATAACTGAAAAGCCAGTAGCTGAGAAGAAGCTTGAAGATATACCAGTAGTTTGTGAATTTCCGGAGGTATTTCCAGAAGACTTGCCGGGATTACCGCCTATCAGACAGGTGGAATTTCGAATCGACCTTACACCAGACGCAGCACCGATAGCTAGGGCGCCTTATCGACTTGCACCGTCAGAGATGCAAGAGTTATCTACACAATTGCAAGAGTTGTTGGATAAGGGTTTCATACGACCTAGTTTTTCACCGTGGGGAGCTCCAGTTTTATTTGTTAAGAAGAAAGACAGAACTTTCCGTATGTGTATCGATTACCGGGAATTGAATAAGGTCACTATCAAGAACCGGTATCCGTTACCCAGGGTTGACGATCTGTTCGATCAATTGCAAGGTTCGAGTTACTACTCGAAGATTGATCTCAGATCGGGTTATCATCAACTAAGAGTCCAGGAGGAGGATATCCCGAAGACAGCATTCAGGACACGATATGGCCATTATGAGTTCTTGGTCATGCCATTTGGGTTAACAAACGCTCCAGCTGTATTCATGGATCTCATGAATCGTGTTTGTAAACCTTATCTTGATAAGTTTGTCATTGTTTTCATCGATGACATTCTCATCTATTCACAATCTGAGGAGGAACACGCTGAACATCTTCGATTACTATTGGAATTATTGAAACAGGAACAACTGTACGCTAAGTTCTCGAAATGTAATTTCTGGATGCGAGAAGTACAATTCTTGGGGCATATAGTTAATGAAAAGGGTATACATGTTGATCCAGCGAAGATTGAAGCGATTAAAAATTGGGAAGCACCAAAGACCCCTACCGAGGTACGACAGTTCCTTGGTTTGGCGGGTTATTATCGACGATTCATTGAAGGTTTCTCAAAGATCGCTCAACCACTTACAGCTTTAACGCATAAGGGAACGAAGTATAACTGGACAGATAAACAGGAAGCTGCATTCCAGTTATTGAAACAGAAACTCTGTAGTGCACCGATTCTGTCCTTACCGGAAGGGACGGAAGACTTTGTGGTGTATTGTGATGCATCTGCACAGGGTTTAGGATGTGTATTGATGCAACGGGATAAAGTAATTGCTTATGCTTCAAGACAACTACGACCACACGAAAAGAATTATACTACTCATGACTTGGAGTTAGGAGCAGTGGTTTTTGCTCTGAAGATTTGGAGGCATTATTTGTATGGAACTAAGTGTACTATTTATACTGATCATAAGAGTTTGCAACATATCTTTGATCAGAAGGAACTCAATATGAGACAACGACGATGGGTTGAGTCGTTGAACGATTATGAGTGTGCGATTAAGTATCACCCGGGAAAAGCTAATGTGGAAGCTGATGCTTTAAGCAGAAAGGATACATCAACAAGACGGGTTCGTGCACTTATGATGACAATACATACTGACTTACCTGACAAGGTGCACAGTGCTCAGATTGAGGCCTTGAAAAAGGAAAACTTAGTACCGGAATCCTTACGAGGAATGGAAGAACAATTGGATGTTAAACCTGATGGGATTCGTTATTTCATTAATCGACTGTGGATACCTTTGTATGGAGGTTTAAGGGAACTCGTGATGGATGAAGCACACAAGTCCAGATATTCAGTCCATCCGGGATCAGACAAGATGTATCATGATTTGAAGGCACTGTATTGGTGGCCTCACACGAAAGCTGACATTGCTAAGTACGTTAGCAAATGTTTGACTTGTTCGAAAGTCAAAGTTGAATATCAGAAGCCATCTGGTTTACTGCAACAACCAGAGATACCAATGTGGAAATGGGAACAGATTCCGATGGACTTCATTACTAAGTTACCCCGTACACCGAGTGGTTGTGATACGATATGGGTAATTGTCGATCGATTAACGAAATCTGCACACTTCTTAGCAATCAAGGAAACCGACAAGATGGAGAAACTGACTCGTATTTACATTAAGGAAGTGGTAGCACGGCATGGCGTGCCAATTTCTATCATATCAGATCGGGATGCCCGATTTACTTCCAACTTTTGGAAATCTCTTCATAAGTCATTGGGGACTCACTTGGATATGAGTGCCGCTTATCATCCACAGACCGACGGTCAAAGAGAACGAACGATTCAAACGCTCGAGGATATGTTACGAGCTTGTGTAATTGATTTTGGTGATAGCTGGGAGAATCATTTACCGTTGGTGGAATTCTCTTACAACAATAGTTATCATACAAGCATTCAAGCAGCACCGTTTGAAGCTTTGTATGGTCGCAAATGTCGTTCACCAGTTTGCTGGGCTGAAATTGGTGACAGTCAGATAACCGGTCCTGAACTGGTGCACGAGACGACAGAGAAGATAGTTCAAATCCGGAACCGTATGGCAGCGGCTCGGGATCGACAGAAGAGTTATGCTGACAAACGTCGTAAACCATTGGAATTCCAAGTAGGAGACCGAGTTCTTCTAAAGGTATCACCTTGGAAAGGTGTGATACGATTCGGCAAGCGCGGAAAGCTTAGTCCACGTTACGTAGGACCTTTTGAGATCCTGAAAAGGATTGGTCCGGTTGCGTACCAACTCAAACTACCGGAGGAACTCAGTGGAGTTCATGATGTTTTTCACATATCGAACTTAAAGAAATGTCTTTCTGATGAGACATTGATTGTACCGTTGGAAGAAATACAAGTAGATGAACAGTTGCGATTCATTGAAGAACCAGCAGAAATCATGGACCGAGAGGTCAAACAACTGAAGCAAAGCAAGATTCCGATAGTCAAAGTTCGATGGAATTCACGACGTGGTCCTGAATTCACATGGGAACGGGAGGATCAAATGATGAAGAAATATCCTCATCTATTCAAAACAGCTACTGCTAACACTGAGAGCGCACGTTAAATTTCGGGACGAAATTTCCTTCAACAAGGGGATGACGTGATGCTTCACACATCAACACTGCAAATTTCAAACTGTAAGCACAAACATTTTATTTATTCAATTGATTTTGTTACAAACATTTGTGCTACATTACATTCTATATATTTTATGTGCTACATTTCATATGTTAAATGTTATGGTAGTACATACATGATTGGTTACACATATTTTGCTATGTACGGGGTTGCATAGTACAAACAGTTATAGACACTCACTATGTGTGAGGTTACACAACACAGTATGATCAAACACAAACAGTCACGGTTAGGTGAACTAACTAGTGTACACGCAAACAGTCACATTGAACGATCACACTTAGTTGTGATGTTGCAAGCATTAGATGTTGTGTATGAGTACACACAAGCACACAGAATGATCAAATCACACTAACACATGCGATTTAAACTCGTAAGTAGTTTCCTAACTACTCCTAACATTTACTAATTTTCGGGACGAAAATTCCTTCAACAAGGGGATGATGTGACAATCCGACTTTTCGGATTAACTTGTTAATTGAAGATGGTGATATCACAGGCCCAACAGAGCCAATATAGGCCCAACAGAGCCAATGTAGGCCCAACAGAGTCAAGGTAAGCCCAACAGAACCAATGTAGGCCCAATAGAGCCAAAGAAGGCCCAGTACGGCCAAAGAAGGCCCAGTAAGGCCCAGTAAGGCCAAAGTAGGCCCAATGGTATTTAAGAAGCCCAATTGGGTTAATCTAACCCAACAATAGTTCAATTTGGCCCAATAGGTGGCAATTCGATATTCTGGTTTAACTTTGTTAACTGAAAGTTACCGAAATCACAGGAAATTATGCAATATTAAGTTAAATGGATGGAATTTAGATACATGATTTTATAGAACACTCGGATTATGGGAATATAAGTTAAATATTATCAAGAGTGTTCAATTTTGACTAATAAAGTCAAAATTCGAAGTGGTTAAACAATTGAAATTCGAATTTCATAGCAAGAGGCCATTATGAGTCGAATTAATCATGTAAGAAACGGTTATTGATGAATAGCAAACGTCCTAAGCAGTTACTAAGCTTTTAATCAATTTATTGATAGCAATTAGACTCCTCAAGTTTGTAACCGAAGTCGTGCATATCAAAATCATTTGTCCCGATCATAATTCTCAAAAACATTCAGAGACTCTATTCGGCACTTTTAGAGCCTTTATCATCCAACAATTCGATCGCAGAAGCTTCGGGGAGACGAATTTGGATCAAGGACGGCCGAAGAACACCTTATAGTCGACTAACAACAATTCGAGATCAATTCAGGTTATTCTCGACACCTACACAACCTAAAAGAGTCGAATATGGATAAACACTTGTTAATTTCTGGTTTTAACATCAAATTAATCAAGTTTGATTTCTAGGGTTCATATCAAAATCGGTTTTGGGGGTTTTTAATCAAACGAGTTTAAAAATCAAATTCATGTGCATGGTCAGTTTCAGAAGCTTCCGAATAAGCTAACCCATGTTTCAATTTCATGAATCCATAACGAATAGATCAAGTTCCATAATTAGGGTTCTAAGCATAAACGGGTTTGGGAGTTTTCATCTTAATGAGTATAAAAATCAAATTAATGTACATGTATAGTTTCAGAAGGGTTCGATTAAGCTAACCCATGTATCAATTTTAGTGAGTAACATCGAATTGGTTAAATTCTAGTTTCTAGGGCTTTTAAAGTAATCGGGCTTGGGGTTTGATGAACAATCGGTATGAAGAACTCGATCCAATCACACAGAGAGTTTCGTTTTAGGTATAGGATGAAAAACCCCATGGATTCAAGGCATGATGCGTTCGAATTTGGTTCAACAAATTTGGGAAATGAGAATGTTCGAACCGGACCAGTTAGGGGTTAAATTAAGGTGTTGATCTTGATTATTGGGTGAATTGAAACTCATTATGGATGCGTCTAGATCCATGGAACAGAAGCCCCAAGGTCTTGGGTTCGATTAGATTCGAATTAGGGGCCAATTGAGGGGTGATTAGGATCGGTTAAGGAACAAGGGGAAACAGATCTGTTAAAGGTTAAAACAATTAAATTCCATAATAGATCAATAAAATTTGATCAGCTTAGATGGTAGGTTGTGGGTGTGTTGGAGTTGGGGGTCGCGGGTTCGAACCCGGCTCCAACTGTTTTTGAGGTTTAGAACAATTTTTAGTATTTCGATCATAGTTTCTTCGTTTGAACTCCGATTTGATCGGTTCAAGTTGCGTTGGAACCGTAACGGGAATACGAACATCTTGAAATAGTAAAATTTATATTTTATCACGAAAACGAAATCGCGTATAATTACGATTATTTAAATAAAATCGAATATTATTTTATTTAAACGATTTCAAAGGCACGCGTATATACGTATGCACATCCTTAACACTCTAACATACGTGTGTTGACACGTATGTGATTTCAAGCACAAAACGATAATCCGAATAACACTAAGTTATTGTTTAAACACAGATCCTTCGTAAGAGGATTCTCTACACGATTTCACGCGTATTGATCATTCTGCAATCATCAAAGGTGCGTACACGGCCCCTTTCTTATTTTAAACTGTTTTGGGGGAGAAAAATGTGCAACAAACTATTTTTAGATACATATCACTTGCATGAGTTAGCTGTTTACATTATGTGACAACATATCAACTTGAAAGTCCTTACACACCTCGAACCGTTTAGTTTGCTGTAATGCAAAGCGTGGTAGTTGGAAATAGATCTATTAGGTTTGACAAACCTCACCTGGTAGATGGGATCTACGCAGGTGTTTGACTGACCAAACACAATTTTACTATTGTTGTGATAGACAATAGTGGCAAGGCGAAAACATGCTATTGCATGGCAATCCGTCAGCTTCGGTGTCGAACACTTATGTAAATAGTTATATGACTAGCTATCATGACTGTGCATGTGTGATTATGTTATCTACAATCTTGTTATTCAAACTGTTGTTTTGAACATTGTGAATACTTAAAACCTGTGTTATGCACCAACCTTTGTGTTGACTTGATTTACATGTTTTCTCAGGACGCTAAGGCGCGCGTTAAAGCTGGCATGGACTAGGAGATAGAGTCGCATGCATTTTAAACATTTTAGATATTTGGATTATTAAACATTTGGAACATTGTATTGTATTTTACATTTTACAACTGTTATTGGTTTTATAACGCTTCCGCAATTTTTGAAAACTCTGATGTATTGTTTTAAAGACCAAAGTATGTTTTGAAAATTCATATAGAGGTCTTCGCTATGTCTAATGATCTGAGATCCTGGTTTGTCACGTTCCCAAATGGTATGATTCCGTTAGTTGGAAATTGGGGTGTGACACAACATCTTCTATAACCATATTGTTATAAAGATCTATCTTGTTTGCACATGAAGTAGAATTATTAACAAAGTTCACACGGCCAGTGACAATATTATCACACTTTTCTGATTGTGAAACAAAAACACCATAATTAAGATGTTTTTCCTTCTCAACCTCTTCTTCAGTGAAAGGCAAGCTAGTATAATTTCATTTAATGGTGGTGGCATTTTGTTATAACCCAATCCCTTGTTTTCATTTCCATGCAACTGGTAATTTAGTAATTCGGTTGCCAACTTACTAGATACCGAAAATTTCTTAAAAGAATAATATTTGTCATTCAATCTTTCTTTTAAGTTTTCAATTTCAGCAATGAGTTCTTGATTTTCATGTTTAGAATCCCTAAGATGACACCCCTTTTCACTTAACTCTGATTTTAATCGAGAAATATCTTTCATTTGTGCATCAATTTTTTCTTTAAAGAGTTTTTCATTCTTAGTTAAAGTACTTTTAGATCGTTTAACATCATGGATATCTTCGATTAATTCAGAGTTGTGAAGGCGATACTGTTCAACTTTATCTATGCAAGATTGTGAACAAAGATTTGAATGTACCCCATATGTAGCTGACCCAACAATATCAGCCATGAATGCATGAGGTTCTTCCATGTTCAGTGCTTGAAGTTGATCACTCCAATTGTATCCTCCAGACTCTTGAGCCACCAAAGATTTGTCGTTATCTGATCTTGACGACGATGCAGCATTTGAATCTCTAGTTTTCTCCATCTTTGGTTTCTTTCATTCACTGGCAAAACACCCTTTTCATGGCAATTGAAAAACATAAGATCTTCTTTGTGGAAGCCGATCTTATTATTTTTATATGCCCACTTGTTCTTCCCGAATTTTCTAATGAAGTTTTTGGCCCAAAACACAGCCATGGCCATCTGCCAAGTAACATCCATTTCCTCAACATGTTCTAGTTGAATTTGATCTAACTCGGTTGACATAACCTTTGTCTGCTTCAAGTCTCCTACCAAACGCATTGTAGCTCTTCATGAATGCAGCAAATAGTACTAGATTTTCTTCCACAACTGGTAAAGCTTGAGATTTGCTATCATTCACTCCCTGTGATGGAAAATTTAATTCCCTAGCAGAAGTATGTGATTTAGATGGATTAGCTCCAGTTGAGCTTTGAGATAAAAAAAAGCACTGTTTGAATTCCCCACAGCAGCAGCACTTAAGCTACTATAATGATTCAGGGTGCGCTGCTTATCATCCATGTCATAGGACTTGATGATTGAAATCAATTCAGTCAAACTGATTCTATGCAGATCCTTGGTTTTCTTGATTAAAGCCACATTCATATCCAAACTTCTAGGTAGAGAATTAAACAATTTCTTATTGATTTCCCCATTAAGACAGAAAATCTCACCTCCTCTCATTTCAGTAACTAAGCAAACAAATCTCTGAAACTCAGTCTATAGAATTTCTCCAAGAACATGATTAAACATGTTAAACCTTTGATTCAGCATATCTCTCCGACTCTCTTTCAAATCATTGTTTCCTTCATACATCTGAATTAACGCTTCCCATACTTCTTTAGCTCATGTGCATTCCTTGAATCCCTGAGCTATATCTGGTCCTAAGGCCATGGTTAATGATGTAAGTGCTTTATAATCTTGTTCCACCATATCAAAATCATCATCAGTGTATTCCTCAATTGGCTTAGGAACCCTGGTAGTACACCCTTATGGAACATCCATAGGCACTCTTTTTCCTCTCTGAATGGATCTCCAGATCTTAGCATCAGAAAACTTTGCATGGTTTTCAAATATCCATCCATTCAGTAAACCCATCAGCATGTAATAATCTCGGTAGTACACCCTTCAGGAACATGCACAGACGCTCTTGTAGCTATACCCATTTGAGAGTCAAGCTGCAAATACACGGTATTCTGATTTGATATTGTGACTCCATTGTAATATACGATTGGATGTATAACTAGCAGCTTCTTAAATAAATAAAAGTCACAACCTAAAACACCCCAAGTCACCGAGAACTCAAAAAAAAATAGCTTTACCGAAACTGTTAATCTACACCGAAAACAGCAGCTGCAACCGAGAACAGTGTCAATCGAGAAGTATTTTCCAGCTTCAGTCGAGAACAGTTGCTTTGCCTGAAATCAGTTTCAATCGAAAGCACATTTCAAGAAAAAAACACGTTCACACTGAGAACAACTTTCTGTTGAATGATTCTTAGATGTATCCTCGGAGATTTTCTCCAATCAGATCATCCAAACCCATGAATTATGGAAATTCAAAATAAACTAAATCTTCAAAATTATCTTCTTTCCCTTTTAACAATGCTGAATTTTCAAAGAACATCAAGAATAAACGCCCAGATTTTCTTTCAAAACTCAGCATTTGAATCCTCCAAATCACCAAAAATGACGATTTTTCTTGATTTATGATATCGAATGAGCCTCGAATTAGTTTGAATGGCTTTGATAACAATTATAAGTTCCAGACATGTGGATCTTAACAACTCGATATCGAACCAAGCTAACTAATGAGCGGAAATCAGAAGTTAGTCAATCAAGAAATAAACAAACATTCACAAACCTGCATACGAGTTTATATTAATCTTGGAATACTCGTCTGATACAAGACCTTGATAGGATGAAGAGAACAAAGTGTTTCTCAAAAATAAACTTAATGAATGTCTGCTAATCTCTGAACGAAAATAGCTATTTATTTAACTATAAGTAAACCAAAAACCAAATAAGTCAAATAAGAGCCAAAACACCAGCCGAGAACAGAGTGGAACACATATTGAGAACCATACACCACCGAGAACAAATGAATCAGTCAAGAAACCCTATATGAACCGAGATCCTTCTTATTGATATCAAAAACAATCCCTTATACTCGCACACATCACAACTCAAAGTACTCACAAACACACCTAGAACCGTTAGTAGCGCAGAGCGCCTAGTGTGGTAATCTTATATATTAATATTTGTGCCTGAAAAGTGGCACCCATCGTGCCTCGGAGGCTAACCCGACTGGAAGTCGGAATGGGTGCAATATTGACCAATACTTTGCCATGTCTTGTGATGGACATGGCGGGAGGTACACAGTTAGCTTCGGTTTCGAATCCACATATAATATAACTGTATTGACTAGCTATTAATCGATATTGCATTGTAATGATATGTAGTCCAGCAACACTTACTTTAAACATTTGATGTTTACTGCTTATGAAAAACGTGTGCTCTCACCAACCTTTGTGTTGGCCCTTTTACTCGCATGTTTTCTTAGGTAACTAAGGCACGAACATGAGGAACTAGGATGCTAGGAGTGGAGTCTCATGCATCTGTTTTTGTGTCTTAGACTAATGAAAACTAATATTTGTCTGTGATGTATTGTTTGATAACTTTAATTGCTTCTGCAACGGTTACCTTATATTGTTTTGAAAACTATTTTATCAATGCTTCCTTAACTTTTGAATTCGAAACTATTTTGACAACTCTTACATTAACTTCCGCAACTTTGATCTTTCAAAATTGTTTTATCCAAGATATTGGATGTACATATGTAAACAGATATGTAGGTCTTGGTCTCGCAACTATATGACCGGAGACTGCGATCCTGCAGGGTTCCGATGACCGGGGCCCTCACATCGCACCCTTCGGAGAGGCTGAGAAGGCCGGGGTACGACAATGTTAACTTGTTTATCCTTAGCCAACCTAAGCTTACTCAATGACCCCTTATTTTAAGGTTAATAATGTTCATTACTTACTTTGGTTACATGTTTAAAACTTTAGTCTAAATTTAATTTAGAAAACATGGAAACATAAAAAACATTACACTATGCATGAGACCGCCACACATAGTGTAATCTAGGTTTCAACTACGTTATTGAAAATATGGTGTTCATAGTATCCTTATTAAGTTAATGAGACAGATTTTACTCGTATTAATGTAGGTTAGAGTCTATTTAAGCTAAGCTTAGGTTGTAGAGGACCAAACCATTATCACATAGAATCAGCTAAGGGATTATCTTCCCTGTCCTGACCCTTTGTGTTTCCATGTTTGCATAACAACTTGTTTGTGTTTCATTTTGGTTCAATTGTTGCTTAGAATCCATGAATAAAGTTTACAAATGAACATCGATGGCTAGCTGATGTTGGGAGGCCTCGGAGTTGTCAATATTGAAGGGCAAAGGTGGCTGGACATAAGAATGGTCCATCGATACTATTAGTATCGATGGCTTCTTCTATCGAGACCATAATCTTTTCAAACCCATGGATGTCGATCATTTTCAGGTTCTCTATCCTTGGACAATCTTGGTTTAAGTATTGTGGGTGGTTTGAGGCTGAGAAATGGTCATCGTTGGTGGCAACATTGATGGAAAGATGTAATTTTTAAACGAAGGTACTATCGATGTGTTCAGTATTGATGGCCAGACTTCGACAGTATCAATCCCGATGGAACTGAGTCTTTTCTTTTTGGAAAACCATTTTTCTTGCTAGAATCGATGACTTGATGGGGTTTAGGGAAACATCGATTTTGTTAATGTCGATGAGAATGAACTGTTCATTCCAGGTTCCATTGATACTATCCTTGGTCATTTCCTTTCCCTGATACTAACTTGGGTCGACTTCCAGCCCCTACTCAGCCCTCAAACTTTTAAACCAAGATGTTTCAAGGTTCCCTAAAGTCATTTGGATTCAGGTTCTTAAGGTTTTAAGACTCGAAATGAGGTTTCATGTTCCTTGGTGAAGAATAGGAGAAAACCCTAAAAATCTGAACCTTCTCTCTAAGATTATAGTCGTTTTTGCTCGAGATTGGGTAGATCCTTTGTACTTTCAGCTTCCTTTTATCGAGATGAATGTTTAGACACCTTATATGCTCAATTTTGTGGAGGTTTGTTATGGTAGCTTGTGGAATTTGATAGCGAAATTTCTAGAGAGAGAGAGAGAGAGAGAGAGAAACGGGAATGTAGAAAGAGAGTGAGAGCTGAAATTAATGGTGGTAGGAGAAGGAATTAAGGGTTTTTATACCCCAAGTGGTTTCCCGTGCATTCGTGTTCGATCAGTTCGCATTGATGCGTTATTTTACGGATATAACGTAAGTATTATGTTTCATTATAAATGGCTTTATTTTATCATTTTAGGTGGCGATTCCTAATAAATATTTTATGTGAAATATTTTTAATAATTTATTTTCGAAATCGTTTATTAAATTGTTTTGTCAGAACGTATATCTCTCGCGCGTATTTGTATGAATCGTCACCTATATGAACACGACGATTGTTTTACTTTCTGTTTGATTTTCTAATTATAAGATATCATTAAAAGTATTCAACCCACGGATATATTCATACGAATCGTCATTCCCACGAATACACTATTAATTTAATATTCCATAATGTTATCATTGATTGTTTTGAAGTTGTTTCCTCACATCGTTTGTGTTCCATCATTTGGTCGTTTTGGATTACATGACTTATAACTATGTTGTCAGACATCAGATTTTCTCGTTACTGAAAGAAATATTGTGTCTTAGTTGTAGTGTGTGCAAATTTTTTTACCTGTTTAAACATGAATATAAATAATGTATTCACAAACGAACTTATAATTACATACATGTAGTTACAAGCATCGTCCGTACCGATGAATACTGTACAGATGTTACACTTCAAGGGTAAGATTTTGTATTCTTAGTAATCCTCACTTGAAGTTCTCAACATGGAATCATAATACTCAGTACGGTGTGCATTGAGAAGCTGGAATGAACATTCCAGGACGCAAGAACATGGAAACTGGAGCTGTTGGTTACAAGTGAACCAAGACTACAGTTTTCACCATCATAGTCAATGAGAAATGCCTAAAGAATCATGAGTTGGAATCCTAACTTCAAATACAAACGACGGCCTAGCCCTGACATACTGAAATGGTGGTAGGCTGAAGACTGGGCTTGACCTTACGTACGCCCTATATATAAACTAACTTCAGTATGACAGGGGTAATGCGGCGTGACTATTTGGGGTAAAGAAAAGTGGTCAACAAGAAACATTGGAACATCAATCAAATACATGTGAGAACATGCTTAGATCAAGTGTAGATCATACATACTTTCTACATTTCGACATTGTTCAATATGACGACCCATTTCATACATGTCAACATAATACAACATGTCAACCTTGTTCATACGTGCCAAAATATATTAAACGTGATAATACAATTAGTACATGCCATCATAGTTCAATCATAATTCAATCATATTTCTGTTGATCAAAATCATTTGGTATCGTTATCAGTAGAGCATACATTTCAACCTAATCATGCTACCAAAGGCTAGCAAGCACAAGATCGTGGTATGTCAAAGAAGTGGTGGATTGTCGGTTGAGCTTGACTCTACGTATGCCTTGTACATATGCTCTCTTAGACATATCGGGAAATTGTCGATATGTATATTTGGTGGGATCGTTTATGTAACATTGTACATAAGATCATGACATACAATCACATGAGGAGTATACGAATAAGTTAACCGATTATAAATGTGCTTGCTTATCATTACAATTGAATGATAATACTAGTAGTATGGGAATACTACTAAATTATCTTGTAATTCAATTGTATGATTGCACATTACTCACCTACTTGTGGATTTGTCTTCGTAGAATGCCACTTCGATGAAATCCTAACCACGAGGGTTCAACAAGTGGCAATGATAATGAAGTGACCAAGCTTACCCGAGTAATCACCCAAAAGACGAGGGAGATTATTCTAGGCATGGTTACCGACATCACCAACAACCTTAGGGGAAGTGGTTGAGATACTTCAACTAATAACTCCAACGCCTCTATCACTGGAACAACAAAATTCACTTTCAAGCAGTTCAACGGTGCTAAACACCCAAAATACGCGGGGAGGAAGAGAGCTACAAGTCTGCTACAATGGCTCGAAATCATCTAAGATATACTCGATTACACTGGTTTTTCTGAAAATTTGAAGGTCAAAATGGCAGTTAGCGCTTTCCATAAGGGTGTTCTTACCTGGTGGAATGTTGAGAAGAACACTAGGGGTAGAGAAGTTACTTTATCCCTACCTTGGGAAGATTTCAAGAATCTGCTGGTGGAACAATTATGTCCTCACCATGGGCTGAAGAAGCTAAAGGTGGAAATGTGGAGCCTTGTGCAAGACAGCGGGGAGAGTGCAAAATACACAACTCCGGGGGTTGACATACGTAAATCTCTTCCTAAAGAAACTACAAGGCTCTGTCCAGCTTGTAGACGTGGTCGGAATAATGCGAGTCCTCGAACCCCGGGGGTTGACATACATAAATCTCTTCCTTGACCTTGCCATATAAGAAAGCAATCTTCACATCCATCTTATAAACTATGAAGTTCATATATAAGGCATAGGCCAGAAAGATACAAATTGCCTCAAGTCTTGCAACCGGTGCAAAGACCTCCTCATAGTCAATACCCTCTTGTTGGTAGAAGCCCTGGACTACCAACCTTGCCTAATTTTTTATTATTACACTCGAATCATCTCTCTTGTTTCTGAAGACCCATCTAGTTCCGATTGGCAGTTTCCCCCTGGGCAATGGAACAAGATTCCACACTGGAGCTTTTAAAACTTCATCAACTCTTCTTGCATCGCTTCAACCCAGCTTGACTCCTTAAGAGCCATCTTGATGTTCTTGGGTTCTACCTACAAAATAAAGCAAGAATATAAACATGAATTAATTGGACCTAATTGACTACGTGTGACAGTTCCTTCAGGTAAGGCATTTTGAGATGGAATATATATGCTTCCGGTAAGGACTCCTTCTGAAAGTGGTCCAATAATTTTCTCCACATGGCGATTCTTGTTGATGCTAGATGTGGGTATTTCCTCCACAACTAATCAATATTAGTGAGTGTGGGGCTAGGCAAGCAGTGAAATTTGCAGCTCATTCTTTTATATCAGAAGCTCTTTTCTGGTGGGATACGGTCAAACAATCTGTGCGAAGACGGGGAATTGACAACATGGGGTGGAATGAACTTAAAAAGAAGAGTATTGGAGAATTTCTATCCATAGAGCGAGTTAGATCGGATTGAAACCACTTTCCTAAGCATTACGGCTGCTGGATTGACTCACAGAGAGTACACTTCTAAATTTAGCGAAATGGCACGACTGCTTCCACAGTTGGTAACACCTGAAAATGTGCGGGTAAGGAGGTATACCCAGGGTTTGCTGGTTGTAATCAGGAAAACCCTCCTAGAAATGGTTCCACGAACCTTTAGAGCGGCTGTTGATGTGAGCCGAACGATGTTTATTGAAGAATATGGATATAGCGGTAGGGCACCGGGGGAAAACGGAAGATATCCGATGTGAGAGATGATTCCAAAACTATCGATGGCAATGCTAGGAAAAAGTTTAAAGGAAATTATAAGAGCCGGTGCAAAACGTGTAATAAGCTTCACAAGCGTAAGTGTTGTGAGAGTAACCCAACTCCCTTAATATGTTTTTGATGCGGGAGGACAGGTCATATTGTCCCAATCTGTACAGAGAATAAATCAGTGGGTTGTCTTAATTGTGGAGGACAGGTCATGATGCAAAGAAGGATGATGGAGCAAAAGCTAGAGTATTCACCATGACTGCAAAGGAAGCCAGTAGAAATGAGGAAGTCATAACAGGTAAGTTTTTAATAAACCAAGTACCTGCTAATATATTATTTGACTCTAGTGCTATCAAAATTTTTGTTTCTCACGCATTCAGTAAAATTTTGAATAAACTAGAAATAGAATTGGCCCAACCATTTGAAGTATAAACAGCTATAGGCAAAACTTCAAAAATAGTAAAAATAATTGAAGATTGAACGATTAATTTAGATGAGCATCAATTAAAAGTTAGATTACATCCTATGATTTTGAGGGGGATTTGACGTTGTAATACGAATGGATTGGTTGTCAGAAAACAATGCTTAAATAATTTTCAAAGAAAATATTATACAAGTGCACATTACAAGTGGCCAACAAATTATTATTAAAGGAAAACGAGATAGAAATAGATTGAGAATAATTAATGTAATAAAAGCTCAAAAATGTATGTTATCTGGATGTAACGCTTATTTGGCATATGTGATTAATGCTGACATCAGAGATAAAGATATAAGTGATGTTCCAGTTGTGTGTCAATATCCCTAGCTGTTTCCAAAAGATATCAAGGAATTAACCCATGATCGAGAGGTAGATTTTAGAACAGATCTGGTACCAGGAGCATAATGAGTTGCTAAGACTCTTTATAGGTTAGCCCCTAAATAGTTAAAGGAATTAAATGAACAATTACAAGACTTAACTAACAAAGGATTCATCCGACCCAGTATTTCACCCTAGGGTGCTCCAGTTTTGTTCGTAAAGAAAAAGGATGGTAGCATGCCTATATGCATCGACAATAGGGAATTAAATAAGCTGACTATAAAGAATAAATACCCTTTACCTAGGATTGATGATATGTTTGACCAATTGCAAGGAGCAAGTTGGTTTTCAAAAATAGATTTTTGATCTGTGTATCATCAATTAAAGGTAAGGGAGGAGGATATTCCTAAGACAGCTTTCTGTACCAGGTACTGACATTTTGAATTTCTGGTAATGTAGTTTGGACTAACAAATGCTCCGGTTCCCTTTTTGGAGTTGATGAATCAAGTTTGTAAACCAATGTTGGATAAGACGGTAATTGTGTTTATTGATGACATATTGATTTATTCAGAGAATGAAGGGGATCATGCCTGTCATTGAAGGGAGTCTTTAGAAACTCTGAAAAGAGAGCAATTATATGCAAAGTTCTCTAAATGTGAGTTTTGGTTAAAGGAAATGCAATTCCTGGGGCATGTAGTTCATGTAGAAGGCATTAAAGTGGATCCGACAAAGATTGAAGCGGTAATTAGTTGGAAGATTCCGGGAACACCCACTGACATAAGAGGTTTCTTGGGATTAGATGGTTATTACCACAAATTTATCCAATATATTTCAAAAATTCCATCAGCATTGACAAAATTAACGAAGAAAGAGGTGAAATTTGAACGTGAAACGCTCACCAATTAGCTTTTGACGAGCTTAAGAAAAGATTGACTGAGGCTCCTATTTTAGGACTTCCAAATGGAACGGAAGATATGGTAATCTACACAGATGCATCGTATTTGGGATTGGGGTGTGTATTAATGCAAAAAGGCAAAGTGATCGCATATGCATCATGACAATTAAAAATCCATGAAGCAAATTACCCAACTCATGATCTAGAACTAGCAGCTGTTGTATTTGCGCTCAAGATATGGCGCCACTATCTGTATTGGTCTAAATGCGTGATTTATACTTATCACAAGAGTTTGAAATACTTCTTTGATAAAAAAGAGTTGAATATGAGTCAAAGAAGATGGTTAGAACTTATAAAGGATTATGATTGTGAAATACGATACCACCCTGGGAAAGCTAACGTAGTTACGGATGCATTAAGTTGGAAGGAAGGAAGTGAAGCAATTCACCTGATATGGTATGCACTGACAATAACTTCATAATTTTTGGAAGACATAAAGAAATGCAACAAGAAGCAATGAAAAGTGAAAATGTAAGGGAAGAAAGAATGTATGGGCTAAGTGATAAGTTGACTGAAAATGAACTCGGGATCAAAACACGTTTTGGTAGGATTTGGATTCCCAAATTTGGTGAAGTGAGGAAAAAGATTACGGAAGAAGCACACAAGACCAGATATTCAATTCATCCACGAGCTACAAAGATGTATCCGGATTTAAAGAGAGATTACTGGTGGCCAGGAATGAAATTTAATGTTACGCAGTATGTGAATAAATGCTCTACGTGTGCTTTAGTGAAAGCTGAACATCAGAGACCTTATGGATACATGCAGCCATTACATATACCTGAATGGAAGTGGGAGCAGATAACAATGGATTTCATCACGAAATTTCCAAGGACAGTTGAAGGATTCGATACAATATGGGTGGTAGTGGACAGGTTAACAAAAAGTGCTCATTTCATACCTACTAAAGAATCTTACAATTCGGAGAGATTGTCGGAAGTATTTATTAAAAAAGTGGTTGCTAGAAATGGGGTTCGAACGACGATTGTGTCGGATAGAGATACCAGATTCACTTCATGATTTTGGAATAAATTTCATGAGCATATGGGGACTAAGCTCCTTTTGAGCACTGCTTATCATCCTCAGACTGACGGCCAAAGTTAAAGAACAGTACAAACGGTGGAAGATATGTTGAGAGCTCGTGGTATGGATTTTGGTGGAAGTTGGGACAAACACTTACCATTAGTGTAATTTTCCTATAATAATAGTTATCACTCAACTATAGGCATGCCCCCTTATGAAATGTTATATGGTTGTAAATGTAGAACTCCGGTTTGCTGGGGTAATGTGCATCAAAGGGAGCTAAGGGATTTGAATTTGGTAACTTTTACAAACCAAAAGTTGGAACAAATTAAATCAAGAATGATGGCAGCCCATGATAGACAAAAAGCCTATTTTGACAAAAGAAGAAGGCCTGTTGAATTCCAAGTGGGTGATAAAGTATTATTGAAAGTATCGCCTTGGAAGGGTCTCATTAGGTTTAGGAAAAGAGGGAAGCTGAGTCCCAGATACATTGGACCTTTCACTGTAATTACAAAAGTAGGAAAGGTGGCATATCGACTTGAATTGCCGAAAGAAATGAAGGAAATTCATCCAACATTTCATGTATCTTATTTAAGGTAATATTTATGGGATGAAGATTTGCAAGTGCCTTTACAAGATATTGAGGTAGATGCTAATTTGAATTATGTTGAACAACCAACCCATGTAATTGACCATCAAGATAAAAAGTTAAGGAGCAAAAGTGTTAAACTAGTCAAAGAGTTGTGGGGTCATGGAAAAAGATCAGAAGCTATGTGGGAGACTAAAGATGAGATGTGACCACAATACCCATACTTTTTTGTTACGTAAAAAGTTTCGAGGACGAAACTCTATTTTAGGGGGGTAGAATTGTAGCATCCGTAAATTTTTTGGAAACAATAATAAAATGGTATAAAATTATATTAAATTATTTATTTTTCAAATATTAATATGTTGTCGCGATCGGTAGAGGGTAATGACATGAGTGAAAAAGTTAAAATCATAAGTGATGAGATTTGTTACTATGACTGTACTTCTAAATATAGAAAAGATTCCAAGCCATGTGAATCACTGAAAAAGGAAATGGGTAAAAGAGAGTAAGTAGTATACAAACATTTAAAACCAAATCAAAATAAACAGTAAAAGGATAGGATTTTGGGGCAAAAGAGTAAATAAAAAGGGATGCTATTTCATGTAATAAAATAAACACGTGGATCTTGAATTGATCCGGATGTTTTCTAAAATTAGTTTAAAACGGGGAGCCGCCACCCTTCTCCTTCATTCACAACCAAGCAAAAACACATAGTTCAATAACACTCTTTCCCGGTAGATTGAAAGTAGAGAAAAACCCTGTTTTTCTGCAAGACGGAAGCTGCGACAGAGCTTCCAACTTCTCCGATCAAGAGGAATTTTTATTGCATATTGAAGTCTCTGCTTGAACTCCCATGATTCCACTTCTGGGCAGGTAGAGACACAAACTGAAACCCGCACAGGGACATAATTTCTGTCCATGGCGACGGGAAGAGGGATTGTTATTGCATGTCAGAAACTCCAACGCCCTAGCAAATATGACACCGCAAGGAACTGCGGGGTCATCCTTAACCTTATGTTTGCATCCATACACTGCAATGTATGTTTAGGAATTCTTATTGCATGCCACATCTCTTTTCAAGTTCCGGCACCCCCAATAGGGGGAGATGACGGGTATTTAGGAAACTTAAAGTATAAGGGAAGAGCCCTTAATCTAAAGTGTAGATAGTGACTAGGGTCGGAAAGAAATGATACCAAGGTACTAGTTTTAGGTCTGCCAAAATTGGACAGAAGAATTTTGTAGCAACCATGAGGGTTGCGGCAAAATTCAGTACTTGATTGGCGAACTGAACCAGTAAACCGGGGTACTTTTATTTAAAGGGAAATTTTTGGAAGAGAAAATTTTTTTTGTATAATTTGGGGATTTTGTAGCAAATGAAAGATTCTGTAAGAAAACGTATAAGTTCAAGGAATGTATGAATTCTATAAATGTATATGTAATTTCTGTAAAATGTAATTTTTGGGAATCTATAAATTGTAACAGGGAATCTAGAAATTATAAGATGAGATTGTATCAAGAAACTGAGAAATTTAGAAAGGACAAATTAAATAAAAATTTAACCTGTTGAGGAAGAAATTATGAAGAAAATAAGAAAAGTATAAATAAGTATTAAAGGATAATTACGAACAAGAACGGTATACTTTGTATCATCGCAAAGGAATATTCGCAAAAGAAACCTATGATGCAATGATCAAGTATTCAGTACTTGGAACATTTGCGGATGACCAATCCGGAGTGTTTATGAACAAGCATTTAATACTTGGAACAATTGCGGATGAATAATTCTAAACATTTGCGAAACAATAGTAAAGATTTGCGAATGAACGTGAACATTTGCGAATGAGTAAAATTGCACTTGGGACAATTGCGGATGAGTAATCTTTAGCAATTACGAACAAGTAACTGATATTCAGAATATTTACGAATGGCTAATGGTGCGATTGTGAACATTTGGGAACATATAAATCATACTTAGTATGATTGAAAATGATTAGTTACAAATGTTTACGCATGAACCATGACTTTACGAATGAACAAACTTATAATTATAATTACTGCGAACGATTGATATTGTAAATCTCTTCAAAACATTAAATAAGTACTGTATGAATGTTATTATAGGTCCTTGATACTTGGTTGGTGACTTAAAGAAGGTAAAGTTAACACAACAACCAAGTGAGTTCCATGAAGCTCTATTTTAAACATGTTTTGAGCTCGCACATAATTAAATGTATGATATTATAATTATGTAAACTTCGTTTTGGATTGTGACTGTAACTTACGTATCTAACTTATAGAGTCGAATGTTGTCGGTCTCATAGTGTTGAGATTTAACCTATTCGCTCAGGGAGGAATAGCCCTGATAATGATGCCATTTAAATTGGGGTTAGTTGATCAACTGACTGAAAGTGGCTGGTGACGACTGGCCTGGCAGAGGGTGAACGTTACCCTAAGACAGTGACTTATCTGATATGTTGCTTAGTTATTCTTACAACTTAACTATATGTGATTAATTGATAATTGAAAATGTTTGTTTGGGGTTCTTAAATAAGAAATGTGGAATTATAAAAATCTATTGAAATACTATCACATAAAAAGAAGTTTTGAATACATGTTAAACTTAGAACTCACCGGTTTATACTGAAACTATTTTTATTATGTGTCAGGTGGTCCTTCCGGGAAAGGAAATAAGGGAAAAGCAAAGGTGTAGAATAATGGTGGAGATGGGCAAGACAACTAGTCAAGAAACCATGTTGATGAATAATCTCCACTATTATTGTCTTTGATTGGCTAAGTTTTGTTGTATGAAAGGACAATTCTTGATTTGTTAAAATTTTAGCCCATCGATACTACCTTCCTTCCTTCATGTTTCAGCCCATCGATTCTAATCCTATCCTCCAAGTTAGACCCGGCCAACTTCAAAAACCTTAATCCAAGGTTTCCCAAGTGATTTCTGGTCGGTTTGGTGTTCATCTTTCATCCATAACAGACTCCAATCCCGAGCTAAGTTTGAAAGGATTCCGGGTTAAAGAAAACCCTAAAATCCAGAAAGTTCAAGCACACACCGGCTCAATTTTATCCGTTTTCAGCTCTGATCCATTATACATCCTTGTTGTACACCTTAGAAGTTTTCTGTAGACACCAAGAACTCGCGATTTCATCAAGAAACGAAGGAGATCTCTTAATGTTCTTCTAGAGAGAGAGTAGAGAGAGAAAGTGACAATATTCTAGAGAGAGTATTTTATGGTTCGTGAGCCATAAATGAGGGAGTTTATGGCTTAAATACCCCGAGTGGTTTCCCACGTGTTCGGGCTCGTTCGGTTTCTTGTTTACATGCTTCGTTACGCAAATTACGTGAACAATATTTTGTTATTAAAAATAGTTTTGTTATTTTATTTTGGGTTTTATTTGACGAGTTTCAAAATTGTAAAAATACATATAAATATTCTACGCATTTCGTAAAGTTCATCTACGTGCATGCCCGTAAGTGTATGCGTTTTTGGTCATCTCTTGTATTTATTAACGTTTACTCGTAATTATAAGTTTATCATAGAAATCTTTATGGATTGTCACCCATAATGATACCAAGTTTCGCTTACGTATTACGATTTTGTTTAAATAGTTTATTTGTTTTACTATTCATCTGTACGCTACGCACTAACACTATCCCAATATACCAAACTTAGTTTATGTATAGGGCATACGTAGAGTCCGGCTAACTGCCTTATCATCTGCCAGCCCACCACTTTTTCGATATATTACAATATTGTTATTATGTAATGTAATTGAAAATAATTAAATACTAAGTGTATACTTAATCACTCAATAAAATATTTCTAAAACATACGAATAATTGTACAATGATACAATGATCGTCTGCATACATGTACTGTGATTTCATAACATTAATGATTACATCATGAATATGTACATATGTTACAACTGTGAATAAGCAATGCATGAGGAACTTCTTCACAATTGAAAGGCAATAAATAAGGAAGATTTATCCTCTCCCAAGAGGAAAGTTTGCCATAGGAACCTAATGGGTTTTTAGAAACAATAAAGATGACAAAGATGTTTTCATTAAAAACAAAGCAAGACTTGTTGTTTCAGGATAGACCCAGGAAAAATGAATTCATTATGATGAGGATCTTTTTAGCATTCACAGCAGCAAAGGACTTCAAAGTTTTCCAAATGGACGCCAAGAGTGCTTTCATGTATGGGAAAATCGATGAGGAATTGTATGTAAGCCAACCTCCTACATTTGAGGATCCAAAATTTAAATATCTTGTATGTAAGCTTGATAAAGCCTTATATGGGTTGCATCAAGATCCCAGAAAATGGTATGGGACTTTATCATCTTTTTTTTTTGGCAAATGGGTTCAAAAGGGGAACCATTGACAAAACTCTCTTCTTCAAGAATTCCAATCAGCTTATCATGCTTGTTCGGGTGTATGTTGATGATATAATCTTTTGATCGATTAATGAACATATCTACAAAGAGTTTGAAACACTTATGAAATCCAAATTTGGGACGATCTCAATGGGTGAACTTGCTTTCTTTCTTGGACTTCAAGTGAGACAAACTCCGACAAGGATATTTATTAATCAATATAAGTATGTTAAGGATATTCTTCAACGATTCAAGATGAATGATTGAAAAGATCTATGTACACCAATCTCTAAAATAACATCATTAAGCCCTGATCTTGAGGGGGAGATGTTGATCAACACCAATATAGAGCAATGATTGGCTCTTTGATGTACCTTACAACAAGTAGGCTTTATGTCATGTCTACCACTTGCTTATGCTCCATATATCACACAGATCCCAAAGTATTTCACAAACATGTTTCTCAACTTATACAACTGAAGACAAATATATTGATGCTTCTAGCTGTTGTGCTCAAGTTATCTAAATTCAGACCCAAAAGAAAGATTATGGAATACAATTCTCTAACACTCGTATACAAGTAAACAACTCCAGTGCAATCTCCATCACTAAAAATCCTGTCAAACACTCCATAACAAAGAACATTGATATAAGATATCATTTCATAAGAGACTGTGTAGAAAAAAAACTCATTCACTTAGTCAAAGTTGCTACAGAACATAATCTTGCAGATCCCTCACCAAGACCTTTGATGAAGGAGGATTCAAGTACTTAAGAACTGCTATTGGTATGATTAACTATGATTAAATTTTAGATATTTCAGAATCTCTTTGGAAGAAGTCAACATTCACCAGACAATAGTTCTTTTGAAATATGACTTGTCTTTCGATATATTTTTGGCTTTTGGAAGCTCCATCTTCTTATTTAGAAAGAACAAATCTTGTTACTTCCTCAAAAGAAAGACTCTTCCGAACCCTATAGATATTTTGAAACATCTGCTTCTCCAAAGTCGAGTTTTCTGATTGGTAAACTTCAGAAGTTCAAAATTACTGATGTTTGCTCATTGGAAGCATGTCTCGCCAGAAATAAAATCTGATGTATTGTTCGCTTCCGATGGTCACTCTCTAGCCACTTTCGTTTTGTTTCAAATTTCAATAAAGAGCTTTCAGAAGCATATTTATCTGACTTCTGGATCTTAAATTTAAATGTGTCTCTATATTGAATGCTCTATCATCCGAAGGTATAAAAGTTATCCTGCTCATTTGAATTCTTATCTCTTCAGTTTCACTTCATTCCTTTTTCGATAAAAACCCTAAAAATCCCACGTCCACAATCTCTTAAATGGCTGCACTTCAAGTCAAACCTGCTCATAATCTTTATGCTGAGTTATCAACAGATAATGATGCAGATTTCTCACAGATCATCTCTTTCCTTTAAAGGAGCAGGTATTATTTTTCTCTAACCACTAATCCATTGGTGTACGAGTCACATCATCTCCATTTCTGGTCCATTTGGTTCTGTCGCTTCCACTTCAAATGGTCAATCACTCTTGGTCACCAACAATGATCATGCTATTTATATCCAATTGGAGGCCATTCACCAACATCTTTTTCTCAATGATGTTGATGGAAGTCTCTTATTCACTAAGGATGATGTAGAAATGGCTTCGGTCAATGGGATACGAAGTCGTCTCCCTTCAACAACCTATTTGAAGGGCAGAGTGTCCTACAATTACCAGTTTCTCTTACATTAATTTTTGCATTGTCTTTCCAATAAGACTGGGGGATGGGATCAAATTCCATTGGACTTAGCTTCGGCTATCCATGGGTTGATCACCAACCAAACCTTTAATTTTTCATCTTTTACTTTCAACAACTTAGTGGATAACCTCTCATCCCCTAAAAAGTATGTATGTATCCCAGATTTCTACAGTATATCTTTAATTTTGAATTGAGCTCCTCTCTCTCACATACTCGTAATACATACACTATTCCTGCGACAACTAGCACCAGATCGTCTGGCAAGTTCGTACGGTACGTATACTTTCACTAATTAGTATGCGTAAATACTACAAGTTAAACAGTTGTGTGACAACAAAACTATGAAAACAATTAACATTTGTATATATTTCAACGAGAATTGAAATAATAAATATACAACACATGTTAAACAACAAGTGTGAGAACCAATGACAAAAACATATCAGCTGCGATATGATATCCACAAATAACATGTTTCAGATGGCCGACAATCCAGGGAGAAAACAATGTAAATTTTATCATAACAATGTTAAAACAGTTCAGCTTAGTTGAGTTCGACTGTGAGAAAATCCAATTCAAAATAACAACTCAGTATCGTTTACAAGTAATAAACTAATAGTGCGTTTGTGTGGGTGACGATTCACACAAACATACATGTGGGTTTAACATTTTTAATAATAACTAAAAGGTAGAAAACAAAAATCAGAAAGTGAAACCGTCGCCGTCTTTGTTCGGGTGACGATTCGAACGAATACGCGCGAAGGTGAAACGATCTAACGAAACGAATAAAATAAACGTTTTGAAACAATTAAATAAAGAAAAGAAATATAAAAACATTTATTGGGAATTACAACCTTAAAGAGGTTAAACGAAAACTATTTAATTTATATTCGTAAATTTTGCGTTACGTAAACGTCACGAAAAGGTAAAACCAAGAAACGAAACGAAACGAATCCTTGTTATTTAATTCTTGTTAAGTCGAGAATAGTTTTGGTGGGGTGGGCCACATAACCACCGATAATCTATAATGTTTCATCCATGAAAATTTCACATAATTTAATTATGAGGTTCAAGTATTTTTGGAATCAAAAGGTTTAAACTTGATTTGGGTTTGGGTGCAAATGGGTATGATACTTTAAACAGTATTACTTAAACATTTTCTGGAAACATTTAGGTAACCCTTAAAAAAAATGTTTTAATCATAAACTATGGTTCAAAATCATATCAAAGGATTATAACTAAATCATATTTTGATCAAAGTAACAATAAGGTTTACTTATAAAATAGGTTACCCGATTTTACTACAAAGTTGATGGGATGATAAACTTTCATTCTAAACTCTTTTGAACCACATCAAATGATTATGTTCGTAAAATAATGTTTAAATAAATACATCATATGATTATATTTTTATAACTTAATACTTACATAAACACGCTCAAGCGATTTAACCATTTCAAGATTTACACAGGTAATATTCTAGGTGTTAACCTAAAGACCTAAGTTGGACTTAGGAGAATACTACGATACCCACAATTTTAAAATTGGTTAATGTCAAGAATGAGGATAATCATATAAACAAAGAACGTATTACGTACTAATCTTAATCTCAAATGATTAAGTATTAGTATGTTATACCATCAAATAAGGTCAAGGAAAATCCGAGATACAAAGACTTAAAAAAGTTAACTAACTTTAGGGTTAACCTACGAAGTGAATAACTTGTACTTATAAGTTACAAACAACATTCAATTCAACACAGGTTTGAATACAACATTATTACAACAACGAGCGTGTGCGTTCCTTGATTACTTAGTCAACCACTTCAACATCAAGGTGAGCTCATATGCCCCTTTTCTAATCTTTTTTGATTTTAAATGCGCCTTAGAGCGATGGGAATGACTGTGCAAACAAGTCTGAGAGATCAAATTCTACAAGCACAATAAGAATCAGTGGCAAGAAACAATTTGAGGAATGAGCTCGACTGTGGAGCCGAGAAACATTTCGTGACAAAATAAGATGGGGTTATCTATTACCAGGATCATGTATGGATCCCAATGATAGATGAACTCCGGAAACTCATTCTTGACGAGGCACACAAAACACGATATTCTATTCATCTTGGTGTTGATGAGATGTACCAAGATCTTAGGTCATTTCATTGGTGGCCATGTATGAAGAAGGATGTGGCTACTTATGTTGGTAAGTGCCTAACATGTGCTAGAGTCAAAGCTGAACACCAGAAACCGTCAGGTTTGCTGGAACAACCAAAGATACCACAATGGAAGTGGGAACAAATAGCTATGGACTTTATCACCAAGCTACCCCGTACTTCCAGTGGACACAATTTTATATGGGTCATCATTGATGGATTGACCAAGTCTGCACACTTCTTACCAATTCGGGAAAACTACAAGATGGAGAAATTAGCAAGACTCTATGTTAACGAGATAGTAGTACGGCACGGGGTGCGATTATCTATTATTTCTGACCGGGATAGTCGATTTACATCGCGGTTCTGGCAATTATTGCATCAATCCTTAGGGACAAGCGTGAACTTGAGCACCTCTTATCATCCACAGATGGATGGAAAAAGCGTGCGAACTATTCAAACCCTAGAGGATATGTTGAGGACAAGTGTCCTAGACTTTGTTGGAAGTTAGGAAAATCATTTACCACTCATTGAGTTCTCCTACAACAATAGCTACCACAATAGCATTGTATGTGCTCCGTTCAAAGCACTATATGGTATAAAATATCGGACTCCAATTTGTTGGACCGAAGTGGGAGACAACAGGATCACCGGGCCTAAACTTATTCAGGAAACTACTGATAAGATTGCCTAGATCCAGCAAAGATTACAAGCAACACGTAGTCGCCAAAAGAGTTACGTAGACAAATGGTGGAAGCCTTTGAAATTCCAAGTGGGTGACCGAGTCATGCTGAAAGTGTCCCCATGGAAAGGTGTAACATCAGTGCCGGAACCGACACCGGAACAGTGATCGTAACAGTACATGAACAGTAATCAGGTACAACTTTCATGTAATTCGGTGTATTTCATAATCATGTTAAGTTTCAGAATCATTTCATGTTATCAAAACAGTGAATTCATAGTCATTTCAGAGAAATCAGTTCAGAACAATGGTTCTTGAGTTAGATTATTATCTGGCAACACAGAATCATCATATGATTTATTTGTTAGGATCTTAATATGTATAAACGTATGTGAGGTTTTACAGAACAAAATGACACGAATATCGTTATGTGAATGCTAAACCGACAGATTATTCGTATAGGTGACGATCTGTACGAATAAATCTGAAAGTTTAACGTTCTGAATGATATTCAATAATTAGAAAACAATATTGAAAAGTGTAGTTATCGTCGTGTTTGATCGGGTGACGATTCGAGCAAATACGCGCGATGACCTCGCGATTCGATTTTAAACGTAATTAAATATTTTGTAAATTAATAATTAAAAGATATTTAGTTAATTTATTAGGAATCACAACCTAAAATAATTATATAAATTATATTTTTATAAAACCGTATCGTTTCGTTACAACAAATGAAACGAAACCGACGTTATAAGCGAAACCGAACAATCGAAACGAACCCGAACTCACCCGGAGTATAAATACCCGGAATGAGCCTTCTTCCTCATTTAACCACTTCACTCTCTCTCTCTAAAAACAAAAACCCGGAACTCTCTCTCTCTAGAATTTCTCATTCTCTCTCTAAGATTTCTCCCCCATTTCTTGATGAAATCTCGCGTTCTTGGTGTCTAAACGACCACTACAACTTGTAGATCACAGAAGTACAACGGATCGGGGTTAGAATCCAACAGATTCGAGGTAAAAATCCATTTATGTTGCGGTTTTAGGGCTTGAAAACCCTAATTCGAACCCTCTAAGAAGCCGGCTAGAATCATGTAAAACCTTAGGGGAAATCACCTCACAACTACCTTAGGATAATGTAGGAACAACCCTCCCTTCATTCCTTGGCCGGTTAGCTCGACAACCATGACAGCCAACCACCAGACCGCTACGGCCGAATGAACTAACATCAGGTGGTCGAATGGCCCTCGGCCGAAAGGCCTTGGCCGAAGCATGTTGATTCGCCGAATGGCTTAATGCCGAATCACTCTCATTCGATCGGCCATGATATTCGCCCTACCCTCATTCGCTGGAAACCTCATTCGACCATCTACCTATTCGGCCCAACTCATTCGCTCCCTCCCTCTTTCGCCTGAACTTCCTTCGGCCTACACCCATACGCTCAAGGTCTCATTCGACCCAGTTACACTCGGCTTAGGGTTATTCGACAGAGTCCCATTCGCCAAAACCATACGGTCTAGCCCTCATTCGGCCTTAGGTCTAGTCCAGTCGGCCCATTCATTCGGCTAGGATTGATCTGGATGAGGTTCTAGTCCACGCGTGTGTTTGTTTGTAAAGATGCATGCATGGTGAGCAATTATAAGTGTGTGTGCATGGGAGGTGTATTAGGGTTTCATCTCATGCTACCAACTTTGAGGGAACATGGTTTTATCATGAGGCCATAAAATGAGAACTTATCTTTAGTTAACAAATTCCATAAGGAGATCTAACAAGAGAACCTTAAAATTTAGTATCAATTTTCACATAAGTAGTGAGCATTACTTGGGTTTAACATACTTGAGACATCATGGGAATCGAACCACACCTTAGGGTTTCGAGTGTTGAGATAATTATCAACATTTAACCCTTAGGAGATTCGTAAAGACATGAAATCAACCTAAGTGATTCACTAGAAATGTCAAGAAATCGTTGAAGCTCAAAGTCTAGTAATGGGCCCAAAGTTGGCCCAATGGGCTTAACTCAAGCCCAACATTTTAAAGTTACATTTCTTCAGTTAATTAGGTTTTAACAAAATAAAATGGACTTATAAATCCTAATAAAATTAAGTAAATGATTTCCTAAATAAATATTTTTAACTTAAAATGAATTAACTTGAAACCACTTTACTTAAAGACAGTTAAAGGATGTTTGTGGGATTAGGGTTTATGAATGGGTAATAAGGTTAGCTTAGTTAGAGAAAACCATAGAAACACATTAGTAATCTAGGACACTTAGTTGCACACCGAGAACAAACCCTAGTTACGACAACTACCGTATGTACTTATTGTATTCGAATTCTTTTAAAACAACTCAGGGACTGAAGATACCTAGGCAACAATCAGAGAGCGCGCATATCTTTTGTGGTAATTCATTTCAGAGCAACACAGGTGAGTTCATTGCCCCTTTTCTAAACATTTTTGTTTTAAAACGCGGGGCTGAGAAGCATGCGTAAACTGTTTTTATTTAAACTGTTTATTTAAATGCTTTTATTTATTATATGTTTTACATATATATGTTTGTGGATACTCCTAGACTCCTGTCTAGGAAATTATTGAACAGATCTAGTGATCTAATAAATTTAAGTACTCTTAAGAGTAATACCTTAAATTTAAATCCTAATTCAACCCTTAGTCCATCAAGTTCAAATTCAAGAACCTAAACTCAAAGTGAAATCAAATGAACAAAATCAAACGATCATATTCAAGGGAATCATAACTCAGTGTGTGATCTGAGGCCCAAGAATCATAATCAAATCAAATCAATTATCATTCAAAATCATGAGAACTCAAAGAATCAAGAATCAAGAGACTCAAGAGATCAGAAATCATAAATGTGTGTGACTCATTGAAATAATGAAATCATTATGATCTAGTGAACTCATTAATACTCAAGTCAAGGTGGATGTCAGTTGTATATGGAATCAAGACCACGTGTAACACACATATAAAGTCCCTCTCAGGTATAGAAGACTCTTGTAGTCAGGCTATACGGGCAATAACATGAACGATCAAATGAAATCAATATCAAAGTCAAAATCAGGAGAATCAAGAGGTCAAGAATCACAGGATATCCTTAAAGTCCCCGCTTGTACAGAAGACCTTTGGGTCAAGCTGTAAGGGCAAAACAATAAAGTCCCCGCTTGTACAGAAGACCTTTGGGTCAAGCTGTAAGGGCAAAACATTAAAATCCCGCGCAGTTCAGGTGTACTCCTTGTGAGTTATGCCTGACATGGGTCACGTGTGAGAGGTTACAACTTGGACAACCACCAACAACTAAGTCTAACTGATTGAGTAAAATTATACCCAATCATCATGTCTTAGTTGTATTTAAATGTTTTATTTAATTAATAAATTAAATATTTGACGTTTTACTATTATCACTGTCTTTTTGGGAAATCATATATCTATGAGGAACCCAATAAATCGAAGGCATATCAGATTTCAATATCATGATCTAAATCAGAGGTGTTGGGTAAAAATGCTTAATTATCATTAACAACAGTGTCATATACATATTAGTATGTGGTGGGATAGAGTCTGGGCTTGACCCTTTCGTGATTCCCTATATATAAGCATACCGATGTGGATATTATATGTGGAGTTAATGAGGTTAGGGTCTTTACCAAAAGAGGTTTTCAAATCATTATCATACCATTTCCAAATCATTTTCAAATACTAAACTATATGAACTCACCAACCATGTGTTGACTTGATCTTTCTGCATGACTTCTCAGGTGACGGACAGGTCAACTAAGGAGTTATTCCTTTCGTACTAGGACTTCAGATAGAAGGCTTAGCTTTTGGACCTGCATTATTTTTGAAGACATCATCATGCAAATTATTTTGTATATCTTGTGTAAATACAAGATAGAAATACATGATGTTAATGGTAGATTTACATTGTTAAATTATAAACAATACTGATGTAATTTAACTTTGTAATTCTATTATGTTTAGCATTTCTCATTTGTATCATGTGCAATGTAAACAATCTGATCATCACGATTATCACTCCCGATATCGCGCCCCGGGAACCTTCCGCCCGACGGGACAACCGATCCTATCCCGCCGGCTCGGGGTGTGACAGATTGGTATCAGAGCCATGGTTATAGAGAAATATAGGTCACTTAATTAAACGGTTTGGCCTAGACTATAACCTAGGGACCCTGCATGTAGAGAACATAGGAATTAGGAATTTACTTGCATTGTGTCTTCTGCATTCGATCATTGCACTAACCAATGTTCTATTGGTTATGATTAGAATGTCACCAAGAAGACAACCATCACCGCCTCCACCTTCGCAAGAGACGGATTCAGCAGTCGAGGCACTTGCAACTATGATCACTGAACAGTTGGTGGCGATTCTCCCTGGAATCATCACCCGGATCAGGAACAGTGAGAAGTTTGCTAAAATCTTCCCACTACTTTCTACAGAGCAGGAGAAATCGGAAACAGGAGAGTCAAGCAAGAAGCGAAAAAGAGGTCATCCTGAAAAATCAAAAGACCTTGTAATCTACACTGAGGCCATTCCTCTACGCCAGATGGCCGTTGCCCCAGAGTTGGGGAGTCGTAAGTATTATACTGGCAAGTTTCCTTTATGTGCCATGTGCGGTCTTCACCATTCTAAGGATAAACTGTGCAAACATTGTCTGAACTGCGGGAAAAAGGGACACTGGAGTCGTGACTGTAATAATCCCCCGACTCATAACCAAAATCCTGGAAACACTACATATCCTCTTCCTCGATACAGAAAAGATTGCTATGTGTGCGGACTGTCCGAACACATTTCACGAGACTGCCCCGTGAGGACATCTTCCCTCAATCCTGCACAATCTAAGGGAAAAGCTTCCCTCTGTTCGGTTTGTCACCACCATCATCGAGCTGAACTCTCATGTGTACAATGCACGCACTGTGGAGAGACGGGACACTGGATTCAACAGTGTCGGTTAAATTCGACCAGGACACAGAAACAAAAACCGAGCACCTCTACTTCCTCTCAACATAACAACAACTGCTACACGTGCGGAATGCACGGACATTTCGCGAGGAAATGCCCTAGGAAAATGCCTCCAGCAGACTCAGCAGTCACCGAGGGACTACTCGTTTTACCGACTCCTGGGGAACACTCGGGGTCTGATGACCCCATAGGTATGCAAATTTCAGCTTGATACATTAAATTATTTATTAGTGTATTAATCAGAACTGCATAGTCTGTTGTAATTCTAGAAACAATAAATTTAAGATAGCTGTAGACAAATTCAGTGCCAGAAAGATAATCGAAATCATGACTTAAGAAATCTCTAGGTTAAGTAAACGTTAAGTGATTAAATAAAGGTAGGTTGAGTCTTAATTACAGTCTAGTTACTATAGTTAGGAAAATAACCATATCTAGTAGAACATTAGAAGGCCGTAGATAGTTAGATGCTAAGGCTAGTATGTAAACTATTATTTCTTCACCTAGAACTATAGAACTCGAATCATTAGATTTAGAGAACCTCTGTTCTAGGAGACCAGGAAGGGATAAATTTTAGAACTATGCTAAAATCATAGTTAAACTAGGATAAGTAGATCAAGGGAAATCAGTTGTGAATGCAAGATGAAGATACGCCAGAGAAAATATTCCGAATGAAAAATGGGCATTTCAAGTTACGGTAATGCCTTTTGGATAGAAGAGTGCACCTATGGTTTTCGTGGACCTCATGAACCGAGTGTGCAAACTCTATCTAGAGTAGTTTGTCATTACCATTAAGGGATGACATGCTGATTTATTCTAATACCAAGAAAGCATACGAACGACATCTCAGGAATATTCTGGAGTTGTTAAAGGAAGAACAGCCCTGTTTTAGTTTCTTTCATTTTGAAACTAGGATGAGAATAAGTCATAGTTGGAACAACATTTATAATGAGTTCCGACAGTCACATGACTTTTGGGTAGAGGTAAGATAAACATACAACATCTCGCAGACGGGTATAGGATTACTTAGAAGGTAAATCATTACCTTGATCCTAATAGTACTACCATACCTTAGGTAGACCTCCCCGATATATAAAGTCTACTTTCACAGTTGAGAATAGATTAAATAGATGGTGAAGTATGTATACGGTTATAGCAAATAACCTAAGATTTCGCCAAGTGATTTAAGGATCTTAATCAGACGATCAAGACTCAGAGTCGTGAGAGCCATCTATGAGAACTTTAAGGAGTGTGTCAGATTGTAAAGCAGAGTGACAGTTCAAGATAAACCGGATAAAATACCTACTACCAAAATGGTGGGTGGATTCCGGTGATAGGTAAATCCAGAAGACTCACTCTTGAGAAGGCACACGTGCCAAATAATCAGTGCATCCGAGCGCCGATAAAATGTATCGAGACTTACAGAGATTTTATTTGTGACCGGGAATGAAGAAGGACATAGCCGAATATGTCGGCAGATGTCTTACGTGTGCAAGAGTAAAGGCGGAACGCCAGAGACCGTCTGGTTTACTGGAACAGCCTGAGATTCCGCTCTGGAAGTGGGAACAAATAGCTATGAATTTCATTACCAAGCTACCCCGCACTTCTAGTGGTCACGATACGATTTGGGTGATCATTAATCGTTTAACAAAATCTGCTCACTTCTTGCCGATGCGTGAAACCTTCACGATGGATAGACCGGCGAGATTGTACATTAATGAGATAGTGGTACGTCAAGGTGTACCATTATCAATTATTTCTGATAGAGATAGCAGATTTACTTCAAGGTTCTGGCAATCACTGTAGAAATCTCTAGGGACACAGTTAAATCTGAGTACAGCTTACCATCCACAAACGGACGGCCAAAGCGAACGTACGATTCAGACCCTAGAGGATATGTTAAGGACCTGTATTTTAGATTTCGGTGGGAATTGGGATTCTCATTTGCCACTGATTGAGTTCTCCTACAACAACAGTTACCACAGCAGTATCGGATGTGCACCATTCGAGGCTCTTTATGGTCGGAAATGTCGATCACCGATCTGCTGGACTGAAGTTGGAGATAATCGCATAACTGGGCCAGAGCTTATTCAGGAAACCACTGATAAGATTACTCAGATTCAAAGAAGACTACAAGCTACCAGAAGCCGACAAAAGAGCTACGCTGATAAACGGCGTAAGCCGTTGGAATTCCAAGTGGGAGACCGTGTCATGTTGAAGGTTTCTTCATGGAAGGGCGTAGTACGTTTTGGAACAAAAGGCAAATTAGCACCTCGATACGTTGGACCGTTCGAGATCATCGAACGTATTGGTCCCGTAGCTTATCAACTGAGATTACCAGATGAACTCAGTGGTGTGCATGACGTGTTTCACGTCTCGGATTTAAAGAAATGCCTTGCTGACGAATCACTCGTCATTCCACTCGAAGAGATTCAAGTTGATGATCAGTTGCACTTTATCGAAAAACCTTTAGAGATTATGGATCGCAAAGTCAAGCAACTGAGGCGAAGCCGTATCCCGATAGTAAAGGTTCGTTGGAATTCAAGACGTGGACCCGAGTTTACTTGGGAACGTGAAGATCACATGAAGTTAAAGTATCCCCAGCTGTTTAAAGAGGAAACCGTACCCGATAACAATTCTTAAATTTCGGGACGAAATTTCTTTAACAAGGGGAGACTGTAACATCAGTGCCGGAACCGACACCGGAACAGTGATCGTAACAGTACATGAACAGTAATCAGGTACAACTTTCATGTAATTCGGTGTATTTCATAATCATGTTAAGTTTCAGAATCATTTCATGTTATCAAAACAGTGAATTCATAGTCATTTCAGAGAAATCAGTTCAGAACAATGGTTCTTGAGTTAGATTATTATCTGGCAACACAGAATCATCATATGATTTATTTGTTAGGATCTTAATATGTATAAACGTATGTGAGGTTTTACAGAACAAAATGACACGAATATCGTTATGTGAATGCTAAACCGACAGATTATTCGTATAGGTGACGATCTGTACGAATAAATCTGAAAGTTTAACGTTCTGAATGATATTCAATAATTAGAAAACAATATTGAAAAGTGTAGTTATCGTCGTGTTTGATCGGGTGACGATTCGAGCAAATACGCGCGATGACCTCGCGATTCGATTTTAAACGTAATTAAATATTTTGTAAATTAATAATTAAAAGATATTTAGTTAATTTATTAGGAATCACAACCTAAAATAATTATATAAATTATATTTTTATAAAACCGTATCGTTTCGTTACGACAAATGAAACGAAACCGACGTTATAAGCGAAACCGAACAATCGAAACGAACCCGAACTCACCCGGAGTATAAATACCCGGAATGAGCCTTCTTCCTCATTTAACCACTTCACTCTCTCTCTCTAAAAACAAAAACCCGGAACTCTCTCTCTCTAGAATTTCTCATTCTCTCTCTAAGATTTCTCCCCCATTTCTTGATGAAATCTCGCGTTCTTGGTGTCTAAACGACCACTACAACTTGTAGATCACAGAAGTACAACGGATCGGGGTTAGAATCCAACAGATTCGAGGTAAAAATCCATTTATGTTGCGGTTTTAGGGCTTGAAAACCCTAATTCGAACCCTCTAAGAAGCCGGCTAGAATCATGTAAAACCTTAGGGGAAATCACCTCACAACTACCTTAGGATAATGTAGGAACAACCCTCCCTTCATTCCTTGGCCGGTTAGCTCGACAACCATGACAGCCAACCACCAGACCGCTACGGCCGAATGAACTAACATCAGGTGGTCGAATGGCCCTCGGCCGAAAGGCCTTGGCCGAAGCATGTTGATTCGCCGAATGGCTTAATGCCGAATCACTCTCATTCGATCGGCCATGATATTCGCCCTACCCTCATTCGCTGGAAACCTCATTCGACCATCTACCTATTCGGCCCAACTCATTCGCTCCCTCCCTCTTTCGCCTGAACTTCCTTCGGCCTACACCCATACGCTCAAGGTCTCATTCGACCCAGTTACACTCGGCTTAGGGTTATTCGACAGAGTCCCATTCGCCAAAACCATACGGTCTAGCCCTCATTCGGCCTTAGGTCTAGTCCAGTCGGCCCATTCATTCGGCTAGGATTGATCTGGATGAGGTTCTAGTCCACGCGTGTGTTTGTTTGTAAAGATGCATGCATGGTGAGCAATTATAAGTGTGTGTGCATGGGAGGTGTATTAGGGTTTCATCTCATGCCACCAACTTTGAGGGAACATGGTTTTATCATGAGGCCATAAAATGAGAACTTATCTTTAGTTAACAAATTCCATAAGGAGATCTAACAAGAGAACCTTAAAATTTAGTATCAATTTTCACATAAGTAGTGAGCATTACTTGGGTTTAACATACTTGAGACATCATGGGAATCGAACCACACCTTAGGGTTTCGAGTGTTGAGATAATTATCAACATTTAACCCTTAGGAGATTCGTAAAGACATGAAATCAACCTAAGTGATTCACTAGAAATGTCAAGAAATCGTTGAAGCTCAAAGTCTAGTAATGGGCCCAAAGTTGGCCCAATGGGCTTAACTCAAGCCCAACATTTTAAAGTTACATTTCTTCAGTTAATTAGGTTTTAACAAAATAAAATGGACTTATAAATCCTAATAAAATTAAGTAAATGATTTCCTAAATAAATATTTTTAACTTAAAATGAATTAACTTGAAACCACTTTACTTAAAGACAGTTAAAGGATGTTTGTGGGATTAGGGTTTATGAATGGGTAATAAGGTTAGCTTAGTTAGAGAAAACCATAGAAACACATTAGTAATCTAGGACACTTAGTTGCACACCGAGAACAAACCCTAGTTACGACAACTACCGTATGTACTTATTGTATTCGAATTCTTTTAAAACAACTCAGGGACTGAAGATACCTAGGCAACAATCAGAGAGCGCGCATATCTTTTGTGGTAATTCATTTCAGAGCAACACAGGTGAGTTCATTGCCCCTTTTCTAAACATTTTTGTTTTAAAACGCGGGGCTGAGAAGCATGCGTAAACTGTTTTTATTTAAACTGTTTATTTAAATGCTTTTATTTATTATATGTTTTACATATATATGTTTGTGGATACTCCTAGACTCCTGTCTAGGAAATTATTGAACAGATCTAGTGATCTAATAAATTTAAGTACTCTTAAGAGTAATACCTTAAATTTAAATCCTAATTCAACCCTTAGTCCATCAAGTTCAAATTCAAGAACCTAAACTCAAAGTGAAATCAAATGAACAAAATCAAACGATCATATTCAAGGGAATCATAACTCAGTGTGTGATCTGAGGCCCAAGAATCATAATCAAATCAAATCAATTATCATTCAAAATCATGAGAACTCAAAGAATCAAGAATCAAGAGACTCAAGAGATCAGAAATCATAAATGTGTGTGACTCATTGAAATAATGAAATCATTATGATCTAGTGAACTCATTAATACTCAAGTCAAGGTGGATGTCAGTTGTATATGGAATCAAGACCACGTGTAACACACATATAAAGTCCCTCTCAGGTATAGAAGACTCTTGTAGTCAGGCTATACGGGCAATAACATGAACGATCAAATGAAATCAATATCAAAGTCAAAATCAGGAGAATCAAGAGGTCAAGAATCACAGGATATCCTTAAAGTCCCCGCTTGTACAGAAGACCTTTGGGTCAAGCTGTAAGGGCAAAACAATAAAGTCCCCGCTTGTACAGAAGACCTTTGGGTCAAGCTGTAAGGGCAAAACATTAAAATCCCGCGCAGTTCAGGTGTACTCCTTGTGAGTTATGCCTGACATGGGTCACGTGTGAGAGGTTACAACTTGGACAACCACCAACAACTAAGTCTAACTGATTGAGTAAAATTATACCCAATCATCATGTCTTAGTTGTATTTAAATGTTTTATTTAATTAATAAATTAAATATTTGACGTTTTACTATTATCACTGTCTTTTTGGGAAATCATATATCTATGAGGAACCCAATAAATCGAAGGCATATCAGATTTCAATATCATGATCTAAATCAGAGGTGTTGGGTAAAAATGCTTAATTATCATTAACAACAGTGTCATATACATATTAGTATGTGGTGGGATAGAGTCTGGGCTTGACCCTTTCGTGATTCCCTATATATAAGCATACCGATGTGGATATTACATGTGGAGTTAATGAGGTTAGGGTCTTTACCAAAAGAGGTTTTCAAATCATTATCATACCATTTCCAAATCATTTTCAAATACTAAACTATATGAACTCACCAACCATGTGTTGACTTGATCTTTCTGCATGACTTCTCAGGTGACGGACAGGTCAACTAAGGATTTATTCCTTTCGTACTAGGACTTCAGATAGAAGGCTTAGCTTTTGGACCTGCATTATTTTTGAAGACATCATCATGTAAATTATTTTGTATATCTTGTGTAAATACAAGATAGAAATACATGATGTTAATGGTAGATTTACATTGTTAAATTATAAACAATACTGATGTAATTTAACTTTGTAATTCTATTATGTTTAGCATTTCTCATTTGTATCATGTGCAATGTAAACAATCTGATCATCACGATTATCACTCCCGATATCGCGCCCCGGGAACCTTCCGCCCGACGGGACAACCGATCCTATCCCGCCGGCTCGGGGTGTGGCAAAAGGCGTAGTTCGTTTTGGGGCTAAAGTCAAGTTAGCACCAAGGTATTTCGGACCATTCGAAATAACACAATGAATTGGCCCTGTGGCATACAAACTTAGACTGCCTTATGAACTCAGCGGGGTACACGATGTGTTTCATGTATCCAATCTCAAGAAATGCCTCGCTGATGAATCGTTAGTTATACAACTGGAAGAGATACAAGTTGATGAGCAAATACACTTTATTGAAGAACCTGTAAAGATTATGAATCATGAAGTCAAGAGACTGAAACAAAGCCGTATTCCAATCGTGAAGGTTCGTTGGAACTCCAAGCGAGGACCATAATTTACCTGGGAGAGTGAGGATCATATGAAGACAAAGTATCCCCATCAGTTTACAAAAGAAGTAGTACCCGAAAATCATGCTTAACTTTCGGGACGAAATTTCTTGAAGAATGGGAGACTGTGACAACTAGTACCAGATCGTCCGGAAAGTCCGTACGGTACGTGTACTTTCACTAATTACTATGCGTAAATACTACGAGTTAAACAATTGTGTGACAAAAGGACTATGAAAACAATTAACAGTTGTATATATTTCAATGAGAATTGAAATAATTAATATACAACAACACATGTTAAATAATGACAAAAACATATCGGTTGCGATATGATATTCACAAATAATAGGAATCAGATGGTCGACAATCAAGTGATAAAACAATGTGAATTCGATCATAACAATGTGAAAACAGTTCAGTTTAGTTGAGTCCCACTTTGAGAATATCCAAATCAAAATAACAACTTAGTGTCGTTTAGGAGTAATAAACTTACATTGTATCTATGTGGGTGACGATTCACACAAACATATCTTTGGGTTTAACGTTCTGAATGACAACTGAAAAGTATAAAACAAAAATCATAAAGGGAAACCGTCGTCGTCTTCGTTCGGGTGACGATTCGAACGAATACGCGCGAAGGTGAAACGATCTGACGAAACAAACAAAATAAACTTTTCGAAACAATAAAATAAAGAAAAGAAATATAAAAACATTTATTTGCAATTACAACCTTAAAAAGGTTAAAAGAAAACTATTTTATTTATATTCGTAAATTTTGCGTTACGTAAACGTCACGAAAAGGTAAAACCGAGCAAACGAAACGAACCCGAAACAAAAATCGATATAAAACCTATAAAAAAACTTTTATCTTCCCATTTAAAATACCACCTAACCACAATATCTCCTCATTTACGTTCATTACCGTCCCTCTCTACTTTTTCTCACTAAAAACCCTCATCTAAATCTCCTTCTATCTTCATCAAAACTCCGCCATTATTGCAGATCTAGCAACTAAAACGAAGCTCTAAACGGGTAGAAGAAGAAATCACGAAGAAAAGGAGCTAAAGAACATGATTTGAGGTAAAATACAAACTCCATTTAGGGTTTTCTAAAGTTTAAACATAACCCATAGTATTTCTTCAACCTTTACACAAATTTTCAGCAACATTTGAGTTAAAAAAATTTGAAATGCTAGGTTTTAGAAAACCTACAATTAGATAAAATTATGTTTGGAGGCTGGAGGTGGAAGACGGCATGAACTCCTCCGACCGAGAACCTATTTAATTTTCCAACCGAGAAACACGTAGGTTGACCGAAAACCCTTCCATTTGACACCCTTTGACCGAGAACACTTATGGGAATATTTAGTTTGATCGAGAAACCCATCTTTTGGAATGTCCAACAGAGAACTCTTCTTTCTTTTGAATAACAGCCGAGAACTCTTCTTTCTTTTGAATCATATCCGAGAGCCTCCACATTAAATGTATTGGCCGAAAACTCCATTTCCCTGCTATCTAATTCTTGTTAGTCGAGAATAGTTTTGGTGGGGTGGGCCATATAACCACCGATAATCTATAATGTTTCATCCAAGAAAATTTCACATAATTTAATTATGAGGTTCAAGTGTTTTTGGATTCAAAAGGTTTAAACTTGATTTGGGTTTGGGTGCAAATGGGTATGATACTTAAACATTATTACTTAAACATTTTCTGGGAACATTTAGGTAACCCTTAAAACAAGTGTTTTAATCATAAACTATGGTACAAAAACATATCAAAGGATTACAACTAAAGCCTAAACTCTCTTGTAGCACATCACATGATTATGTTCATAACATAATGTTTATATAAATACATCATATGATTATATTTTTATAACATAATATTTACATAAACACACTCAAGCTATGTTAACCATTTCAAGCTTTACACAATTGTAATATGTCACACCCCGAGCCGGCGCGATATCGTGGATGATAATCATAGTGATCAGATTGTTTACATTGCACATGATAGGAAATGAGTAAACACTAATGAAATAGAATTACAAAGTTAAATTACATCAGTATTAAACGTAATTTAACAATGTAAATCTACCATAAAACATCATAATTCATCTATCTTGTATCTGCACAAGATATACAAAAGAATTTATATAATGATGTTTCAAAATATGCAGGTTCAAAATACTAGGTCCTTTATCTAGGCATCCTAGTCCAAAAGAAGGAACTTCTAATTAAGTTGTTCGTCACCTAAGAAGTCATGCAAAAAGATCAAGTCAACTCATGGTTGGTGAGTTCATATATTTTTTGTTTTAAAAATGAATTTGTACACAACCTGTCTGTCGCACCCCGAGAAATCCCGTCCCTTCCGGGGCGCGAGCAACAACAGATTGACAGGATCGCAATCTCCGGTCACACAAAGTTGCGAGACCTACATGTCTGGTTACATACGTACATCCAATAACTTGGATAAAACAATTCAGTAAAATCAGAGTTGCGAAAGTTTAGTATTATCAAAACAGTTTAAGTTCATAGGTTGCGGAAGCATAAGACTAATACGGTTCTCAAAACATTTCAGAGTAATAGTACGGAAGCAGTTTAAGTAATTATCAATACATAACAAAATGATAACAAATGTTTCATAGTCTAAGACACATAATCAGATGCATGCGACTCCAGCCTAGCATCCTAATCCTTGTGTGCGTGCCTTAGCTACCTAAGAAAACATGCGAGTAAAAGGTCAACACAAAGGTTGGTGAGAGCACAGGTTTTTCTGGAGCAATAAACATCGAATGTTTAAAGTAACAGTTGCGATTTACATATCATTACAATGCAGTATCGATTGATAGCTAGTCAATACAGTTATATTATATGCGGGGTCGTACCGAAGCTGACAATTGTGCCTCCCGCCATGTCCATCACAAGACAATGGCAAAGTGTTGGTCAATATTGCACCCATTCTGACCTACAGTCGGGTTGGCCTCCCAGCCGCAATGGGTGGGGCTTGTCAGGCCCAAATAGTACTATTCAAGATTACCACGCTAGGCGCTACGCACTACTAACGGTCCGTGGAGTATCGCGAGGTCTTTTAGTTGTGATGTGGTCCACACATTTACATATACGATAAAGCATGTCCATACCTAAATGAAATGAGTCGTTGTTTGTAAAACAGTTTAGCATGCAATGCTTTCTCCCCCAAAGGTAGAAAAGTAACAGGGGCCGTGAACTCACCTGATAGAGTAGTTCCGGTTGTGAGTGCGTTCGCGTCTGCGAGAGCTAGCAATCCTGCTAGTAGGCACCTATAACCATATAGGTGTGAGTATGTGTTTTGTGGTGTGTTGTATCCCATACAACTCCAAGTGTCGGTGTGCTCAACTGAGTGTGTGCGTGTTGACTAGTGAGACTCGACGAATCGTTGGTGACACGATTGTTGTGTTTATGTGCCTTAATGCACATAAGACGCCAAAATGCATCCTATGACTCTAATCACATAAGTTACCATTTTTAGAAAGCTTCCGATTTGAGAAAGTGTGGTTGTGAAATCCCATTTCATAAAACAAATCACTCTAGTATGTTTGTAAAACATGTTTATACACTTAAAACACATCGTTTGCGCATAAATCACCATTTATGCCGTTTTGCCCAAATAAAGTTTCTTTATATGGAAAGTATCCGTTTAAAAGCTTGTTTTCACAAAACGAAGTTTCTAAATATGTTAAAAATCATTTCTAAGCATATTCCAATGCTCAAAGTTCATCAAAACGTTTTAAAACATCAAAAGCCCTCTTTTGATTCTTAAAAGTTTCCTTATATAGTAAGTTTATACAAAACCATGTTTTTGACAAAATCAAACATCCCAATGTGTTTCTAAGCCCTCCAATATACATTTAACAACATCTAGACATGTCTAACATGTCTAGATTATCACAAATCCAAGACTTGCACATAAAAGTTTCCTTTTATGGCAAGTTCACCAAATCATCATCAAATCAACCAATAATACAACCAACCACAAATCTAACCCTCCTAGACTCTAAAATCAGAAATCTAACTCATCTAAAACATCAAAGAACCAACAAATTTGAGCACAACAACCATAGGGAGTTGCATGTGGGTTTTTACCCATTGCATGTGCGATCTAACCATAGATAAACAAGATAAACTACCTTAGAAGCTTAAATCCGTGGTAGAACAGGTTCTGATGATGACAAGCTACTGGATCGTGGTTGTTCCAAGTTCTTGATGGCTCCTATCAACTTCTTCGAGCTCCAATGGTTTCCAATGGTTTTCAACTCAAGGAAGTAGCTTCTAACGTGATTCTAGGGGGTTTAGATGTTGATTACAGAGGTATGGGTCGATTTACAGAGGAGAAGCTCGGTGAGGATGAGAGAAAGTCGAACAAATGAGCTGGGTTGGGTTTTTATAACATTTTCGATCTGCATGGCCTTCGCGTACCGCGAAGGCCGATCAAAATTTCTCATCGCGTACCGCGATAGGATTCGGGAGTCTCGACTCCCGGTTTTCTTCGCGTATCACGGAGCCTTTCGCCGAGGGACCATCGCGTACCGCGATGAGTCCACTTCTTTGTTTTCCGATTTCGTTGATACGATTTCGCTCGTACTCGATTTCTAACATTTATCCTAAGCATCTAATGCACGTTTAAGCACATAAGTACAAAATAGCACATAAGTTTGATTGATCACCAACATTCGTGAGACTCGTGTGTGTTTCGATAATTCCTCGAATTATCTTCGATAGTTTGTGTTCGTGTCTAACGAAGTGTTTGCACGCTTGATTAATCCAAATCAATGTGTAATGCGCAATTCAATAATTCCCCGAATCATTGTTTTGTGTTAGTGTTGTGTTTGCCACACTTGGTTTCCAAAACCAATGTGCAACGTATGATTCGATAGTTCCTCGAACTATCGTTTCGCAGTTGTGTGTGTTTGACTCATCTAATTAAACATAATTAAATGAAATGCAACAGGTATGAATGTGAAATGTAAAGAATGTAAGAGTCGCAATTTACCTGAAATTGCCGGGTGTCACATCATCCCCTTGTTGAAAGAAATTTCGTCCCGAAATTTGGTTGTTGTTGGTAGTGTTTGAGAAGCAAAAGTGTTTGAGAAACAAAAATTTTCTGGTTGCCACATCATCCCCTTGTTGAAAGGAATTTCGTCCCGAAATTTATTTCTTGTTGTCGACGTTCGACGTTGTCTGCTTGAAGAGATGGGGATATTTGCGCATCATCTGATCTTCATGCTCCCACGCGAATTCAGGTCCGCGTTTCGAGTTCCATCGAACTTTAACAATAGGGATCTTACTCTGCTTGAGTTGTTTGACCTCATGGTCCATGATCTCTACCGGCTCTTCCACGAACCTTAGTTGTTCATCCACCTGGATCTCATCCAGTGGAACTACAAGTGTCTCATCTGATAAACATTTCTTCAGGTTCGAGAAATGAAATACGTTGTGAACTCCGTCGAGTTCGACTGGTAAGTTGAGTTGGTATGCCACTGGACCAATCCTCTTCAGGATCTCGAATGGTCCAATATACCGTGGGTTCAGTTTGCCTCGTTTACCAAAATGAATTACGCCTTTCCAGGGTGAAACTTTCAGAAGTACTTTATCTCCTACCTGAAATTCCAGAGGCTTTCGGCCATGCGGTTTCTGATTTGCACGATTTTCTCGGTTGTTTCATGCACAAGTTCCGGGCCAGTGAGCTGGCTGTCGCCCACTTCCGCCCAACAGATAGGTGATCGGCATTTCCTGCCATAGAGTGCCTCAAAAGGCGCTGCTTTGATGCTTGTGTGGTAACTGTTGTTGTAGGAAAACTCTACCAACGGTAGGTGAGTTTCCCAGCTATTTCCGAAATCCACTATGCATGCTCGTAGCATATCTTCAAGGGTTTGTATCGTGCGTTCACTCTGGCCATCAGTCTGTGGGTGGTATGCTGTACTCATATCTAAAAGTGTGCCAAGTGACTTTTGTAGTGATTTCCAGAAGTTAGAAGTGAATCTGGCGTCTCGATCTGAAATGATGGAGATTGGCACTCCATGTCGCGAGACTACTTCCTTGACATAGATTCTGGCTAGTTTTTCCATCTTGTCATTTTCCTTGATCGCTAGAATATGTGTTGACTTAGTCAGTCGGTCCACAATTACCCACATAGTGTCACATCCTCTAGGAGTACGGGGTAATTTGGTGATGAAATCCATGGATATTTGTTCCCATTTCCACATGGGGATCTCAGGTTGTGTGAGTAATCCAGATGGTTTCTGGTACTCGATCTTGACTTTCGCACATGTCAAACATTTGCCCACGTAGGTGGCGATGTCGGCTTTCATGTGTGGCCACCAGTAGAGTACCTTCAGATCATGACATCTTATCAGATCCAGGGGGAATGGAATACCGAGATTTGTGAGCCTCATCCATTACAAGGTCTCGTAGGTTTCCGTGATGTGGAACCCAGACGCGTTCCATGAAATAATGTAAGCCATCAGCTTTTACTTTAAGATATTGCTCCATTCCCCTCAGTGATTCGGCCGCTAAGTTTCCAGGCTTAAATGCCTCCACCTGGGCATTACGTAACTGCTCAGGGAGGTTAGGATGGATGGTGAGCAGTAAGGCTCGTACCCTCTTGGGTTTCGGGGTATTCTTTCGACTTAGGGCATCAGCCACTACATTGGCCTTCCCCGGGTGATACTTGATGGCACACTCATAGTCGTTTAGGAGTTCGAGCCAGCGACGCTGTCGCATGTTCAGTTCCTTTTGCTCGAATATGTGTTGGAGACTCTTATGATCAGTGTATATCGTGCACTTTGTTCCGTACAGGTAGTGTCCCCAGATCTTGAGTGCAAATACCACGGCTCCAAGTTCCAAGTCGTGGGTGGTGTAGTTCTTCTCATGGACCTTCAGTTGTCGAGAAGCATATGCGATCACCTTTTCTCGCTGCATTAGCACGCAGCCGAGTCCTTGTATTGAGGCATCGCAGTATACCACGAAGTCATCCGTCCCATCAGGAAGTGATAAGATAGGTGCACTACAGAGCTTCTGCTTGAGAAGTTGGAATGCAGCTTCCTTTTTTCAGTCCAGAGATACTTCTTGTCCCTATGGGTTAGGGCTGTAAGGGGTTGTGCTATCTTTGAAAATCCTTCAATAAATCGTCGATAATAGCCTGCCAAGCCTAGGAATTGTCGCACCTCCGTTGGGGTCTTTGGTGCTTCCCAGTTCTTGATTGCCTCTATCTTAGACTTATCCACATGAATCCCTTGTTCATTAACAATATGTCCCAAGAATTGGACTTCTCGAATCCAGAAGTCGCATTTTGAGAGTTTAGCGTACAACTTCTCTTTCCGGAGTAGTTCAAGAGCCAATTGAAGATGCTCTTTGTGTTCCTCCTGGGTTTTGGAGTAGATGAGAATATCATCTATGAAGACAATGATGAACTTGTCGAGGTATGGTTTGCACACTCTATTCATGAGATCCATGAATACTGCAGGTGCGTTTGTCAGCCCAAACGACATAACCAAAAACTCGTAATGGCCATACCGAGTGCGAAAAGCAGTCTTGGGTATATCTTCCTCCTGAATCCTCAACTGATGGTACCCAGATCGCAGATCGATCTTAGAGAAGTAACTCGATCCTTGCAGTTGATCGAACAAATCGTCAATGTGAGGTAAGGGGTAACGGTTCTTGATTGTTACTTTGTTCAGCTCACGGTAGTCGATGCACATACGAAACGTGCCATCCTTCTTCTTTACAAATAAGACCGGAGTTCCCCAGGGTGAGAAGCTTGGTCTGATGAAACCCTTGTCCAGCAACTCCTGCAGTTGATTGGACAGTTCCTGCATCTCCAAAGGCACAGTCGATATGGTGCTCGTGCAATAGGCGCTGCTCCCGGCATAAGGTCTATGCGGAACTCCACTTGTCGAGGTGGTGGTAGTCCTGGTAGATCCTCAGGGAATACGTGTGGATAGTCGCACACGACTGGGATGTCTTCTATTTTCTTCTCCTCTTCAGTCTTGTCGGTGATAAGCGCCAGAATAGCTGTGTATCCTTTTCGTAAGCATTTGTGAGCTTTCATGCACGAGATGATGTTGAGAGGAGTGTCACTCCTTTCGCCCTTAATATCTAGAGTTTCTCCGCCTGGGACAGGTATGCGCACAACCTTGTCGTGGCAAATGATTTCAGCTTGGTTTTCAAACAACCAATCCATGCCCACTACGACATCAAAACTGCCTAGTGTGACCGGCATGAGGTCAATCTTAAATTTGTGGCCAGCTAGCTCTAAAGTGCATTCTTTCAGAATGTGCTTAGTCACAATTAATTTACCATCAGCTAGCTCTACTGTATATTCAACATCTAAGGGTGTCGGTGTGATGGTAAGTATCTCGCTAAAATCCTTAGATATAAAGCTTTTCTCAGCTCCAGTATCAAACAACACAGATGCATAATTATCATTCAAGAGGTTCATACCAGTTGCAAGGTTGGGATCTTTTCTGGCCTCCTTTGCCCCGATCACGAGGCTCGTCCCTTCAGACCGTTGTTGTTCATTTTATTGTTGTTCTTCAGATGTGGGCAGTCCCTCTTGAAGTGCCCTGGTTTTCCACATTCGAAGCAGCCCTTCGGTGCTTCAAGTTGTTGTGACTGTGGGGTCTTTGCAAGCAGTTCACCCCTGCAGTCTTTGGCAAGGTGCCCACCTGTGCCACACCGTTGGCATCGGATGGAACCACATTGCCCCAAAACATTGTGTAAGTTGCATTTGTTGCACTTGGGGTGTTTACCTGCATAGGTTCCTGGACTTTGGTTGGTGGGGATGGGTGGTGCGTATGCTTGAGACGAACCAAGCTTACGTTGTTGTGGTGGGGGTTGGAGAGTGGAAGTCTTGCTCAAGGTGTCATCCCATTTGCGTTTGCCCTTGTCATTGGTTGTGGTTACAGCACCATGGGGTGGCAAGAGTCCTTGTGCAACAGCCGAATCAGTGAGCTTGTGGGTTAATCGAACGGCTTGTTGCATGGTGATGGGGTCTGCAGAAAGTACCATTCCTTGGATCTGGGGTGGCAATCCATCAATATACTTCTCTATATGTTTGAAGGGTGGGGTTGCCATTTCCGGGCACAGGTGTGCCAGCTCATAAGACCGGGCCGTGTAAGCCTCAACCTCGGAACCAATCATCTTATGGTTCCAGAATTCCGTCTCCAGCTTCTGCACTTCGCCACGAGGACAGTATTCGGGATTCACCATCCTTTTAAAATCATCCCAGGGTAGAGCGTTGGCTGCATCCAACTCCAGGTTTTGAACATTGGCGTTCCACCAAGTGAGGGCAGCTCCCTCAAATGTTCCAGCAGCGAACTTGACCCTGTCATCGTTCCTGCAGTTGCTCATAGCGAAAGCTGATTTCGCCTTCTCAATCCAACGCAATAGTCCAACGGCTCCTTCAGTGCCGCTGAATGAGTGGGGTTTGCAATCCAGAAACATCTTGAACGTGCAGAGAGGAGGGTTAGGATTTGCTCCTGAGATATGCAAAGAGTAGAGTTGGGTTAAGTATTGGGTAAACGTGTCGAATTGGGAATGAGTGATTGTGGTGCAAGGTGAGTATGAACAGATTCATCACCTTGGTTCAGTGGGTTTTGATTACGGGCGGCTTCCCGTGCAGCAAGTACCTCCACAACCCGTTCGTTGATGAGTGCGTTCAGTTCAGCTTGCATCAAGTTGATGTTCCCACGTCCGCCCGCATTCCTGCGTCCTCCACGTCTTCCAGCCATGATCTTCATAGCAAGAATAAGTGTTAGAGTTTGCTTAATGACTATTGTAGTGTGTGCAGTATGTACTTGTAAGGAACATGTAGAGCGGTCGGCATCCACCGTCATGTGTAGTCACATGCGGTGACGATGATGACACCATTTGCTATAGTGCGCGTAATTAGCGTGTGTGTACAATCATGTACGCTAGTATCACAATACTAAGCACTAAGTGTTATGTGGAGACTAGTGGTTATAGACTAAGTTCACTAAATGCAAACCTAATTCGTAATAACCTGAGGCGCTCTGATACCAATCTGTCGCACCCCGAGAAATCCCGTCCCTTCCGGGGCGCGAGCAACAACAGATTGACAGGATCTCAGTCTTCGGTCACACAACGCTGCGAGACCTACATGTCTGGTTACAAACGTACATCCAATAACTTGGATAAAACAATTCAGTAAAATCAGAGTTGAGGAAGTTTAGTATTATCAAAACAGTTTAAGTTCATAGGTTGCGGAAGCATAAGACTAATACGGTTCTCAAAACATTTCAGAGTAATAGTACGGAAGCAGTTTAAGTAATTATCAATACATAACAAAATGATAACAAATGTTTCATAGTCTAAGACACATAATCAGATGCATGCGACTCCAGCCTAGCATCCTAATCCTTGTGTGCGTGCCTTAGCTACCTGAGAAAACATGCGAGTAAAAGGTCAACACAAAGGTTGGTGAGAGCACAGGTTTTTCAGGAGCAATAAACATCCAATGTTTAAAGTAACAGTTGCGATTTACATATCATTACAATGCAGTATCGATTGATAGCTAGTCAATACAGTTATATTATATGCGGGGTCGTACCGAAGCTGACAATTGTGCCTCCCGCCATGTCCATCACAAGACAATGGCAAAGTGTTGGACAATATTGCACCCATTCCGACCTACAGTCGGGTTGGCCTCCCAGACGCGATGGGTGGGGCTTGTCAGGCCCAAATAGTACTATTCAAGATTACCACGCTAGGCGCTACGCGCTACTAGCGGTCCGTGGAGTATCGCGAGGTCTTTTAGTTGTGATGTGGTCCACACATATACATATACGATAAAGCATGTCCGTACGTAAATGAAATGAGTTGTTGTTTGTAAAATAGTTTAGCATGCAATGTTTTCTCCCCCAAAGGTAGAAAAGCAAAAGTGGCCGTGAACTCACCTGATAGAGTAGTTCCGGTTGTGAGTGCGTTCGCGTCTGCGAGAGCTAGCAATCCTGCTAGTAGGCACCTATAACCATATAGGTGTGAGTATGTGTTTTGTGGTGTGTTGTATCCCATACAACTCCAAGTGTCGGTGTGCTCAACTGAGTGTGTGCGTGTTGACTAGTGAGACTCGACGAATCGTTGGCGACACGATTGTTGTGTTTATGTGCCGTAATGCACATAAGACGCCAAAATGCATCCTATGACTCTAATCACATAAGTTACCATTTTTAGAAAGTTTCCGATTTAAGAAAGTGTGGTTATGAAATCCCATTTCATAAAACAAATCACTCTAGTAAGTTTGTAAAACACGTTTATACACTTAAAACACATCGTTTGTGCATAAATCACCATTTATGCCGTTTTTCCCGAATAAAGTTTCTTTATATGGAAAGTATCCGTTTAAAAGCTTGTTTTCACAAAACGAAGTTTCTAAATATGTTAAAAATCATTTCTAAGCATATTCCAATGCTCAAAGTTCATCAAAACGTTTTAAAACATCAAAATCCCTCTTTTGATTCTTAAAAGTTTCCTTATATAGTAAGTTTATACAAAACCATGTTTTTGACAAAATCAAACATTCCAATGTGTTTCTAAGCACTCCAGTATACATCTAACATGTCTAGATTATCACAAATCCAAGACTTGCACATAAAAGTTTCCTTTTATGGCAAGTTCACCAAATCATCATCAAATCAACCAATAATACAACCAACCACAAATCTAACCCTCCTAGACTCTAAAATCAGAAATCTAACTCATCTAAAACATCAAAGCACCAACAAATTTGAGCACAACAACCATAGGGAGTTGCATGTGGGTTTTTACCCATTGCATGTGCGATCTAACCATAGATAAACAAGATAAACTACCTTAGAAGCTTAAATCCATGGTAGAACAGGTTCTGATGATGACAAGCTACTGGATCGTGGTTGTTCCAAGTTCTTGATGTCTCCTATCAACTTCTTCGAGCTCCAATGGTCTCCAATGGTTTTCAACACAAGGAAGTAGCTTCTAACGTGATTCCAGGGGGTTTAGATGTTGATTACAGAGGGTATGGGTCGATTTACAGAGGAGAAGCTCGGTGAGGATGAGAGAAAGTCGAACAAATGAGCTGGGTTGGGTTTTTATAACATTTTTGATCTGCATGGCCTTCGCGTACCGCGAAGGCCGATCAAAATTTCTCATCGCGTACCGCGATAGGATTCGGGAGTCTCTGACTCCCGGTTTTCTTCGTGTATCGCGGAGCCTTTCGCCGAGGGACCATCGCGTACTACGATGAGTCCACTTCTTTGTTTTCCGATTTCGTTGATACGATTTCGCTCGTACTCGATTTCTAACATTTATCCTAAGCATCTAATGCACGTTTAAGCACATAAGTACAAAATAGCACATAAGTTTGATTGATCACCAACATTCGTGAGACTCGTGTGTGTTTCGATAATTCCTCGAATTATCTTCGATAGTTTGTGTTCGTGTCTAAAGAAGTGTTTGCACGCTTGATTAATCCAAACCAATGTGTAATGCACAATTCAATAATTCCTCGAATCATTGTTTTGTGTTAGTGTTGTGTTTGCCACACTTGGTTTCCAAAACCAATGTGCAATGTATGATTCAATAGTTCCTCGAACTATCGTTTCGCAGTTGTGTGTGTTTGACTCATCTAATTAAACATAATTAAATGAAATGCAACAAGTATGAATGTGAAATGTAAAGAATGTAAGAGTCGCAATTTACCTGAAATTGCCGGGTGTCACATCATCCCCTTGTTGAAAGAAATTTCGTCCCGAAATTTGGTTGTTGTTGGTAGTGTTTGAGAAGCAAAAGTGTTTGAGAAACAAAAATTTTCCGGTTGCCACATCATCCCCTTGTTGAAAGGAATTTCGTCCCGAAATTTATTTGTTGTTGTCGACGTTCGACGTTGTCCTGAGATATGCAAAGAGTAGAGTTGGGTTAAGTATCGGGTAAACGTGTTGAATTGGGAATGAGTGATTGTGGTGCAAGGTGAGTATGAACAGATTCATCACCTTGGTTCAGTGGGTTTTGATTACGGGCGGCTTCCCGTGCAGCAAGTACCTCCTCAACCCGTTCGTTGATGAGTGCGTTCAGTTCAGCTTGCGTCAAGTTGATGTTCCCACGTCCGCCCGCATTCCTGCGTCCTCCACGTCTTCCAGCCATGATCTTCATAGCAAGAATAAGTGTTAGTGTTTGCTTAGTGACTATTGTAGTGTGTGCAGTAGCTACTTGTAAGGAACATGTAGAGCGGTCGGCTTCCACCGTCATGTGTAATCACATGCGGTGACGATGATGACACCATTTGCTATAGTGCGCGTAATTAGCGTGTGTGTACAATCATGTACGCTAGTATCACAATACTAAGCACTAAGTGTTGTGTGGAGACTAGTGGTTATAGACTAAGTTCACTAAATGCAAACCTAATTTGCAATAACCGGAGGCGCTCTGATACCAATCTGTCGCACCCCGAGAAATCCCGTCCCTTCCGGGGCGCGAGCAACAACATATTGACAGGATCGCAGTCTCCGGTCACACAACGTTGCGAGACCTACATGTCTGGTTACATACGTACATCCAATAACTTGGATAAAACAATTCAGTAAAATCAGAGTTGCGGAAGTTTAGTATTATCAAAACAGTTTAAGTTCATAGGTTGCGGAAGCATAAGACTAATACGGTTCTCAAAACATTTCAGAGTAATAGTGCGGAAGGAGTTTAAGTAATTATCAATACATAACAAAATGATAACAAATGTTTCATAGTCTAAGACACATAATCAGATGCATGCGACTCCAGCCTAGCATCCTAATCCTTGTGTGCGTGCCTTAGGTACCTGAGAAAACATGCGAGTAAAAGGTCAACACAAAGGTTGGTGAGAGCACAGGTTTTTTAGGAGCAATAAACATCCAATGTTTAAAGTAACAGTAGTGATTTACATATCATTACAATGCAGTATCGATTGATAACTAGTCAATACAGTTATATTATATGCAGGGTCGTACCGAAGCTGACAATTGTGCCTCCCGCCATGTCCATCACAAGACAATGGCAAAGTGTTGGACAATATTGCACCCATTCCGACCTACAGTCGGGTTGGCCTCCCAGGCGCGATGGGTGGGGCTTGTCAGGCCCAAATAGTACTATTCAAGATTACCACACTAGGCGCTACGCACTACTAACGGTCCGTGGAGTATCGCGAGGTCTTTTAGTTGTGATGTGGTCCACACATATACATATACAATAAAGCATGTCCATACGTAAATGAAATGAGTTGTTGTTTGTAAAACAGTTTAGCATGCAATGTTTTCTCCCCCAAAGGTAGAAAAGTAAAAGGGGCCGTGAACTCACCTGATAGAGTAGTTCCGGTTGTGAGTGCGTTCGCGTCTGCGAGAGCTAGCAATCCTGCTAGTAGGCACTTATAACCATATAGGTGTGAGTATGTGTTTTGTGGTGTGTTGTATCCTGTAACACCTCGACCGGCGGCGGAATCATCGGGATGCCACGAGGGATGTGTAGATTGTTCAAAAGCTCGTGGGCATCTAATTCAAATCATCATATATCCTTTAAGCAAACAACATAATTACACAAAAATCATGTTCATCATGAATCAATTACATCAATTACACAAAAGAATTAGTTAAACTAACTAAACTCTAATTGCCAGAAATTAGTTAATTAACTAAGTCCAAGAGCCTATATGATGATGTCCAAAATAGAAGAGATCCTCTCTTCATCCTACTTGTCTCCATCACCTGAAACATGTAAGAAAATCAACTGTCAACTACTAAGTAGTTGGTGAGTAATCATAAGTTTTTATACTTAAAAATGTTTTAGTAAAATGAGTTTAAAAGTTTGTGTTTTAAAATGGTTTTATAAAATACTTTGTTTAAAACGAGTATAAGACTTATGATCTTACTGAGGAAATCCATATGAATACCTGTATGAGATAATCCAACACACATCCACCAATTCAACAATCAAACACTCAATCAACACAAACACATAATCACAAATCCAATCAGTCATAATCAATCATAGATATTCAAAGTCAATCATAGATAATCAAACCACAAACCAATCAACCAATTTCAACATCAATATTCTCAAATAATGTTCGTGACTATACATGATCATTGTGTAATTAACATAAGTTAAATACATGATTCATGGAGTGGTCGCTAACCACGTGACAATACATGAAGTCAAAGCATTTAACCGAAGTCAAAGATAATGATTCACAGATGTGGAAAACATCCACGTGACAATACAAGATGTCAAGCAATTAACCGAAGTTAAGAGCGATGATCCTCGGAGTTTGTGGCAATACATGTAATATTTGTTATTGACCAAAGTCAATGACAATGTTTACACGGTTATAAAATATTAATCAGTGATAATCCATAATTAATAATAATTCAATATTGTGAATATCATATTGATAAACAGGTATTAACCTTGAGTTATCAAAATAATATTTGAATTTGGTATACATGCTTCACCTCCGAGTTTTAAAACAAAACAGTTTAAAGAAAGGGAGGTTATGAGAACTCACCTGAAGTCCTTAGTATATATGTTCTTGTATTATGCGCGCTCGTGTAGATAACTCAAAGCAACTCAACAATCTGTAGTTAACAAGTGTTTGTGCTTATAAGCATACGTGTCTTAATTTAATTAAATAACCTTAAGTGTTTCTCTACAACATGAAGTGTATTGTTACTTAGTTTGTTAAATTCCTAAGTAAAATAGATTTACTCCACCTTATATTAATGTTCGTCGTCAAATCTAATTTAGACTTGCTATAATCAACTTATCTTTTAAGTATAAATTATTATAAGTCAATATGGGTATCCTCATAAATAACCCTAATCTTTCTCTTACTTCATCATACATGCATGATCAATTATACTAGCCACCATAGTTTACGTTGATGACATGTCGATTCAAATTAAATAAAATTTATACTTAAGTTAAGTATCCCACTAGTTCCATATACATATTTATAAATTTTCCTAGTTCCTTTAAAACTCTAATTAAAAGAGAAAAGATGGTGGCCTAGTCTTCTCATGCATGCATGGTTACATTAGCATGCATATTTACGTGTTTATACCCTTTGTTTTTATCCATACCCCTTAATTGTCAAGAATTTCCGATTAGTCATCCAAAGAACCAGCGAACCTTTACACTTAGGTTCGGCCCATGCTAATCAACTAGGGTTTGTGAGCCAAAGAAAAGGAAAAGGGTTCGTTTATCAGCATGGTTCGGCTCTCAAGGTTCGTAGGGCATTATAGGGTTCGCTGCTATAGACTCACGAACCATTAGGTTCGTTCACCTGCCAGCAGCAGGGTTCGCTCGACCCAGGAAGGTTCGCGGCTTCATGGGCGGGAAAAAGGGTTCGCCAGTTAGGTTCGAGACTGCACAGGGTTCGGCCGGCCCACCTCGTCACGAACCTGTAGGTTTTCAGCACCTAATCCCCTCCATCTACGGGTCTATGGCCGACCATGGCTTCCTTTATGTTTATACTTTCTCATATTAATGTTTTACAAATTGCTAGCTCGGTTATAGCATCAATTAAACACGTATTCAAAATCCCCTACAAAACCGAAAATATCATCTCAGATTTACCTCAATATGTCGCCCAAACCTCCGGTTTCTTCGTGAAATCTGGTTCTCCTCGTTCGTGTGGTCGTCTGGACACCAAGATCTCTTAATTTCGTTAAGATTTGAAGGAGCTATGGTAGAGAGAAGGTGGAGGTTCTTGAGGGTGACGAAAATGGTGCTAGAGAGAGAGTGAAAGTAGAGAAAAATGAAAGAAGAAGGAGGTGATCCTCATTCTTATATCGCGTATCATTTCCACGTACCCGGTCTCGTTTTTATCGCGATAAAATAAAATAAAATGTTCGGTTTTAACACGTTGAGCGCATTAAAACATAAAGTGTTTAAATAATATGGTTTCATTAATTAACTTGATTTTTAAATAATCTTTGTCTCGTAAAAGATCTCGTTTAATACGCGTGAAATGTAACAACATGCTCGGTTTTCTAACGTAACATATTTAAAACAATAAATCATTTTAAATAAATTGGTTTTGTTTAAATAAAATAAGTTTAAGTAAATTGTTTCGTAAATCGCTTTCGTTTCATTATCGTTAAATAATTATTTAATAAATTAATTTATTCGAATTTATTTTAGGTTGTGATTCCTAATAAATATTTTTAGTTTTCATTTATTAATTTAATATCGTTCAATATTATTTAATTATCTCGTCGAAACACGTTACTCGCGTACGCATTCGTAAAGATCGTCACCTTTGCGAATCCAACGTTCGTATCGTATTTCAATTCGATTTACGATTTATGGAATATCGTTTTAGAACATTATTCTTAATAATTATATTCGTGTGAATCGTCACTCACGCGAATACATTATTAAGTAAATATTTCTAAATCAACATTCGCGTTTTAAGTAATGTTCGTAACCTCACTTCGCGTAATTAATTCCCATTATTTAATAACTTTAATATTATCATTTCCCAAACCAAAATCCACTAAACTCTAGTCACTGACACATCCATGATAGACCGAAATATGCATATATATAGGGCATATGTAAGGGTCAGTCGCAACTGCCCTAGCCACCGTCCCACCGCTATTTCGATAAACCATGTCCATGGGTCCTTGACTATGTTTAGTAACCAGACTCTAACAAACTCCCAGTTCCATCCCAAATCCATTCTCAGACCAATAATCCATCATCATCAGTAATAAGTAACTGCGATAAACACTACGGGTCTGTTTGGTTGTATCACAACTAAACTTCCCGTTGTTTACGCGCATCATAAATGCGCCATAACATGCATACCAGTACAGTGATAATATCAGTAATGTAAGTCAATAATTTCATAATCATTAATAATTATAAATCTCCGGTCGTAACAGTACATTCGTACGGATGTACGGACGTACGGACAACCGAAAGGACACTGATGTTACATATCCCATACAACTCCAAGTGTCGGTGTGCTCAACTGAGTGTGTGCGTGTTGACTAGTGAGACTCGACGAATCGTTGGTGACACGATTGTTGTCTTTATGTGCCTTAATGCACATAAGAGGCCAAAATGCATCCTATGACTCTAATCACATAAGTTACCATTTTTAGAAAGTTTCCGATTTGAGAAAGTGTGGTTATGAAATCCCATTTCATAAAGCAAATCACTCTAGTATGTTAGTAAAACACGTTTCTACACTTAAAACACATCGTTTGCGCATAAATCACCATTTATGCCGTTTTGCCCGAATAAAGTTTCTTTATATGGAAAGTATCCGTTTAAAAGCTTGTTTTCACAAAACGAAGTTTCTAAATATGTTAAAAATCATTTCTAAGCATATTCCAATGCTCAAAGTTCATCAAAACGTTTTAAAACATCAAAAGCCCTCTTTTGATTCTTAAAAGTTTCCTTATATAGTAAGTTTATACAAAACCATGTTTTTGACAAAATCAAACATTCCAATGTGTTTCTAAGCACTCCAATATACATTTAACAACATCTAGACATGTCTAACATGTCTAGATTATCACAAATCCAAGACTTGCACATAAAAGTTTCCTTTTATGGCAAGTTCACCAAATTATCATCAAATCAACCAATAATACAACCAACCACAAATCTAACCCTCCTAGACTCTAAAATCAGAAATCTAACTCATCTAAAACATCAAAGCACCAACAAATTTGAGCACAACAACCATAGGGAGTTGCATGTGGGTTTTTACCCATTGCATGTGCGATCTAACCATAGATAAACAAGATAAACTACCTTAGAAGCTTAAATCCGTGGTAGAATAGGTTCTGATGATGACAAGCTACTGGATCGTGGTTGTTCCAAGTACTTGATGGCTCCTATCAACTTCTTCGAGCTCCAATGGTCTCCAATGGTTTTCAACACAAGGAAGTAGCTTCTAACGTGATTCCAGGGGGTTTAGATGTTGATTACAGAGGGTATGGGTCGATTTACAGAGGAGAAGCTCGGTGAGGATGAGAGAAAGTCGAACAAATGAGCTGGGATGGGTTTTTATAACATTTTCGATCTGCATGGCCTTCGTGTACCGCGAAGGCCGATCAAAATTTCTCATCGCGTACCGCGATAGGATTCGGGGGTCTCGACTCCCGGTTTTCTTCGCGTATCGCGGAGCCTTTCGCCGAGGGACCATCGCGTACCGCGATGAGTCCACTTCTTTGTTTTCCGATTTCGTTGATAGGATTTCGCGCGTACTCGATTTCTAACGTTTATCCTAAGCATTTAATGCATGTTTAAGCACATAAGTACAAAATAGCACATAAGTTTGATTGATCACCAACATTCGTGAGACTCGTGTGTGTTTCGATAATTCCTCGAATTATCTTCGATAGTTTGTATTCGTGTCTAACGAAGTGTTTGCACGCTTGATTAATCCAAATCAATGTGTAATGCTCAATTCAATAATTCCCCGAATCATTGTTTTGTGTTAGTGTTGTGTTTGCCACACTTGGTTTCCAAAACCAATGTGCAATGTATGATTCGATAGTTCATCGAACTATCGTTTCGCAGTTGTGTGTGTTTGACTCATCTAATTAAACATAATTAAATGAAATGCAACAAGTATGAATGTGAAATGTAAAGAATGTAAGAGTCGAAATTTACCTGAAATTGCCGGGTGTCACACTGTCCGAATGAAAACCTTAAGCTCACCAACAACCGCATGTACTATCCAGTCAGGTATGCTTATATATAGGGCATACATAAGGGACAAGCCCCAGCCGCCATCCCACCACATACCGGACCACATAGTGCATCGTTGTTAATGATAATTAAGCGTTTCACCCATACTGCGAATTGACGACCTTGCATCAACTGAAAACGATCACCTTTGAACACCCGAAGTGACAACCTTAACCTCACTAACAACCACCTATTTTATCAAGCCAAGTATGCTTATATATAGGGCATACGTAAGGGACAAGCCCCAACCGCCATCCCACCACATACCAAGCCACATAACATGTTGTTGTCAATTATAATTAAGCGTTTCATTTCCTCATTATCAACACATCAGTTCCTAGTTCTTAGTTCTTGTAGTTTCACAAATAGGGAACTCCTCTTGATTCCTTAAGCTCATCACACACACATGATAAATATAACATTTATAGAAACATAACATTAAATGTTTAAATAAACCAGTAGATAAACACTTAATAAAATCTAAGACCTAACGATTGGGCCTTGGTCATACTCGAGTAGACTAGTCTAGTAATCAAGGTTCTTAGTAGTTGAGGAAATCTGTAAATATCATCAAACATGCGACATATAATCAATAAGTCTAGCTAGGACATCTTTTGATGTATAGGATTTTATAGTTCGTCTAGGTCGTGCATGTTCGTTCTTGTTCGTATAGATCGTTAGTTCTTTGGCACATGCTTATCTTGGAATATTTCCTAGACATTACTCTGAAAATAGATCGTTGTATATAGTTCTTTGAAATACATCTTTAGTTCTTTGAAATCACACCACTGAAAATAGTTCTTTGAACTCACTTGTGTTGCTATGAATTGAACCACAAAAGATATGCGCGCTCGTTGATTATAGATTAAGTATCTTCAGTACCTGCGTTGATTTATTATGATTCGAATACGATAAGTGTCGAAAGATATCGTATATAGGATCAGGTCTCGGTGTGCAACTAAGTGTCCTATACACTTACTAATGCATTATTAAGTTTCTCTAACTACTTTATGTTAATTACCTTCTATAAACTTGTATCCCTTAGTGAAACATCACTACTAAACCTTATTCATATAAGGTTTACATTACATTATTTAAATTTTAAACCTTATGTTATAAAATATTAGGTTAAGAAATCCTTTAAGTTACTTTAGAACATTTAAGTAAAGAAGTATATAAATCATTTCATTTTAATTAAAAGATATATTATTTTAAGAAAACATAAGTTAATACGTTAGACTTAAGTTAATCATACTTTATTAACTTCAAGCATTTTCTTAGATCTTTGTTACACATAGTTCGTTGTTCGTCTTTGTGTATAGATTACCTTAGAAAGTTCAATTTGAACTATCTAAGTTAGTTATATGAATACATAAAATTACTAAGTATTGAAAGTTAACTCATAGTGGTCAACTCTTGTACATAGTCATTTTATTGATCTCCAACATGGTTTCTTTGTGTTCTTAGTTAAAACTTGTGTTAATGTGAGTGAAAAGCTTTAAACCCATTGATCATTGAAAACTATTAGATTGGATGTTCATAAAATTTGCTAACACCTCAAGTTGGTCACTTTGGGACCTTTGAAATGTTATTACTTTACTTAGGCATTTTGTAACATCAGTGCTGGAACCATCACCGGGACAGTGATCTCTACAGTACATGAACAGTAAATCAGGTACATATTTCAGTTATCAATTGTATATCATTTTCATTACATGTTATCAAATCACAGTTCAGACTCAATTCAGAAAACAAAGTTCAGAAATGGGGTTCTTGAGTCAGATAATTATTTGACAATACAGAACCATCATGTGATTATTTGTTTAGGATTTATTATGTATAAACGTATGCGAGACTTTAAAGAACAAAACACACGAATATCGTAACGTGAATGCTAAATTGACGTGTTATTCGTATAGGTGACGATCTGTACGAATATATCTGAAAGTTTAACGTTCTGAATGATATTCTATAATCAGAAAACAAGATTGAAAAGTATAGTTATCGTCGTGTTCGTACGAGTGACGATTCGAACGAATACGCGCGACGACCGTACGTTTCGATTTAAACAGTAAATTAATATTTTAAAAAAAATAAGAAGATATTAGTTAATTTATTAGGAATCACAACCTGGAATAATTAAATAAATTCTATTTTCATAAACCGTGTCTTTTCATCGCGAAAACTACGCGAACTGGCATGTTACGCGAAACCGAACGAGATCGAACGAGTGGGTATTTTTCCCACATTTAATGAGACATTTAATGTCACAACCACCACCATTCTCCTCCCATCTCTCTCTCAAAATCGTTTTTCCCTCTCTCTCTAGTTTTCACTCAAGAAACCACCTTCTCTCTAGAAGATCTCACTCGTTTCAAGACGGATTCGATCAAATTTGGTGTCATTACGATCCTCTCATATTGAAGATTACAGAAGTACAAGCATTTTGAGTTTCTATCCACGAAATCTAAGGTAAAAGATCACTTTAAATTCGGTTTTTAGAGGGTTTTCTCAAGTTCTGGTGGTTTTGCTATTATGACCGATACTAAGCACTTGAAACACTTAAATAAGGTTATCACATGTGTTTAGGAACTGTTAGGGGTGAATTTACAACAGGTTAAGCTCGATGATAGCTGATGGTGATGCAGGTTCTTGAGATCCAATCGGCCAAACCCTGTAAAATCTTTAGCCGAACCTTTCCTTGTCGGGCGAACCTTCTTTGGTTGGGCAGAACCCTGCACCACGAACCTGTTGAACTGATCAAGCCTGCAACGAACCCACGTGTATCCTCTGCAACGAACCTTCACATTCCAGCGAACCTCAAAGTCCCCGCATGTACAGAAGACCATTGGGTCAAGCTGTAAGGGCAAAGCATTAAAATCCCGGTCAGTTCAGGTGTACTCCTTGTGAGTTATGCCTGACATGGGTCACGTGTGAGAGGATACAACTTGGACAACCACCAACAACTAAGTCTAATTGATTGAGTCAAATAAGGCCCAATCATCATGTCTTAGTTGTATTTGAATGTTTTAATTATCTATTTAATTAAATATTCAACATTTTATTTCTATCACTGACTTTTGGCAAATCATGTATCTATGATGAACTCAAGAGAATCAAAGGTAAATCAAATTTTGGAAAGCATAATCTAAATCAGAGGTGTGTAGGGTAAAAATGCTTAATTATCATTAACAACAGTATCATATGCATATTAGTATGTGGTGGGATGTTGGCTAGGGCTTGTCCCTTACATATGCCCTATATATAAGCATACCGATATGGATATTACATGTGAAGTTAATGAGGTTAGGGTCTTTACCGAAAGAGGTTTTCAAATCATTTTCAATTACTAAACTATATGAACTCACCAACCATGTGTTGACTTTAGTTTTGCATGACTTCTCGGGTGACGAACAGGTCAACGGAAGAGTTGTTTCTTTTGGACTAGGTTACAGATAAAGGACCAAGCTTTTGGACCTGCATACTTTTGGACATCATACACAGTTATTTTGTATATCTTGTGCAGATACAAGATTGAAGATTTATGATGTTATAGTATATTTACATTGTTAAATTATAAGCTTAACTGAAGTAATTTAACTTTGTAATTCTATTTTATTCTAGCAAGTTTCTCATTTATATATCATGTGCAATGTAAACAATCTGATCATTTCGATTATCACTCACGATATCGCGCCCCGGGAACCTTCCGCCCGTCGGGGAATCCCGATCCTACCCCGCCGGCTCGGGGTGTGACAGATTGGTATCAGAGCCTTGGTTACAGAGAAACATAGGTCATTTATTTAAATGGTTTGGCCTAGACTATAACCTAGGGACCCTGCATATAGAGAACATAGGACTTAAGATTTATTTGCATCTTGTCTTCTGCATTCGGTCATTGCACTAACCGATAACTTTATTGGTTATGATCAGAATGCCGCCGAGAAGACAGCCTCCCTTGATACAGCTACCTCCACGAGACTTGGCTCCACACTCCTCTACACCGTCACCAAATGATTCACCACCACCACCTCCTCCTCCCCCTCCTCCTTTGATTACTCAACCCTCTGGTTCGGGCACAACACCGACTTTGGATCCTGCTACTATCGCTCTGGTGATGTTACTGAGTAGCCAGATGACAAATCAGATGAAAGAAGTAATACCGGAGATGTTCCTTCGTCTCCGCAACGAGATCAACAACACTGGCAACTCATCTGGAGAAGCCAGTGGAAATACTGGGGTTTCATCTCATTACTCCTACAAGTCTTTTGTAGGATGTAAACCACCCAGTTTTAGTGGGTCTGAAGGCGCCGTTGGATTAATCCAATGGATTGAGAAGATTGAGGCAACCTTGGATCTCTGCAGCTGCCCCGAACACCACAAGGTCCGTTACTCAGCTGGAACATTCAACAAACGGGCCCTGACTTGGTGGAACGGTCAGATCAACGCCCGAGGAAGAGAAGAAGCTATGGCCATGCCATGGGAAGACTTCAAGACACTGCTACGAACAGAATTCTGCCCCAAGAATGAATTGCAGAAACTGGAGGTTGAGTTATCCAACCATGTGATGAAGGGGGCTGATCACATGGGGTATACAACTCGTTACCATGAGTTGGTTGCTTTGGTACCCGACATGGTACCAACTTTAGAAAAGAGGATAGACCGTTATGTAGGTGGACTCCCCGCCTGCATTCAGGGTATGGTTGTTTCAGCCAACCCTACCACTGTCGAGTCTGCAGTGAGATTGTCCGGGAAACTCACTGACCTCATGGTAGCCTCTGGAGTCCTAAAGAAGGAGGCTGAAACCTGCAATAGCAAAGCTGAGTCTTCAAAGAAACCCCACCACCATCAGAAGAAGAAGCAGAAGACCATCAAGAACCACACTATGGCTACTCCCCTCAACCAAGTAGCTGTGGCACAACAAAATGTGCCCAAGAAATAGTATACTGGCCCACATCCTTTGTGTACCAAGTGTCAGTATCATCACATTGCTATCACTCCCTGCAAGCAATGTACAGGATGTGGAAGAAAGGGCCATTGGGTCCAACACTGCCGGATCACACCTAACCAAGCAGTCAACAATGCTGCTTTGGCTATTCCTCCACCAGCTAATCAGAACAATGGAGGATGCTATAACTGTGGTGAACAAGGCCACTTTGCAAAGAACTGCCCGAAGAAGGCTCAACAGGCAGTTCAAGCTCCTCGTGGACGAGCCTTTGCCATCGGAGCACCAGCTGCGCGTCAGGACCCAAATGTGGTCACTGGTACGTTTCTCTTACATGACTTTTATGCTTCTGTTCTATTTGACACTGGTGCGGATCAGAGTTTTATCTCTGCCGATTTTACATGCCAATTAGATTCTATAGAGGAACAGTTAGATTCCCCTTACATTGTAGAGGTAGCTAACGGAAAACAAATTACAGTTAGTACAGTTTATAGAAATTGCCCATTGACACTTAATGGTCATACATTCACCATCGATTTGATACCGATGGAGTTGGGTAGTTTTGACATTATTGTTGGAATGGATTGGCTTTCTTACAAGCGAGTGGAAGTCATCTGTTCTGAAAAGCTGCTTCGAATTCCATTGCCGAGTGATCGCGTATTGGAAGTAAAAGGGGATCAAGCAAGACGAAGTGTCAAAATCATCTCTTGCATAAAGGCACGTAAGTGTCTACAGAAACGGTGCGTTGCATTCTTGGCTCATGTGGTGGAAAAAGAGAAGGATAAGAAAAAGATTCAAGACGTACCCGTAGTGAAAGAGTATCCTGAAGTATTTCCCGAAGATCTACCAGGTTTGCCACCCGTGCGACCGGTAGAATTTCGTATTGATTTAATTCCTGGAGCAACTCCTGTTGCTAAATCTCATTACAGGTTAGCGCCTTCAGAGATGTAGGAATTGTCTAATCAGTTACAGGAGCTACTTGACAAGGGTTTCATCAGACCGAGCTACTCACCTTGGGGAGCTCCGGTCTTGTTCGTGAAGAAGAAAGACGGATCATTCAGAATGTGCATAGATTACCGTGAGCTGAACAAACTAACTATCAAGAATCGGTATCCATTACCGAGGATTGATGAGTTGTTTGACCAACTGCAAGGAGCTTAATACTTCTCAAAGATTGATTTGCGGTCTGGATATCATCAGCTGAGAGTTCAAGAGGAAGACATACCGAAAACGGCCTTCCGAACAAGATACGGGCATTATGAATTTATGGTGATGCCCTTCGGATTGACAAACGCACCAGCGGTCTTCATGGACCTCATGAACCGAGTGTGCAAGCCGTATCTGGATCAGTTTGTCATTGTTTTTATTGATGACATCCTGATTTATTCTAAGAGCAAAACAGATCATGAACAACACCTTAGAAAGATCTTGGAGCTGTTGAAGAAAGAACAACTCTATGCTAAATTCTCCAAATGTGAATTCTGGCTTAGAGAAGTTCAATTTCTAGGTCATGTGGTCAACAATGAGGGAATACACGTAGACCCTGCCAAGATCGAGGCGATAAAGAACTGGGATACTCTGAAGACACCGACGGAGATACGTTCTTTTCTGGGATTGGCAGGTTATTACAGAAGGTTTATTTCAAACTTTTCTAAAATAGCTTTGCCTCTTACCAAACTAACTCAGAAAAGTGAACCGTTTGTCTGGGAGCAGAAACAAGAAGATGCTTTTCAGACATTGAAACAGAAATTATGTGATGCTCCAATTCTATCTCTCCCAGAAGGCTGTGATGACTTTGTGGTATACTGTGATGCTTCCCATCAGGGGCTAGGTTGTGTGTTAATGCAACGGGATAAAGTCATAGCCTATGCATCAAGACAGTTAAAGATTCATGAGAAGAACTATACTACTCATGATCTTGAACTGGGAGCTGTAATCTTCGCGTTGAAGATTTGGAGACATTACTTATATGGCACCAAGTGTACCATATTCACTGATCACAAAAGTCTGCAGCACATCTTTGATCAGAAGGAGCTCAACATGCGACAACGTCGTTGGGTTGAACTTCTTAATGATTATGATTTTGTGATCAAGTACAATCCAGGAAAGGCGAACGTTGTAGCTGATGCCTTGAGCCGGAAGGAAAGGGTCAAACCCCTACGTGTTAGAGCAATGGGGATAACCGTGCAGACTAGTTTAAGTGACAAGATTATTCAAGCACAACATGAAGCACTTGACCAAGGTAATTTGAAGAAGGAACTTGATTGTGGAGCAGAGAAACAGTTCGACACGAAACCTGATGGAATGATCTACTACCGGGAACGTTATGGATACCGGCGGTAGATGATTTGAGAAAACTTATCTTTGATGAAGCACACAAGACTAAATACTCTGTTCATCCAGGTGGTGATAAAATGTACCAAGACCTGCGTGGATTTTATTGGTGGCCTGGAATGAAGAAAGACATAGCCGAGTAAGTCAGTCAGTGTCTTACGTGTGCGAAGGTAAAGGCGGAACACCGGAGACCGTCTGGTTTACTGGAACAGCCTGAGATTCCGCTCTGGAAGTGGGAACAAATAGCTATGAATTTCATTACAAAGCTACCCTGCACTTCCAGTGGTCATGATACAATTTGGGTGATCATTGATCGTTTAACAAAATCTGCTCACTTCTTGCCTATGCGTGACACTTTCACGATGGATAAACTGGCAAGATTGTACATCAACGAGATAGTGGTACGCCACGGTGTGCCATTGTCTATTATTGACAGCATATTTACATCAAGGTTCTGGCAATCACTACAGAAATCTCTAGGGACACAGTTAAATCTGAGTACAGCTTGCCACCCACAAACGGATGGTCAAAGCGAACGTACTATCCAGACCCTAGAGGACATGTTAAGAACCTGTGTATTGGACTTCGGTGGGAACTGAGACTCCCATTTGCCACTGATCGAGTTCTCCTACAATAATAGTTACCACAGCAGTATCGGATGTGCACCATTCGAGGCTCTCTATGGTCGGAAATGTCGATCACCGATCTGTTGGACTGAAGTGGGAGACAATCGAATAACTGGGCCAGAACTTATTCAGGAGACCACTGACAAAATAGCTCAGATTCAAAGAAGACTACAAGCTACAAGGAGCAGACAAAAGAGTTACGCCGACAAACGGCGCAAGCCGTTGGAATTCCAAGTGGGAGACTGTGTAATGTTGAAAGTTTCCCCATGGAAAGGCGTTGTACGCTTTGGAAAGAAAGTCAAATTAGCACCACGATACGTAGGACCGTTCGAGATCATCGAACGTATTGGTCCTGTAGCTTATCGACTGAGATTACCAGATGAACTCAGTGGGGTGCATGACGTGTTTCACGTCTCAAACCTAAAGAAATGCCTTGCTGACGAGTCTCTCGTCATTCCAATCGAAGAAATTCAAGTCGATGAACCGTTACACTTTATCGAGGAACCTTTGGAGATTATGGATCGCAAGGTTAAACAACTGAGGCGAAGCCGTATTCCTATTGTAAAGGTTCGATGGAACTCAAGACGCGGGCCCAAGTTTACTTGGGAACGTGAAGATCACATGAAGTCAAAGTATCCCCAACTGTTTGAAGAGGAAGCTGTACCCGATAACAACTCTTAAATTTCGGGAGGAAATTTCTCTTACAAGGGGAGATTGTAACATCAATGCCGGAACCGTCACTGGAACAGTGATCTCTACAGTACATGAATAGTAAATCAGGCACATATTTCAGTTATCAATTGTATATCATTTTCATTACATGTTATCAAATCACAGTTCAGACTCAATTCAGAAAACAAAGTTCAGAAATGGGGTTCTTGAGTCAGATAATTATTTGACAATACAGAACCATCATGTGATTATTTGCTTAGGATTTATTATGTATAAACGTATGCGAGACTTTAAAGAACAAAACACACGAATATCGTAACGTGAATGCTAAATTGACGTGTTATTCGTATAGGTGACGATCTGTACGAATATATCTGAAAGTTTAACGTTCTGAATGATATTCTATAATCAGAAAACAAGATTGAAAAGTATAGTTATCGTCGTGTTCGTACGAGTGACGATTCGAACGAGTACGAGCGACTACAGTACGTTTCGATTTAAACAGTAAATTAATATTTTAAAAAAATAAGAAGATATTAGTTAATTTATTAGGAATCACAACCTGGAATAATTAAATAAATTCTATTTTCATAAACCGTGTCTTTTCATCGCGAAAACTACGCGAACTGGCATGTTACGCGAAACCGAACGAGTGGGTATTTTTCCCACATTTAATGAGACATTTAGTGTCACAACCACCACCATTCTCCTCCCATCTCTCTCTCAAAATCGTTTTTCCCTCTCTCTCTCTAGTTTTCACTCAAGAAACCACCTTCTCTTTAGAAGATCTCACTTGTTTCAAGACGGATTCGATCAAATTTGGTGTCATTACGATCCTCTCATCTTGAAGATTACAGAAGTACAAGCATTTTGAGTTTCTATCCACGAAATCTAAGGTAAAAGATCACTTTAAATTTGGTTTTTAGAGGGTTTTCTCAAGTTCTGGTGGTTTTGCTATTATGACCGATACTAAGCACTTGAAACACTTAAATAAGGTTATCACATGTGTTTAGGAACTGTTAGGGGTGAATTTGCAACAGGTTAAGCTCAATGATAGCTGATGGTGATGCAGGTTCGTGAGATCCAATCGGCCGAACCCTGTAAAATATTTAGCCGAACCTTTCCTTGTCGGGCGAACCTTCTTTGGTTGGGCCGAACCCTGCACCACGAACCTGTTGAACTGATCAAGCTTGCAACGAACCCTAGAACCCATGTGTATCCTCTGCAACAAACCTTCACATTCCAGCGAACCTCATGTACACTGAACCAATTGTGGCAAACGAACCCTAGGACTCACGAGCCTTGCATGACGAACCATTTATTAGCGAACCCTCATTGGCCGAACCATAGGTAGTCACGAACCTAGGGTAGACTGTAGCCAAACCTTCATGGTTCGTTTACCTCTGTCACGACAGAACCTTCCCTTATCATGGTCGAAACCTAAGGTTCTTTGGTGAGGTGATGTTAGCCGAACCATGTGGGGCAAATTCAAAAAGGTTCGCTGCCCTGGGTATGTTGAACCTAGTTGGACATTACGAACCTTAGTTTGCATGGCACCTAGGGCTGGTATACGTAAACATGCATGAGATAAATATGTGTTTGCATGGATAAGGATAAAACCCTAAGTAAGTATGTATGAATAGAATGATATATGGGTTAGAATCATATATGAAAGTATGAAATGGTATGAGAAGATTGCAAGTACTATCTTAACAATAATGGACTAGTTAGGTTTTCATAATAAGGGTTATCTTGAACATTAACAATTTAACCTAAGTGTTACTTTCTAATTAATTAGTCTAAAACACTTGGAATCATAGTGTGCATTGCCAAGGAAGTGATAGGAGCCATGGCAAACCAAAACACAAGTCCTGAAATCAATTGAAACCAAAGTTTGTCATTGGGCCTATGTGGGCCCAATAGGGCTTAAATAAGCCCAACATACATTAAATGTTATTTAAACTCAAGTAATGATGTTTTTAATTAAATAAAGGCGTTGTAAATTTATAAGAAATTAATTTAATAAATTTCTAAAATCTGGTTAATTTAAAATGAAATGGAAATTATTTATAAATGTCACTGGTCTTCTTTTAAAGTTTAAATAGATATAAAAGTTAATTGGATTATAAATTGTTGGGATTTGAATGTAAAGAGACTATATAATTGTCTGGATTTTAACAGAAAACAAAGGAGACTCTGCCCAAATTTTGTAAAATAAATTATAAGTGTTGTAACTAAACATGGATTTGGGATTATAAAAGGGTAACTAAGATTAAATTAGATCTTAGATACACTTAGCACTAAGGCACTTAGTTGCACACACAACTAGATCCAACCTTAGGCACAACGACTATAACGCGTACTTATTACATTCGAATTCTTTTAAAATAACTCAGGAACAGAAGGAACCTAAGCTACAGCAAGAGCGCGCATTTTTGTGTTAGATCATTTACATAGCAGCACAGGTGAGTTCATTGCCCCTTTCTAACATTTTTGTTCTAAAACGCGGGGCTAAGAAGCATGCATAAACTGTTTTATTTTAAACTGTTTATTTAAATGCTTTTATTTATTATATGTTTGTTGATACTCCTAGACTCCTGTCTAGGTAATTATTAAACAGATCAAATTATCAAGTTAATTAAAGTACTCTTATGAGTAATACGTTAAATTTAAACTCTAAATAAACCCCTAGGCCATCAAGCTCAAATTCAAGAATCTAAATTCAAAGTGAAATCAAATGAACTAAAACAAAAGATCATATTCAAAGGAAATCTAATTTCAGTATGGGATCTGAGAACAATGAATCCTAATCAAGAATCAATTATCATTGTGAATCATGGAAATTCTAAAGATCATGATCAAGAGGCTCAAGGAATCAGAAATCATAAATGTGTGTGAATCATTGAAATAATGAAATCATTACAATCTAATGAAATCATTAATATTTGAGTTAAGGTGGATGTCAGTTGTATAGGGAATCAAGACCACGTGTAACACACATATAAAGTCCCCTTCAGGTATAGAAGACTCTTGTAGTCAGGCTATACGGGCAATAACATGAACTATCAAAGGATTTCAATATCAAAGTCAAAATCAAGAGAATCAAGAGATCAAGAATCAAAGGATATCCTTAAAGTCCCCGCATGTACAGAAGACCATTGGGTCAAGCTGTAAGGGCAAAGCATTAAAATCCCGGTCAGTTCAGGTGTACTCCTTGTGAGTTATGCGTGACATGGGTCACGTGTGAGAGGATACAACTTGGACAACCACCAACAACTAAGTCTAATTGATTGAGTCAAATAAGGCCCAATCATCATGTCTTAGTTGTATTTGAATGTTTTAATTATCTATTTAATTAAAAATTCAACATTTTATTTCTATCACTAACTTTTGGGAAATCATGTATCTATGATGAACTCAAGAGAATCAAAGGTAAATCAAATTTTGGAAAGCATAATCTAAATAAGAGGTTTGTAGGGTAAAAATGCTTAATTATCATTAACAACAGTGTCATATGCATATTAGTATGTGGTGGGATGTTGGCTAGGGCTTGTCCCTTACATATGCCCTATATATAAGCATACCGATATGGATATTACATGTGAAGTTAATGAGGTTAGGGTCTTTACCGAAAGAGGTTTTCAAATCATTTTCAATTACTAAACTATATGAACTCACCAACCATGTGTTGACTTTATTTTTGCATGACTTCTCAGGTGACGAACAGGTCAACTGAAGAGTTGTTTCTTTTGGACTAGGTTACAGATAGAGGACCTAGCTTTTGGAACTTCATACTTTTGGACATCATACACAGTTATTTTGTATATCTTGTGCAGATACAAGATTGAAGATTTATGATGTTATAGTAGATTTACATTGTTAAATTATAAACTTAACTGATATAATTTAACTTTTTAATTATATTTTATTCTAGCAAGTTTCTCATTTATATATCACGTGCGATGTAAACAATCTGATCATTTCGATTATCACTCACGATATCGCGCCCCGGGAACCTTCCGCCCGTCGGGGAAACCCGATCCTACCCCGCCGGCTCGGGGTGTGAAACATTTCCCTAATCAATTTTAAGTATTAGATACCCTTAAGATCATACAATACATTAGTTTGTATGTTAGGTTTGTTTAGGAAAAGTTGTGTTTGAAAACCCTTAGCATCTAAGTTCACCAAGCCGGTTCTAACACATGAAAACCCTAATGTATTCCTACTAGACTCTCATATGTTCTCATCCTTCTCCTGAACCCATTTCTTTATGTTTCTAGTTATTTCCAAGATCATTATGCTTGGAAGACATAGACCTAGCTAATCTCGATGGTGATAAGCAGTATCGACAGCCAACAGCTTCATAATATCGACGGACAGCATATGGTAAGCCTCCGATACTATAGATTCGATGGTCTAGGTTCGACAGCCACCAAGGCCATCGAAACTAGCATTATCGATGGTGGCTTGGGTTCAAGCCCTTGGAGAACATCGATATTATCAGTCTCGACATGAGCTCCATCGATTTTAGCCGTCGAACCTAGTAATATCGACAAATGAAGGTGTTGTTGAGTATCATCCATCGATACTATCTATAACCATTTGTTCTTGCGTCGAGACTATCATATTCCACCTCAAATCGAAATCCAAAATCACCAATCTTTAATTCTATGTTATCGTTAACATCCTACATGGTTTTTGTGCAAAATCCTAGGGTTTATCAACTCCAATCTCGGAGGAAAACTGCTGGTGTTCGAAAGTAACTCACCCAAACAGTGAAAATCTGAAAACATCTTGTTCGGGCTCATTTTTGGTCCGATTTCGATGATTCAAAGCTCCATTTCTTCCTGTAAACACGATCTACAAGTTTCTACGGTCGTTTTGACACCAAACTCGTCCAAATCGCTCAAGAAATCAAGGAGATAAGTGGGTTTTTCTAGTGAGAGAAAAGTAGAGAGAGTGAGACGAATTGATGAGAGAGAGAGTGGGTGGGTTGAGTGGTTTATGGCATTAAATACCATATTAAAAGCTTTTCATGCTCGATGGCGTGCGGGTTCGTTCGGTTTCGCTTGGTTTCGCGATTTTGCGTCAATCCTCGGTTGTCTTCGTATCGAAACGTTTCGATTTTTAAAATAAAATTTATTAATTTAAATTAGGTGGTAATTCCTAGTAAATTAATAATTATATTTTATTTATTTTTGAATTTCTAAAAATGTTTAATTTATCTGTTTAATCGAATCGTACAATTTTCGCTCGTATTCATTTGGATCGTCACCCATACGAACACGACGATAACTATACTTTCCGATTTGATTTTCTAATTATTGGACATCATTTAAAATGTTAAATTTTCAGATATATTCGTACAGATCGTCACCTATACGAATTATCCGTCCATTTATCATTCCCGTAACGACATCCGTTATGGTTTTTTTATGTACATCTCACATACGTTTATACGTAATAAACCCTAACTAGCATTCACACAATAGTTCTACGTTGTCAGATATGTTTCTGACTGTGAAATCATGAATTTACATTCTGATTTTGAAATGAGTCTGAATTTTGTTCTGTATTAAGCATCAAATGATAATGGAATACATGAAATAAACATAGTTCTTACCTGATTTACTGTTCACATTACGGTTCCGGCTACGATTCCGGCACTGATGTTACAGTCTCCCCTTGATAGAGAAATTTCATCCCGAAATTTAAGAATCGTTATCAAGTACGACTTCTTCTGCAAATAGATGGGGATACTTGGACTTCATTTGATCTTCGCGTTCCCAAGTAAACTCCAGTCCGCGCTTTGAATTCCATTGAACCTTGACAATCGAAATATGGCTTCGATTTAGTTGTTTAACTTCGCGATCCATAATCTCTAAAGGTTCCGCAAGCCATTGAGGGAAATTCCAGAACTTCCATTTTCTTTCTTCTAGGGGGGGGGTCTGTAGGTTTTTGTGAAAGGGATGCGCCAGTTCACTAAGTAGACTCACAGGCCTTTCCTCTGCCGGGGACTTTGAGAGAGAGAACTACTATTGAAAGAAGGCGAATCGTAGAGAAAGAAATGTAACTTCTCGTCCACTTGAATTTCCTGAATCGGTATGACAAGTGACTCATCTGCCAGGAATTTCTTTAAGTTGGAGACATGAAACAGGTCATGCACACCACTGAGTTCATCCGGTAACCTCAGTCTATACGCCACAGGACCAATCCGTTCAATGATTTTGAACGGTCCAACGTATCGTGGTGCTAACTTGCCTTTCTTTCCGAAGCGAACCACGCCCTTCCATGGGGATACCTTCAACATGACACGGTTTCCCACTTGGAATTCCAACGGCTTGCGCTGTTTGTCGGCGTAGCTCTTTTGTCTACTTCGAGCTGCTTGTAACTTCTGTTGTATCTGGGCAATTTTATCAGTTGTTTTGTGAATAAACTCAGGCCCAGTTATTAGGTTATCTCGTACTTCCGCCCAACAGATCAGTGACCGACATTTTCGACCATAAAGAGCCTCGAGTGGTGCGCATCCGATGCTGCTATGATAGCTGTTGTTATAGGTTAACTCAATCAGTGGTAAATGAGAGTCCCAATTCCCACCGAAATCCAAAACGCATGTTCTTAACATGTCCTCTAAGGTTTCTATAGTACGTTCGCTTTGGCCGTCCGTTTTTGGATGGTAAGCAGTACTCAAGTTTAACTGCTTCCCTAGAGATTTCTGTAATGATTGCCAAAACCGCGACATGAATATGCTATCTCGGTCTGAGATAATAGACAATGGTACACCATGACGTACCACTATCTCATTTATATACAATCTTGCAAGTTTATCCATCGTGAAGGTTTCACGTATCGGCAAGAAGTGAGCTAATTTAGTTAAATGATCAATGATAACCCAAATGGTATCATGACCACTGGAAGTGCGGGGTAGCTTGGTAATGAAATCCATGGCTATTTGTTCCCACTTCCAAAACGGAATCTCAGGCTGTTCCAGTAAACCTGTCGGTTTCTGGTGTTCCGCTTTTACTTTCGCACACGTAAGACATCGGCTGACGTACTCAGCTATGTCTTTCATCATTCCTGGCCACAAATAAAATCCCCGTAAATCTTGGTACATCTTTTCACCTCCTGGATGCACTGAATACTTTCTTTTGTGTGCTTCATCAAAGATAAGTTTCCACAATTCATCTACAGTAGGAATCCACACTCGATCCTGGTAGTAATAATCCCGTCAGCTTTCTTTTCAAGTTGTCTTTCTGCTCCGCAATCTAGCTCTTTCTTTAGATTACCTCATTCTACTGATTCCTGTTGAGCTTGAACAATCTTGTCGCCTAGGCTCATCTGCACAGTCATTCCCATTGCTCTTACGGGCAAGGGTTTGACTCATTCCTTCCGGCTCAAAGCATCCGCTACAACATTTGCCTTGCCCGGATGGTACTTGATCACACAGTCATAGTCATTCAAAAGCTCAACCCAACGACGTTGTCGCATGTTAAGTTCCTTTTCATCAAAGATGTGTTGTAGACTCTTATGATCAGTAAATATGGTACACTTGGTGCCATATAAATAATGTCTCCAAATCTTCAACGCGAATACCACCGCTCCCAGTTCTAGATCATGAGTAGTGTAGTTCTTCTCATGAATCTTCAACTGTCTTGAGGCGTACGCGATAACTATGTCATGTTGCATTAACACACAACCGAGTCCCTGATGGGAAGCGTCACAATACACTACAAAGTCATCTGTCCCATCTAGGAGAGATAAAATCGGAGCATCGCATAGCTTCTGTTTCAACGTTTGAAAAGCTTCCTCTTGTTTTTGCTCCCAAACAAACGGTTCACTTAACTTGGTGAGTGGCAAGGCTATCTTATAAAAGTTTGAAATAAACCTTCTATAATAACCTGCAAATCCCAGAAAAGACCGTATCTCAGTCCGTGTCGCCGGAGTATCCCTATTCTTTATGGCTTCAAACTTGGCAGGGTCGATATGTATTCCTTCACTGTTAACTACATGACCTAGAAACTGAACTTCTCTCAGCCAAAATTCACACTTTGAGAATTTGGCATAGAGTTGTTCTTTCTTCCACAGTTTCAAGATCTTCGTGAGATGTAGTTCATGATCTGCCTTGCTCTTCGAATAGATCAGGATATCGTCAATGAAGACAATAACAAATTGATCTAAATACGGCTTGCACACACGGTTCATGAGGTCCATGAAAACCATCGGTGCATTCGTCAATCCAAAAGGCATCACCATAAATTCTTAATGCCCATATCTTGTTCGGAATGCCGTGTTTGGTATGTCTTCGTCTTGTACACGCAACTAATGGTATCCTGAGTGTAAATCAATCTTTGAAAAGTATTGTGCTCCTTGTAGCTGATCAAATAAATCATCAATCCTCTGCAACGAATACCGATTCTTGATCATTAATTTGTTCAATTCCCTATAGTCGATGCACATTCTAAAGGATTCGTCCATCTTTTTCACGAACAAAACCGGAGCTCCCCACGGCGAGTAGCTCGGTCGAATGAAACCCTTGTCCAGTAGTTCCTGTAAATGATTTGATAGTTCCTGCATCTCAGAAGGTGCTAACCTATAGGGAGATTTAGAAACAGGAGTAGCTCCAGGAACGAGATCAATACGAAATTCTACCAGTCGAACCGGTGGTAAACCCGGTAGATCGTCAGGAAACACTCCAGGATATTCCTTAACTACTGGCACATCCTGAATCTTGGTCTTATCTTTCTCCTGTTCCCCTTCATGAGCTAAGAAAGCTATGCACTGCTTCCGTAAACACTTACACGCCTTTATGCAGGAAATAATTTTGACACTCCATTTTGCTTGGTCCCCTCGAACTTCCAGCACGTGATCGTTCGCCATCGGTATTCGAAGTAGCTTTTAGAAACAGACAATCTCATCCCGATTAAGGGATAACCAGTCCATTCCTACAATGATATCGAAACTACCCAAATCAATCGGTATCAAATCGATGGTAAAAGATTGATCATTAAATACTAGGGGGCAATTCCTTAGCATCGTATGTACTGTTACTTGTTTACCGTCAGCTACTTCTATAGTATAAGGGAAATCTAAAAGTTCTTCAATATGACTAAGTTTGCATGCAAAGTCGGATGAGATAAAACTCTGGTCCGCACCAGTGTCAAATAAAACAGAAGAATAAAAGTCATGTAAGAGAAGCGTACCGATGACCACATTCGGGTTTTGGCGAGCAACTGGAGCTCCTATCACAAAAGCTCTTCCACGTGGTGCTTGAGCTGCCGGTTGCATCCTCTTTGGGCAATTCCTGGCATAGTGGCCAGGTTCGCCACAGTTATAGCACCCACCATTGTTCTGAGTCTGGTTGTTGGGTGGAGGCAGCGCTAAGGCAGCATTGTTCACTGCTTGATTTGGTGCCATTCTGCACTGTTGGACCCAATGGCCCTTCTTCCCACATCCTGTGCAGTGTTGCAGGGAGTGTTAACAGCATGATAATATTGACACTTGGCACACAAAGGATACGTGCCGGTGTAGGGTTTCTTGTGGACATTTTGTGGTGCAACCGCAACTTGGTTGAGTGGGGTGGCCATCGTATAGTTCTTGATGACCTTCTACTTTTTCTAGGGGTGATGAGTGGCCTTCCTTGATGATTCCTCCTTGGCTTTCCCAGTGTCAACTTCTTTCTTTAGAGTTCCAGAAGCTACCATTACGTCAGTAAGCTTCCTTGACAGACTGATAGCGGACTCCAATGTGACAGGGTTTGCAGCAATAACCAAACTCTGCATGGAGGCGGGTAATCCCCCTACACACCTGTCAATTCTTTTCTCCAGAATTGGTACCATGTCTGGAACCAATGCAATCAACTCATGATAACAAGTAGTATAACCCATGTGATCCGCTCCTTTCATTACATGGTTTGAAAGTTCGGTCTCCATCCTCTGTAGTTCGTTCTTAGGACAGAACTCAATCCTTAGAAGAGTCTTGAAATCTTCCCATGGCATCGCCATTGCCTCTTCTCTTCCTCGGGCCTTAATCTGTGCGTTCCACCACGTTAAGGCTCGCTTGTTGAATGATCCTGCTGAGTAGCGAACCTTATGGTGATCTGGACAACTGCTAGTGTCCAGGGTAGTGTCAATATTTCCAATCCATTGGATTAAACCAACGGCTCCCTCAGTGCCGCTGAAACTAGGCGGCTTACATCCCACAACGGACTTATAGGATTAGTGAGATGCACTGCCAGTATTCCCACTGGCATCTCCTGACGAATTCCCAGAATTGTTGCTGTCGTTCAGGATACGGTTGATCATATCCGGAATCACCTCCTTCAGCTGATTAGTCAACTGGCTGCTCCGTAAGGTTGCCAGGACAACGGTAGGAAGATCCAGATTCTAAGTCGTGTTCGGGTCAACAGGTGGAGTGTGTGGAGGAGGAGGAGGTGGCGGTGGTGGTGGAGTCAATAGGGGAGGTGGTATTCTTGGCGGCATTATGATCACAACCAATAGAATATCGGTTAGTGCAATGATCGAATGCAGAAGACACAATGCAAGTAATTTCCTAAGTCCTGTGTTCTCTACATGAAGGGTCCCTAGGTTATAGTCTAGGCCAAACCGTTTAAATAAATGACCTATATTTCTCTATAACCATGCCTACGATACCAATCTGTCACACCCCGAGCCGGCGGGCTGGATCGACTTTCCCATCGGGCGGAAAGGTCTCGAGGCGCGATATCGTGGATGATAATCATGGTGATCAGATTGTTTACATTGCACAGGATAGGAAATGATAAAACACTAATGAAAAAGGATTATATAGTTAAATTACATCAGTATTGTACATAATTTAACAATGTAAATCTACCATAAAAGATCATAATTCATCTATCTTGTATATGCACAATATATACAAAAGAATTTATATAATGATGTTTCAAAATATGCAGGTTCAAAATACTAGGTGCTTTATCTGGGCATCCTAGTCCAAAAGCACGAACTTCTAATTCACCAGTTTGTCACTTGAGAAGTCATGCAAAAAGATCAAGTCAACTCACGGTTGGTGAGTTCATATATTTTTTTGTTTTAAAAATAAATTTGTACACAACCTGTCCGAATAACAACCTTAACCTCACCAACAACCGCCTGTACTATCCAGTCAGGTATGCTTATATATAGGGCATACGTAGGGGACAAGCCCCAGCCACCATCCCACCACATACCGGACCACATAGTGCATCGTTGTTAATGAAAATTAAGTGTTTCACCCATACTCCGAATTCACTACCTTGCATCAACTGAAAACGATCACCTTTGAACACCCGAAGTGACAACCTTAACCTCACTGACCACAACCTATATTATCCAGCCAAGTATGCTTATATATAGTGCATACGTGGGGGACAAGCCTCAGTCGCCACCCCACCACATACCGAGCCACATAACATGTTGTTGTCAATGATAATTAAGCGTTTCATTTCCTAATTATCAACACATCAGTTCTTAGTTCTTAGTTGTTGTAGTTTCACAAATAGGGAACTCTTCTTGATTCATTAAGCTCATCATACACACATGATAAACATAACATTTATAGAAACATTACATTAAATGTTTAAATAAAACGGTAGATAAAAACTTAATAAAATCTAAGACCTAACGATTGGGCCTTGGTCATACTCGAGTAGACTAGTATAGCAATCAAGGTTCTTAGTAGTTGAGGAAATCTGTAAATATCATCAAACATGCAACCTATAATCAATCAGTCTAGCTAGGACATCTTTTGATGTATAGGATTTTATAGTTCATCTAGGTTGTACATTTTCGTTCTTGTTCGTATTGATCGTTAGTTCTTTGGCACATGCTATCTTTGAATATTTCCCTGACATTCCTTTGAAAATAGATTGTTGTATATGGTTCTTTGAAATAGATCTTTAGTTTTTGAAATCACACCACTGAAAATAGTTCTTTGTTTTAGATCGTTAGTTCTTTGAAAAATAGATCTTTGAAAATAGTTCTTTGATTTGGAATAGTATATACTCATGATGAGTAAATAACTCATTTTGAAAATCCAACAATTAGTTTACCTAGACAGAAATCTAGGCTAAAAATTATACATGTAAAACATATATGAAATAAAAGCATTTAAGTAAATATAATCCAAAGAAAATAATTTACGCATGCTTCTCAGCCCCACGTTTATAAAACAAAACGTTTAGAAAATGGGCCATGAACTCACCTGTGTTGCTATGAATTGAACCACAAAAGATATGCGCGCTCGTTGATTGTAGATTAAGTATCTTCAGTACCCGTGTTGATTTATTATGATTCGAATACGATAAGTGTCGAAAGATATCGTATATAGGATCTGGTCTCAGTGTGCGACTAAGTATCCTATACACTTACTAATGCATTACTAAGTTTCTCTAACTACTCTTTGTTAATTACCTTTTATAAACTTGCATCCCTTAGTGAAACATCGCTACTAAACCTTATTCATATAAGGTTTACATTACATTATTTAAATTTTAAACCTTGTGTTATAAAATATTAGGTTAAGAAATCCTTTAAGTTATTTTAGAACATTTAAGTAAAGAAGTTTATAAATCATTTCATTTTAATTAAAACATATATTCTTTTAAGAAAACATAAGTTAACACGTTAGACTTAAGTTAATCATACTTTATTAACTTCAAGCCTTTTCTTAGAACTTTGTTACACATAGTTCGTTGTTCGGCTTTGTGTATAGCTTACCTTAGAAAGTTCAATTTGAACTATCTATGTTAGTTATATGAATACATAAAATCACTAAGTATTGATAGTTAACTCATAGTGGTCAACACTTGTACTTAGTCATTTTATTGATCTCCAACATGGTTTCTTTGTGTTCTTAGTTAAAACTTTTGTTAATGTGAGTGAAATGCTTTAAACCCATTGATCATTGAAAACTATTAGATTGGATATTCATAAAATTTGCTAACACCGCAAGTTAGTCTCTTTGGGACCATTGAAATATTATTGCTTTACTTAGGCCTTTACCTAATCAATTTCAAGTATTAGATACCCCTAAGATCATACAATACATTAGTTTGTATCTTAGGTTTGTTTAGGAAAAGTTTTGTTAGAAAACCCTTAGCATCTAAGTACACCAAGCTAGTTCTAACACATGAAAACCCTAATGTATTCCTACTAGACTCCCATGTGTTCTCATCCTTCTCCTGAACTCATTTCTTTATGTTTTTAGTTAGTTCCAAGCTCATTATTCTTGGAAAACATAGACCTAGCTAATCTCGATGGTGATCACCAGTATCGACAGCCAACAGCTTCATAATATCGACGGAAAGCATATCGTAACCCTCCGATACTATAGATTCGATGGTCTAGGTTCGACAGCCCCCAAGGCCAACGATACTAGTAGCATTGATGGTGGCTTGGGTTCAAGCCCTTGGAGACCATCGATATTATCAGTCTCGACATGAGCTCCATCGATTTTAGCCGTCGAACCTAGTAATATGGACTGATGAAGGGGCTATTGAGTATCATCCATCGATACTATCTATATCCATTTGTTCTTGCGTCGAGACTATAATATTCCACCTCAAATCGAAATCCAAACTCACCAGTCTTCAATCCTATGTTATCCTTAACATCCTACATGGTTTTTGTGCAAAATCCTAGGGTTTATCACCTCCAATCTCGAAGGAAAACTGCTGGTGTTAGAAAGTAACTCACCCAAACAGTGAAAATCTTAAAACAGTTCGTTCGGGCTCGTTTTTGGTCCGATTTTGATAATTCAAAGCTCCATCTCTTCCTGTAAACACGATCTACAAGTTTCTATGGTCATTTTGACACCAAACTTGTCCAAATCGGTCAAGAAATGAAGGAGATAAGTGGGTTTTTCTAGTGAGAGAAAAGTAGAGAGAGTGAGACGAATTGATGAGAGAGAGTGGGTAGGTTGAGTGGTTTATGGCATTAAATGCCATACTAAAAGCTTTTCATGCTCGTTCATGTTTGGGTTCGTTCGGTTCCACTCGGTTTCGCGATTTCGCGTCGATCCTCGGTCGTCTGCGTATCAAAACGTTTCGAATTTTAAAATGAGATTTATTAATTTAAATTAGGTGGTAATTCCTAGTAAATTAACGAATTATCTTTTATTTATTTTTGAATTTCTAAAAATTTTTAATTTATCTGTTTAATCGAATCGTACGATTTTCGCTCGTATTCGTTCGGATAGTCACCCGTACGAACACGATGATAACTGTACTTTCCGATTTGATTTTCTAATTACTGGACATCATTCATAACGTTAAATTTTCAGATATATTCGTACAGATCGTCACCTATACGGATAATCTGTCAATTTAACATTCCCGTAACGAAATCGTTATGGTTTTGTTCTACACTGTACAGCTCACATAGGTTTATACGTAATAAACCCTAACTAGCATTCACAAAATATTTCTGCGTTGTCAGATATGATTCTGACTGTTAAATCATGAATTTACATTCTGATTTTGAAATGAGTCTGAATTATGTTTTGTATTAAGCGTCAAATAATAATGGAATACATGAAATAAACATAGTTCTTACCTGATCTACTGTTCACATTACTGTTCCGGCTACTATTCCGGCAATTATGTTACATAATATTCTAGGTGATAACCTAAAGACCTAAGTTGGACTTAGGAGAATACTACGATACCCACTATTTTACAATTGGTTTAACTCAAGAACGAGGATAATCATATAAACAAAGAACGTATTACGTACTAATCTTAATCTTAAATGATTAAGTATTAGTATGTTATACCATCAAATGAGTTCAAGGAAAATCCGAGATACAAACACTTATAAAGGTTAACCAACTTTAGGGTTAACCTACGAAATGAATAACTCGTACTTATAAGTTACAAACAACATTCAATTCAACACAGTTTCGAATACAACATTATTACAACAATGAGCGTGTGCATTCCTTGATTACTTAGTCAACCAGTTCAACATCAAGGTGAGTTCAAATGCCCCTTTTCTAATCTTTTTGATTTTAAATGCGGGGCTGAGAAACATGCTAACTCTTTTATTTATTAAAAGTTTTAGTACATTATTCAAACATGATGGGATTTAGATAATAAAGATGTTATCTTTATTATCATACTTTATTCAAGATCAATGTGTATGCTTGTGTGTGCATTAACAACAATGACAATCAAGGATGTTTCATGATAACATAAGTTCATGAATTCATCCAAACATTTAAATAACTCAAGTGAAATAAGATTCGATATTATAACACTTTGTTATTTACAATGAGATAACATGAGACAATTACAAGTGATAACAATAATGATAATAATGATAATATGATTTCATGATGATGATATCATTCACCGCATATACTAACATCTTGTAATAAGACTAGTTCTTATAACACTTTGTTAAAGACTACGAGAACACATAACACTAAGAACAGATGAGACTGAGATGATGACAATGGGAGAACACATAACATCAACTAATTACTATTAAGAATGTTTCTATTATATCACAACAATCATGTGTTCATGAGTACATGTACAGTCGTAAGTCCCTTCAAGAAAATCTTTTACCATTTATTTAGTGCGACTAAACCGACAATAGCGTAGTGGTACCATAGGTTTGACAAACCGCCAGCGAGTGAGGTTGGTACATTAATCGTAACATATTCATTGGCCAGTAACGTATGACCGGTAACAGGGCGGCATCAGTCAGGTTTGGTAAACGACACATGGTGATATTAATCTTCAGACACTGATTGTAATTATTCCTTCGATTGTATTAACTGGTAGACTGAGGAATTGATTTTTCTCTCATGTCATATTAGTGGTAATAGTTTTGCTGAAGGCACTGAGATTAAAAATGGGATAGGGGTAAATTGGGAGCATTGTGGTCTGATTAGGTGAGGACCACAATAGATCCCATTTAGGCTCTATACATTCAAGATTGTGGACAATATCAATGAATTAACTATCACTACTAACATTAGAAGTGAATTACAGTTAATTCTACATTGAGAGAAAACTAACAAGTATAATATTAAATTAGTCTATTTTCCTAAAAACATCAAGGGATTACCATAACTTAGGTCACGGTAATATATTCCCTTCAAAAACTCTTATTCTATACATATAACATGGTGGGATGAGAACACAACATATGGGATTAAGAGGATGGATTTCAAATGAGACAAACACATGTGAGATGAACATGGGTATCTATAGCTGCATTACAAGTGGTATTGAATTCAGTGAAGAGTGTGATGGGTTGGTGGCTTCATTCGTGATACGTATGCCCTATATATAAGCATGCTTGATTTGAGTGATACACTTTTTGTAAGGGTAACTATGGAGAGCACATGGTTGTGAGACAAGATAAGACAATATCAACAAGACTTGTGTGTGACACTATTACTTGTGAATGACAACTACAAGTGTTTTCAATTTCCTAAACTTATGAACTCACCAACCTAGTGTTGACTTTGTTTAAATGCATGTTTTCTCAGGTGACGAACAGGTTTAGTCACCAGGCATCAGGACATAAGCTAGTTGGACTTTATAGAGGACCAATAGCTTACTCTTGTGTTGTGCATATTTTGGATGACATATTCGTGAATCATCTTTTGTAAATCTTGTGTAGGTACAAGATAGAAACATCATGATTCTTTTTCTGGGTAGATTTGCTTAGTTAAATTATGAACACAACTTGTGTAATTTAACTTTGTAACTCTGTGTCAATGTCATGTTAGCATTTCTCATTATATATCATGTGCCATGTAAACAATCTGATCATTTCAATTATCACACGATATCACGCCCTGGGAACCTTCCACCCGACGGTAAAGTCGATCCAGCCCGCCGGCTCGGGGTGTGACAATTCCCATGATTACTTCCAAAGTTTATGTTCAACTCAAGAAAAAGAGTGTGTCGTTTTATGGGCTTTCACTCCACTTCTTACTTCCATGGTGCCTCATTCTCCAAAAAGGTGACAACTCTATAAACCCAATAGATGCTGATCCCACAACTTCATCACCAATCATGCCACACACAATCACAGTCACCTACAAACGAAAACGAACCCTTGAACATCTCTCGACAGGTGTTCAGGCCCCTTTCTTCTACCACCTCAAAGAAAAAGGCCAAAAGAACTAATAACGGCCAAGTTCTGCCTAAGGTGTCAGCCAGACCTGCTGTTAACCCACTAGATTTACGTCTGGATCTAGTGGATACTCCATACCGCCCGACAAGCCCTCATATCATGTCACAACAGATGATTGTGAATCTCACACTTTTGAGGTCTCTTATGTTGAAGAACCTCACTTAGAAAAAGGACTGTCTCCCATGTCCATAGGTCTCCAATCCTCATCAATGCCCTCTACCCATACTACAACCCAGGCTCAATAAGCATGTGATGTTGTTAAGGATTAACCATTCTATCCCACCTCCCTAACTAAATGGAGAGTGGTGATTGAACTTTAGCACATGTTTCCTCACCCAAAGCCTACACAATGAAAGGATGGCCATAGGATTTTAGAAAGGGTCATTACAAAAGAGGCTAATACTACTGTTGAACCCTTTCAGGTTCAGCAGAACAATACGACAGGCAATAGGACCTCTTCTGTGGCAACCCATATCGGGGACTTCTTTTAGGTACTCCTCAATGAGAGGAATCCAGGGTGCCAAGAAACCACATCTTGTGCTGGAGGTAAAGAAGCAAGGCTTAAGACTCCATTGCCTAATGATTCAACTCAGTTGGAGGGGTGCCTTCTAAACATGAATTGATGGACATTATCAACACTCTTGAATCAAAGGTAACTTTCCATGAAGCAAAAGTGACTACCTTGACGGTGCAAGTTAAGGATAAGGATGCTACTATCTTTGATGTGCCTCTCCACCCTACCATTATTTGCAAACCATTTCATCCTGATCCCCGCGAACTGCACATGGTTTACCCTACTGCAGATGCTACAAAAAAGGGATGAAAATGAACTCTAAAGGGTCAGTTAGTCCAACCAGAGGTGATAGGAAACAACCCAAACTACCTGTACCTTTCAGTACCAACCTGGATAGTGAATGGAACAAGTTCTTTGGGACTTACTTTTAGCCTTCAAGCTCCTATTCCTATGAGGCTTCTGAGGTATCAATGGAAAATTCTCAACGGGAATCATTTCCAATTTTCAAGGATCCTGAGCCCCCTCTTTAGACCCACGAGTCCCTGCTGGGACGACATCCCAGGTGACCTTCGAAGACTTTACTCTAAAAACAACTTCTGCTTCTAAGGAACCTGATTCCCTTGTTGGGACCATAACCTAAATACACTTAGAAGACCCCATTCTAGAAACAACCTCTAAGTCCAAGAAACCTGAGTCCTCTCTTGGGTGTAGAATGATGACTAAGCTAGATAGGGTGTAGCAGCTTGAACTTGCTGTTGCTGTATATAAAGCTATGGCAACTTCTACCATGAAACAAAAGGAATCTGCCTATCGAGAAAATATGAAAAAGTCCCTTTTGAACTATGGATTCTCTCGACAACAATTTTGTCTTGTGAAGAACTTCAGCAGGGATCTACACAAAAAAGATATCAAAAGTAAAATATTCAGGGGAGAGTTACCTTCAGTGGAACAAATCCAGGATTGATCGGAGGGCCTTAATCTTGGTATAAGGGATCTAAGGGTCCTCCTCGATATACCCCTCTATGCACAGGCAGCCAAATATGGGGAAGAGTACATGCATGAAGCTGCCTCTAAGGCCATGTTCCCAAAGAAAGATCTCATCTCTCCTCCAGCTTGCCTATCCTATGACAACGTGCCTCTTTCCTCATAGATCAATATAAAAAAGAAGTCAACAAAGCTAAAATCCACAAATTCTGATCCTGAGGAACCTACAAAGGAAGATGAGAGGAGAACTTAGGAAGCAACTGATACTGATATAGTAGCAATCAAGGAATCTACAGGTACATGCGAGGCAGAGGTAGGACAACAGGTTAGAAATCAAGGTGATGGCTCTGAAAATATAGCAAAAAGAAGAAAATCCATGGCTAGAAGGAAGAAGAATCCTGAACCTGAAACTGAAACTGATTTTGATTTTTGAGCGTGAACCAGAACCTATAAAGTACTACCTTCCTATTGTGGAATGGAGTTTCATTGCCAAGGATAATATATTCACTCTAAAATAAAGTAACAATGGCATCATGAAACTCACTCTTAAAGAGCACCAACTTGTTACTACCCCTATTGTTTTTTATCTTGAAAACTCCCTCTCCTTAATCCTAACAACCACAAGAGTGGCAGATTTGCCACAAGATGGGCCAAGGGCAGAGCTACTCTAAGAAGACTAAATGAAGTTTTGGAAGCATTAGCCTAGGGGGAGACTGAAAGATCTAAAGGCTGATGGTTTCCAAAATACTCTATGTCCCCGGCCTCATCACCAAAAGTCCAAGATAAGTATCGAAAGGATAAGGATCTCCTTCTAAATTCATCAGTCTTTCAGAAGATATTTTAGATCTTTGGAAGACTGAATACTCCCGAAAGGTTACCTCATATGTCTAATACAAGGCTTTCGGAATAATGCTCAACATTAAAGCTTCCTATACAAAGAACCTTCCAAGACAATCCTTCTGCTGATTTCTGTTTTAATCAAGAAAGGTTCAGAGTTCCTTTCCACCATAAAGACCAAATCAGGATAGATTCTCATCAAAGAACACTCGTTAGAATAACGGAATACATGTAGAGCCCACTAAACGATGAAGACTGACAAAGTCAACCCGGAAAAGTCAACACTCAGTTTCTGATCATTTTCGTGTACAGCATTTCGAGTACACCACATGTTCATGTACTCGAACTTTTGTTTTAGATTTCGAGTACACCTAGGCCTAGTATAAATAGACGTATTTTGTACAGGTTTAGGTTAGATGTCACACCCCCAATTTTCAACTAACGGAATCATACCGTTTGGAAACGTGACAAACCAGGATCTCAGATCATTAGACATAGCGAAGACCTCTATATGAATTTCAAAACATACTTTGGTCTTTTAAACATAACATCAGAGTTTACAAAAGTTGCGGAAGCGTTTAAAAACCATAAACAGTTGTAAAGTAACCATTACAAAACAAAATACTTAAATGTTCAAATTCAAATATTCAAAATGTCTAAAATGCATGAGACTCTATCTCCTAGTCCATGCCAGCTTTAACGCGCGCCTTAGCGTCCTGAGAAAACATGTAAATCAAGTCAACACAAAGGTTGGTGCATAACACAGGTTTTAAGCATTCACAATGTTCAAAACAACAGTTTGAATAACAAGATTGTAGATAACATAATCACACATGCACAGTCATGATAGCTAGTCATATAAACTATTTACATAAGTGTTCGACACCGAAGCTGACGGATTGCCATGCTATAGCATGTTTTCGCCTTGCCACTATTGTCTATCACAACAATAGTAAAATTGTGTTTGGTCAGTCAAACACCTGCGTAGATCCCATCTACCAGGTGAGGTTTGTCAAACCTAATAGATCTATTTCCAACTACCACGCTTTGCATTACAGCAAACTAAACGGTTCGAGGTGTGTAAGGACTTTCAAGTTGATATGTTTTCACATAATGTAAACAGCTAACTCATGCAAGTGATATGTATCTAAAAACAGTTTGTTGCACATGTTTTCTCCCCCAAAACAGTTTAAAATAAGAAAGGGGCCGTGTACGCACCTTTGATAATTGCAGAATGATCAACTATGAGTTCGTGTAGAAAATCCTCTTACGAAGGATCTGTGTTTAAACAATAACACTGTGTTATTCGAATAGTCGTTTTGTGCTTGAAATCACATACGTGTCAACACACGTATGTTAAAGTGTTAGGAATACGCATACGTGAGTACGCGTGCCTTTGAAATCGTTTAAATAAAATCGTATTTGATTTTATTTAAATAGCCGTAATTATACGCGATTTCGTTTTTGAATTAAAATATAAATTTTAACATTCTAATACGTTCGTATTCTCGTTACGGTTCCAACGCAACTTGAACGGATCAAATCGGATTTAAAACGAGAAAGATATGGGCCAATTACTAACACAATTGCCAAAAACCCAAAACTGTTGGGGGCCAGGCTCGAACCCGCGACCTCCAACCCAACCTACACACGCACAAACCATCTCATCTGATGACACATTTGTTACAAGATTCAAACTTAAATAGTTTTAACCAATACTGAACCGGTTTCCCTCCTTTTCATAGCCGAAGCATACCTAGTCCCAATTGGACCTCGGTTCGAATCCGATTAACATCAACACCATAGGGTTTTCATTTCTGGAATCTTACCGACCAAGTGGGTGAGTTTAATTTGAAAATAAACTACTCTAACCCGTTTAATTGAATGTGTAAACATCCGAATGTGGGTTTACCCATTTCCAATTCAAATCGATTAATTTCATGCTCAATTGTTTCTGGATTCATAGGGTTTTCCCTTATCATAGTATTTCGAACCCTTCTGTACTAATTAATTCAAAAACTAAACCCATTTACATCAAAATCCCCAAATCCTTTAAACTAGTAAACCCTAGAAATAGAAATCTATCAATTCGTGATTGTTTCTTAAAATTAACATAGGATTATCCTTTGTCGAGGTCTTCTGAAGTTACCCATAACAATTAATTTCATTCTTAAACTCATTTGGATCCAAATCCCTAAAACCGTTTCACTTAAGAACCCTAAAACTCAAAATCTAACAATTCGTAGTTCCATTATGAAATTAACATAGCATTAACCTAAATCAGGACTTTCTGGAACTACCCATGCCATTTGATTTGAATATCAAATTCATTTAATACAAAATCCCCAAAACGTGTTCTAGGATAAACCCTAGAACTCGGATTCATACCATTTGATGTTAGAAGCCGCAATTAGCATATGGGTTTACTTAATCGACATGTTTAGGTTGTGTGGGGATAGATTTTTACCTTGTTTGATGTTCGCTTGATAGAGATCGACTAATGACTTGATTTCGGCAATCCCACAATCGAATTAGTCCCCCCGATGCTTCTGGCTTGGAATTCTTGTGTGTAACAGATCCTAATGATACCGATTTAAGTTTCTGGAACTTCAATTGTAAGGAATTGGATCGGCTTTTACGAATTTGATACATATTGATAACGGTTACAACTCTTGGCCCTTAATTGGTTTAAATTCGATCATTTATGGACTTAATAACCGATAATCATTGATATTCATCATTAACATGACAGTTATGAATGATAATTTCGATTAATTATACTGGTTTAATAAGAATTTCGAGTTTATCCACTTATTCAACCTAATTTTGACTCTCAAAGTCAAAATTGAGTCTTTTATGGAATTGTAATCCTAATCCTTGAAGTTTTATCATTCCAATACTGTTTCTGAACAATTTTCATCCTTCTATTTTGATTTTAAATGATTTCCCATCATTTCGGTTAATTTCTGATTAACAAAGTTAACTGCGAATTGCCGGATTTTCACTAATTAAGCCAATTAAAACATTTTTGGGCTAAATTTATCCAATTGGACTTCTCAAATACAATTGAGCCTCATTGGGCCTTCCTTGGCCTTATTGGGCCTTCCCTGGGCCTACTTTGTTTTCATTGGGCCTCACTTGACCTTATTGAGCCTTACTGGGCCTCCCTTGGCTTATTGGGCCTACATTGGTTCTGTTGGGCCTATCTTGGTTCTATGGGCTTGCTTTGGCCTTACTGGCCTTCTTGGGCTTTCATTGGCCTTATTGGGCCTACGAGGGTTAACGAGGTTAACTCGAAAAGTCGGATTGTCACATCATCCCCTTGTTGAAGGAATTTTCGTCCCGAAAATTAGTAAGTGTTAGGAGTAGTTAGGAAACTACTTACGAATTTAAATCATACGTGTTAGTGTGGTTTGATCATTCTGTGTGCTTGTGTGTACTCACACACAAAGTCTAATGCTTGCAACATCACAACTCAAATGTGATCGTTCAATGTGACTGTTTGCGTGTACACTAGTTAGTTCACCTAACTGTGACTGTTTGTGTTTGATCATACTGTGTTGTGTAACCTCACACATAGTGAGTGTCTGAAACTGTTTGTACTATGTAACCCCGCACATAGCAAAATGTGTAACCAATCATGTATGTACTACCATAACATGTAACATATGAAATGTAGCACATAAAACATATAGAATGTAACGTAGCACAAATGTTTGTAACAAAATCAATTGAATAAATAAAATGTTTGTGCTTACAGTTTGAAATTTGCAGTGTTGATGTGTGAAAGCATCACGTCATCCCCTTGTTGAAGGAAATTTCGTCCCGAAATTTAACGTGCGCTCTCAGTGTTAGCAGTAGCTGTTTTGAATAGATGAGGATATTTCTTCATCATTTGGTCTTCCCTTTCCCATGTGAATTCAGGACCACGTCTTGAATTCCATCGAACTTTGACTATCGGAATCTTGCTTTGCTTAAGTTGTTTGACCTCCCGGTCCATGATTTCCGCCGGTTCTTCAATGAATCGTAACTGTTCATCTACTTGTATTTCTTCCAACGGTACAATCAATGTCTCGTCAGAAAGGCATTTCTTTAAGTTTGATACATGAAAGACATCATGAACTCCACTGAGTTCATCCGGTAGTTTGAGTTGATACGCAACCGGACCAATCCTTTTCAGAATCTCAAAAGGTCCTACGTAACGTGGACTAAGCTTTCCGCGCTTGCCGAATCGTATCACACCTTTCCAAGGTGATACTTTTAGAAGAACTCGATCTCCTACTTGAAATTCCAACTGCTTGCGACGTTTGTCTGCATAACTCTTCTGTCTATCCCGGGCCGCTGCCATACGGTTCCGGATTTGAACTATCTTCTCTGTTGTCTCATGCACCAGTTCAGGACCTGTTATCTGACTGTCTCCAATCTCAGCCCAGCACACTGGTGAACGACATTTGCGACCATACAAAGCTTCAAACGGTGCTGCTTGAATACTTGTATGATAACTATTGTTGTAAGAGAATTCTACCAACGGTAAATGATTCTCCCAGCTGTCACCAAAGTCAATTACACAAGCTCGTAACATATCCTCGAGCGTTTGAATCGTACGTTCACTTTGACCGTCGGTCTGTGGATGATAGGTGGTACTCATATCCAAGCGAGTCCCCAATGACTTATGAAGAGATTTCCAAAAGTTGGAAGTAAATCGGGCGTCCCGATCTGATATGATAGAGATTGGCACACCATGCCGTGCTACTACTTCCTTGATGTAAATGCGAGTCAGTTTCTCCATCTTGTCAGTTTCCTTGATTGCTAAGAAATGTGCAGATTTCGTTAATCGATCGACAATTACCCATATCGTATCACAACCACTCGGTGTACGGGGTAACTTAGTAATGAAGTCCATCGAAATCTGTTCCCATTTCCACATCGGTATCTCTGGTTGTTGCAGTAAACCAGAGGGCTTCTGATATTCAACTTTGACTTTCGAGCAAGTCAAACATTTGCTAACGTACTTAGCAATATCAGCTTTCATGTGAGGCCACCAATACAGTGCCTTCAAGTCATGATACATCTTGTCTGATCCCGGATGGACTGAATACCTGGACTTGTGTGCTTCATCCATCACGAGTTCCCTTAAACCTCCATACAAAGGTATCCACATTCGATTAATGAAATAACGAATTCCATCAGACTTAACATCCAATTGTTCTTCCATTCCTCGTAAAGATTCCGGTACTAAGTTTTCCGTTTTCAAGGCCTCAATCTGAGCACTGTGTACCTTGTCAGGTAAGTCGGTATGTATCGTCATCATAAGTGCGCGAGCCCGTCTTGTTCCTGGTGTGTCCTTTCTGCTCAAAGCGTCAGCTACCACATTAGCTTTTCCCGGGTGATACTTAATCGCACACTCATAATCGTTCAACAACTCAACCCATCGTCGTTGTCTCATATTGAGTTCCTTCTGATCAAAGATATGTTGCAAACTCTTATGATCAGTATAAATAGTACACTTAGTTCCATACAAGTAATGCCTCCAAATTTTTAAAGCAAAAACCACTGCTCCTAACTCCAAGTCATGAGTAGTGTAATTCTTTTCATGTGTTCGTAGTTGTCTGGAAGCATAAGCGATCACTTTATCACGTTGCATCAACACACATCCCAAACCCTGTCCAGATGCGTCACAATACACCGCAAAGTCTTCCGTTCCTTCCGGTAAGGACAGAATCGGTGCACTGCAGAGTTTCTGTTTCAATAACTGGAACGCAGTTTCCTGTTTATCCGTCCAGTTATACTTCGTTCCCTTGTGCGTAAGAGCTGTAAGTGGTTGAGCGATCTTTGAGAAACCCTCAATGAATCGTCGATAATAACCCGCCAAACCAAGGAATTGTCGTACCTCGGTAGGGGTCTTTGGTGCTTCCCAATTCTTAATCGCTTCAATCTTCGCTGGATCAACATGTATACCCTTTTCATTAACTATATGCCCCAAGAATTGTACTTCTCGCATCCAGAAATCACATTTCGAGAACTTAGCATACAGTTGTTCTTGTTTCAATAATTCCAATAATAGTCGAAGATGTTCAGCGTGTTCCTCCTCAGATTTTGAATAGATGAGAATGTCATCGATGAAAACTATGACAAACTTATCAAGATAGGGTTTACAAACACGATTCATGAGATCCATGAATACAGCTGGAGCGTTTGTCAACCCAAATGGCATGACCAAGAACTCATAATGGCCATAGCGAGTCCTGAATGCTGTCTTCGGTATATCCTCCTCCTGGACTCTTAGTTGATGATAACCAGACCTGAGATCAATCTTCTAGTAGTAACTCGAACCTTGCAATTGATCGAACAGATCATCAATTCTGGGTAACGGATACCGGTTCTTGATAGTAACCTTATTCAATTCCCGGTAATCGATACACATACGGAAAGTTCCGTCCTTCTTCTTAACAAATAAAACTGGAGCTCCCCATGGTGAAAAACTAGGTCGTATGAAACCCTTATCCAACAACTCTTGCAATTGTGTGGATAACTCTTGCATCTCTGACGGTGCAAGTCGATAAGGCGCCCTAGCTATCGGTGCTGCATCTGGTGTAAGGTCGATTCAGAATTCCACCTGTCTGATAGGCGGTAATCCCGGCAAGTCTTCTGGAAATACCTCCGGAAATTCACAAACTACAGGTATATCTTCAATCTTCTTCTCAGCTACCGGCTTTTCAGTTATAAGTGTTATAACTGCCGTATGACCTTTCCGCAGACATTTGTGTGCTTTCATACAAGATATGAGACGCAGTGGCGTACTGCTCTTCTCGCCTTGTACATATAATGTCTCTCCCTGCGGAAGAGGTATGCGAACAATCTTTTCATGGCATACGATTTCAGCCTGGTTTTTGGACAACCAGTCCATGCCAATAACTACATCAAAACTGCCTAAGGCAATAGGCATCAGATCAATCTCTAATGTTTGACCCATCAAATCAAGGATACATCCCTTAAAGATATTTTCCACTACTATCAACTTACCATCAGCTAATTCCACAGTGTATGGACTATCTAAGGCAGTGGGACTAACATTTAGCAACTTAGCAAGTGAACTAGATACAAAGCTCCGATCGGCACCGGTGTCAAATAACATAGAGGCATAGTGATTATTTAAGAGGAACGTACCCGTAACAATGTTGGGATCCTCCCGCGCTTGACGTCCTCCAATCACAAACGCCCTGCCTCTCGCACCATTGTTGTTGTTGTTATTGTTATTATTGTTGTTGTTGTTGGTGCCATTTCCATTACCGTTGCCATTTCCATTGCCATTGGCATTATTGTCCCCGCCTTTCTTGAGTTGTGGGCAATCTTTCTTAAAATGCCCCATTTTGCCACACTCAAAACAACCCTTCTGAGCGTTGTTCTGGTTATTGTTCTGGTTGTTGTTGTTCTGTAGCTCCCCGCGACAATCCTTAGCCGCATGTCCAATCTTGCCACACCTCTGGCACTTAGCTCTCTCACACTGATTACCTGCATGATGGTAACCACACCTGTTGCACTTGGGGTGTTTACCAATATAACCCCCCGACGATGATGATTGCTGACCACTGCTTGAACCATGATAAGACTTGTTTGAGTCTTGTTTCCGGTTTTGCTGATATGATTGTTGGTTGTTACCCTTGAAGTTGTTACCTTCCCACTTTCTCTTATGATCTCCTACCTTGGTAGCAGATGTTCGTTTAGGCAGAGTCCCCTGTAACACTGCCTGATCAGTAAGCTGATGCGCTAAACGAACAGCTTGTTGGATGGTGGTGGGATTTGCTGAAGTCACCAACCCCTGAATCTGAGGCACTAGTCCTCCAATGTACCTTTCAATCCACTTACTGGCTGGAGTAGCCATATGTGGAAGCAGTCTGGCCAACTCATGTGACCTGGTCGTATACTCTTCAATGTTTGACCCCTCCATCTTGAGGTGCCAGTATTCCTCCTCTAACTTCTGCATTTCACTGCGAGGACAGTACTCCTCTCGCAATAAAGTTTTGAAATCATTCCATGTTAAGGCATTAGCCTCTCCCAACCCCAGAGTCTGGACATTTGAGTTCCACCAAGTTAGTGCTGGACCCTCCAATGTTCCCGTAGCAAATTTCACCTTGCTTTCGTTAGGGCAGTTGCACATTTCAAACACCGACTCAGCCTTTTCAATCCACCGCAGGAGTCCAATGGCCCCCTCCGACCCTTTGAAATTGTGAGGTTTGCAGTCCAAGAACATCTTGAACGTGCAGACTTGTGGGTTAACCAATCCCCCAGCTGGACCCTGTGGCCCTGTGTTGTGAGTCTGAGCATACTGTGCGATTGCCTCTGCAACTCTGTTGTTAATTAGCTCATTGAGCTCAGCAACAGTCATATGTACGTTTCCCTCAGCCATTAGTTTCCTATTTATAAGAAGTGTTAGCACGAAGTCAAAATCTAATGTGACATGAGTAAGTAAAACAACAAACACAACATGTAATATAAATCAACACAACTGTTGAAAATAAATAATAATTCTTCCATAAATAGAAACTTTATTTGAGTACAATACTTTTGAAATAAAACATAACTTTCCAAACTACTAATGTAGGAAACACAACCCGTTCCTAATAAGTTTAAACAAAACAAGAAAGAAAAGAAAAACAATCAATCGTCCTCAACAGTGGATTCAGGATAGGACTCAACAACTGGTGCTGGTTCCTCCTCCTCATCCTCATCGTGTTCCTCATTCTCAGAGGCCACTAAATCCTCCAAAGCTTCAATCCTGCCCGCCAAAATCTCCTCTCGGTTCTCTGACTCTTCTAGACGACCAATCAAATTGATCATCTCATCCCGCATATCGTGAACCAGATGGGTAAGATCATCCTGCCTCTCAATAGCATCCCATAACTCCTGAGATCTCTGTGCTATCCTATCTTCTGCTACCTCCAGATCCTCGCGCAATTTGGCGATCTCCTCGGCGTCCGTCCTTTGCCTCTTAGGCTCAGGAGCATCTAGTACCGGTGGTGAGTGTGTAGAAGGTCCCTCAGCAGGGATCTGCTGAGTGCCCTCCTCAGGCTCCTCTTCCGGTTCCTCATCCGGGTCCTCGTATGGATCCTCCTCTGGATCCTCATCTGGATCCTCGTCTGGATCCTCCTCCGGATCCTCGTCTGGGTCCTCCTCTGGATCGGAGTCCTCCATCTCATACGGTGGAGGTGATGGAATAGGTGGTGGTGGTGATGATGGTGGTGCCGGAACTATCGGCTCCTCGTCCTCGGAATCATCAATAATAATATAAGGTACCGATGATGATGCCATGCCTGTTACATAATAGCATATGTAAGTGCAGTGCCATGGAATACGTAAACAAGTCAATTACATAATGTCATATGTAATTTCTAAGCAATACGTATAAGCAGATGTGTCTAATGTCTAACAGTCATAGTCTAAGTCTACCAATGCAAACCTAGTTCGCTATAACCAATGTCTCTGATACCAATCTGTCACACCCCCAATTTTCAACTAACGGAATCATACCGTTTGGGAACGTGACAAACCAGGATCTCAGATCATTAGACATAGCGAAGACCTCTATATGAATTTCAAAACATACTTTGGTCTTTTAAACATAACATCAGAGTTTACAAAAGTTGCGGAAGCGTTTAAAAACCATAAACAGTTGTAAAGTAACCATTACAAAACAAAATACTTAAATGTTCAAATTCAAATATTCAAAATGTCTAAAATGCATGAGACTCTATCTCCTAGTCCATGCCAGCTTTAACGCGCGCCTTAGCGTCCTGAGAAAACATGTAAATCAAGTCAACACAAAGGTTGGTGCATAACACAGGTTTTAAGCATTCACAATGTTCAAAACAACAGTTTGAATAACAAGATTGTAGATAACATAATCACACATGCACAGTCATGATAGCTAGTCATATAAACTATTTACATAAGTGTTCGACACCGAAGCTGACGGATTGCCATGCTATAGCATGTTTTCGCCTTGCCACTATTGTCTATCACAACAATAGTAAAATTGTGTTTGGTCAGTCAAACACCTGCGTAGATCCCATCTACCAGGTGAGGTTTGTCAAACCTAATAGATCTATTTCCAACTACCACGCTTTGCATTACAGCAAACTAAACGGTTCGAGGTGTGTAAGGACTTTCAAGTTGATATGTTTTCACATAATGTAAACACTAACTCATGCAAGTGATATGTATCTAAAAACAGTTTGTTGCACATGTTTTCTCCCCCAAAACAGTTTAAAATAAGAAAGGGGCCGTGTACGCACCTTTGATAATTGCAGAATGATCAACTATGTGAGTTCGTGTAGAAAATCCTCTTACGAAGGATCTGTGTTTAAACAATAACACTGTGTTATTCGAATAGTCGTTTTGTGCTTGAAATCACATACGTGTCAACACACGTATGTTAAAGTGTTAGGAATACGCATACGTGAGTACGCGTGCCTTTGAAATCGTTTAAATAAAATCGTATTTGATTTTATTTAAATAGCCGTAATTATACGCGATTTCGTTTTTGAATTAAAATATAAATTTTAACATTCTAATACGTTCGTATTCTCGTTACGGTTCCAACGCAACTTGAACGGATCAAATCGGATTTAAAACGAGAAAGATATGGGCCAATTACTAACACAATTGCCAAAAACCCAAAACTGTTGGGGGCCGGGCTCGAACCCGCGACCTTCAACCCAACCTACACACGCACAAACCATCTCATCTGATGACACATTTGTTACAAGATTCAAACTTAAATAGTTTTAACCAATACTGAACCGGTTTCCCTCCTTTTCATAGCCGAAGCATACCTAGTCCCAATTGGACCTCGGTTCGAATCCGATTAACATCAACACCATAGGGTTTTCATTTCTGGAATCTTACCGACCAAGTGGGTGAGTTTAATTTGAAAATAAACTACTCTAACCCGTTTAATTGAATGTGTAAACATCCGAATGTGGGTTTACCCATTTCCAATTCAAATCGATTAATTTCATGCTCAATTGTTTCTGGATTCATAGGGTTTTCCCTTATCATAGTATTTCGAACCCTTCTGTACTAATTAATTCAAAAACTAAACCCATTTACATCAAAATCCCCAAATCCTTTAAACTAGTAAACCCTAGAAATAGAAATCTATCAATTCGTGATTGTTTCTTAAAATTAACATAGGATTATCCTTTGTCGAGGTCTTCTGAAGTTACCCATAACAATTAATTTCATTCTTAAACTCATTTGGATCCAAATCCCTAAAACCGTTTCACTTAAGAACCCTAAAACTCGAAATCTAACAATTCGTAGTTCCATTATGAAATTAACATAGCATTAACCTAAATCGGGACTTTCTGGAACTACCCATGCCATTTGATTTGAATATCAAATTCATTTAATACAAAATCCCCAAAACGTGTTCTAGGATAAACCCTAGAACTCGGATTCATACCATTTGATGTTAGAAGCCGCAATTAGCATATGGGTTTACTTAATCGACATGTTTAGGTTGTGTGGGGATAGATTTTTACCTTGTTTGATGTTCGCTTGATAGAGATCGACTAATGACTTGATTTCGGCAATCCCACAATCGAATTAGTCCCCCCGATGCTTCTGGCTTGGAATTCTTGTGTGTAACAGATCCTAATGATACCGATTTAAGTTTCTGGAACTTCAATTGTAAGGAATTGGATCGGCTTTTACGAATTTGATACATATTGATAACGGTTACAACTCTTGGCCCTTAATTGGTTTAAATTCGATCATTTATGGACTTAATAACCGATAATCATTGATATTCATCATTAACATGACAGTTATGAATGATAATTTCGATTAATTATACTGGTTTAATAAGAATTTCGAGTTTATCCACTTATTCAACCTAATTTTGACTCTCAAAGTCAAAATTGAGTCTTTTATGGAATTGTAATCCTAATCCTTGAAGTTTTATCATTCCAATACTGTTTCTGAACAATTTTCATCCTTCTATTTTGATTTTAAATGATTTCCCATCATTTCGGTTAATTTCTGATTAACAAAGTTAACTGCGAATTGCCGGATTTTCACTAATTAAGCCAATTAAAACATTTTTGGGCTAAATTTATCCAATTGGACTTCTCAAATACAATTGAGCCTCATTGGGCCTTCCTTGGCCTTATTGGGCCTTCCCTGGGCCTACTTTGTTTTCATTGGGCCTCACTTGACCTTATTGAGCCTTACTGGGCCTCCCTTGGCTTATTGGGCCTACATTGGTTCTGTTGGGCCTATCTTGGTTCTATGGGCTTGCTTTGGCCTTACTGGCCTTCTTGGGCTTTCATTGGCCTTATTGGGCCTACGAGGGTTAACGAGGTTAACTCGAAAAGTCGGATTGTCACATCATCCCCTTGTTGAAGGAATTTTCGTCCCGAAAATTAGTAAGTGTTAGGAGTAGTTAGGAAACTACTTACGAATTTAAATCATACGTGTTAGTGTGGTTTGATCATTCTGTGTGCTTGTGTGTACTCACACACAAAGTCTAATGCTTGCAACATCACAACTCAAATGTGATCGTTCAATGTGACTGTTTGCGTGTACACTAGTTAGTTCACCTAACTGTGACTGTTTGTGTTTGATCATACTGTGTTGTGTAACCTCACACATAGTGAGTGTCTGAAACTGTTTGTACTATGTAACCCCGCACATAGCAAAATGTGTAACCAATCATGTATGTACTACCATAACATGTAACATATGAAATGTAGCACATAAAACATATAGAATGTAACGTAGCACAAATGTTTGTAACAAAATCAATTGAATAAATAAAATGTTTGTGCTTACAGTTTGAAATTTGCAGTGTTGATGTGTGAAAGCATCACGTCATCCCCTTGTTGAAGGAAATTTCGTCCCGAAATTTAACGTGCGCTCTCAGTGTTAGCAGTAGCTGTTTTGAATAGATGAGGATATTTCTTCATCATTTGGTCTTCCCTTTCCCATGTGAATTCAGGACCACGTCTTGAATTCCATCGAACTTTGACTATCGGAATCTTGCTTTGCTTAAGTTGTTTGACCTCCCGGTCCATGATTTCCGCCGGTTCTTCAATGAATCGTAACTGTTCATCTACTTGTATTTCTTCCAACGGTACAATCAATGTCTCGTCAGAAAGGCATTTCTTTAAGTTTGATACATGAAAGACATCATGAACTCCACTGAGTTCATCCGGTAGTTTGAGTTGATACGCAACCGGACCAATCCTTTTCAGAATCTCAAAAGGTCCTACGTAACGTGGACTAAGCTTTCCGCGCTTGCCGAATCGTATCACACCTTTCCAAGGTGATACTTTTAGAAGAACTCGATCTCCTACTTGAAATTCCAACGGCTTGCGACGTTTGTCTGCATAACTCTTCTGTCTATCCCGGGCCGCTGCCATACGGTTCCGGATTTGAACTATCTTCTCTGTTGTCTCGTGCACCAGTTCAGGACCTGTTATCTGACTGTCTCCAATCTCAGCCCAGCACACTGGTGAACGACATTTGCGACCATACAAAGCTTCAAACGGTGCTGCTTGAATACTTGTATGATAACTATTGTTGTAAGAGAATTCTACCAACGGTAAATGATTCTCCCAGCTGTCACCAAAGTCAATTACACAAGCTCGTAACATATCCTCGAGCGTTTGAATCGTACGTTCACTTTGACCGTCGGTCTGTGGATGATAGGCGGTACTCATATCCAAGCGAGTCCCCAATGACTTATGAAGAGATTTCCAAAAGTTGGAAGTAAATCGGGCGTCCCGATCTAATATGATAGAGATTGGCACACCATGCCGTGCTACTACTTCCTTGATGTAAATGCGAGTCAGTTTCTCCATCTTGTCAGTTTCCTTGATTGCTAAGAAATGTGCAGATTTCGTTAATCGATCGACAATTACCCGTATCGTATCACAACCACTCGGTGTACGGGGTAACTTAGTAATGAAGTCCATCGAAATCTGTTCCCATTTCCACATCGGTATCTCTGGTTGTTGCAGTAAACCAGAGGGCTTCTGATATTCAACTTTGACTTTCGAGCAAGTCAAACATTTGCTAACGTACTTAGCAATATCAGCTTTCATGTGAGGCCACCAATACAGTGCCTTCAAGTCATGATACATCTTGTCTGATCCCGGATGGACTGAATACCTGGACTTGTGTGCTTCATCCATCACGAGTTCCCTTAAACCTCCATACAAAGGTATCCACATTCGATTAATGAAATAACGAATTCCATCAGACTTAACATCCAATTGTTCTTCCATTCCTCGTAAAGATTCCGGTACTAAGTTTTCCGTTTTCAAGGCCTCAATCTGAGCACTGTGTACCTTGTCAGGTAAGTCGGTATGTATCGTCATCATAAGTGCGCGAACCCGTCTTGTTCCTGTTGTGTCCTTTCTGCTCAAAGCGTCAGCTACCACATTAGCTTTTCCCGGGTGATACTTAATCGCACACTCATAATCGTTCAACAACTCAACCCATCGTCGTTGTCTCATATTGAGTTCCTTCTGATCAAAGATATGTTGCAAACTCTTATGATCAGTATAAATAGTACACTTAGTTCCATACAAGTAATGCCTCCAAATTTTTAAAGCAAAAACCACTGCTCCTAACTCCAAGTCATGAGTAGTGTAATTCTTTTCATGTGTTCGTAGTTGTCTGGAAGCATAAGCGATCACTTTATCACGTTGCATCAACACACATCCCAAACCCTGTCCAGATGCGTCACAATACACCGCAAAGTCTTCCGTTCCTTCCGGTAAGGACAGAATCGGTGCACTGCAGAGTTTCTGTTTCAATAACTGGAACGCAGTTTCCTGTTTATCCGTCCAGTTATACTTCGTTCCCTTGTGCGTAAGAGCTGTAAGTGGTTGAGCGATCTTTGAGAAACCCTCAATGAATCGTCGATAATAACCCGCCAAACCAAGGAATTGTCGTACCTCGGTAGGGGTCTTTGGTGCTTCCCAATTCTTAATCGCTTCAATCTTCGCTGGATCAACATGTATACCCTTTTCATTAACTATATGCCCCAAGAATTGTACTTCTCGCATCCAGAAATCACATTTCGAGAACTTAGCATACAGTTGTTCTTGTTTCAATAATTCCAATAATAGTCGAAGATGTTCAGCGTGTTCCTCCTCAGATTTTGAATAGATGAGAATGTCATCGATGAAAACTATGACAAACTTATCAAGATAGGGTTTACAAACACGATTCATGAGATCCATGAATACAGCTGGAGCGTTTGTCAACCCAAATGGCATGACCAAGAACTCATAATGGCCATAGCGAGTCCTGAATGCTGTCTTCGGTATATCCTCCTCCTGGACTCTTTGTTGATGATAACCAGACCTGAGATCAATCTTCGAGTAGTAACTCGAACCTTGCAATTGATCGAACAGATCATCAATTCTGGGTAACGGATACCGGTTCTTGATAGTAACCTTATTCAATTCCCGGTAATCGATACACATACGGAAAGTTCCGTCCTTCTTCTTAACAAATAAAACTGGAGCTCCCCATGGTGAAAAACTAGGTCGTATGAAACCCTTATCCAACAACTCTTGCAATTGTGTGGATAACTCTTGCATCTCTGACGGTGCAAGTCGATAAGGCGCCCTAGCTATCGGTGCTGCATCTGGTGTAAGGTCGATTCGGAATTCCACCTGTCTGATAGGCGGTAATCCCGGCAAGTCTTCTGGAAATACCTCCGGAAATTCACAAACTACAGGTATATCTTCAATCTTCTTCTCAGCTACCGGCTTTTCAGTTATAAGTGCTATAACTGCCGTATGACCTTTCCGCAGACATTTGTGTGCTTTCATACAAGATATGAGACGCAGTGGCGTACTGCTCTTCTCGCCTTGTACATATAATGTCTCTCCCTGCGGAAGAGGTATGCGAACAATCTTTTCATGGCATACGATTTCAGCCTGGTTTTTGGACAACCAGTCCATGCCAATAACTACATCAAAACTGCCTAAGGCAATAGGCATCAGATCAATCTCTAATGTTTGACCCATCAAATCAAGGATACATCCCTTAAAGATATTTTCCACTACTATCAACTTACCATCAGCTAATTCCACAGTGTATGGACTATCTAAGGCAGTGGGACTAACATTTAGCAACTTAGCAAGTGAACTAGATACAAAGCTCCGATCGGCACCGGTGTCAAATAACATAGAGGCATAGTGATTATTTAAGAGGAACGTACCCGTAACAATGTTGGGATCCTCCCGCGCTTGACGTCCTCCAATCACAAACGCCCTGCCTCTCGCACCATTGTTGTTGTTGTTATTGTTATTATTGTTGTTGTTGTTGGTGCCATTTCCATTACCGTTGCCATTTCCATTGCCATTGGCATTATTGTCCCCGCCTTTCTTGAGTTGTGGGCAATCTTTCTTAAAATGCCCCATTTTGCCACACTCAAAACAACCCTTCTGAGCGTTGTTCTGGTTATTGTTCTGGTTGTTGTTGTTCTGTAGCTCCCCGCGACAATCCTTAGCCGCATGTCCAATCTTGCCACACCTCTGGCACTTAGCTCTCTCACACTGATTACCTGCATGATGGTAACCACACCTGTTGCACTTGGGGTGTTTACCAATATAACCCCCCGACGATGATGATTGCTGACCACTGCTTGAACCATGATAAGACTTGTTTGAGTCTTGTTTCCGGTTTTGCTGATATGATTGTTGGTTGTTACCCTTGAAGTTGTTACCTTCCCACTTTCTCTTATGATCTCCTACCTTGGTAGCAGATGTTCGTTTAGGCAGAGTCCCCTGTAACACTGCCTGATCAGTAAGCTGATGCGCTAAACGAACAGCTTGTTGGATGGTGGTGGGATTTGCTGAAGTCACCAACCCCTGAATCTGAGGCACTAGTCCTCCAATGTACCTTTCAATCCACTTACTGGCTGGAGTAGCCATATGTGGAAGCAGTCTGGCCAACTCATGTGACCTGGTCGTATACTCTTCAATGTTTGACCCCTCCATCTTGAGGTGCCAGTATTCCTCCTCTAACTTCTGCATTTCACTGCGAGGACAGTACTCCTCTCGCAATAAAGTTTTGAAATCATTCCATGTTAAGGCATTAGCCTCTCCCAACCCCAGAGTCTGGACATTTGAGTTCCACCAAGTTAGTGCTGGACCCTCCAATGTTCCCGTAGCAAATTTCACCTTGCTTTCGTTAGGGCAGTTGCACATTTCAAACACCGACTCAGCCTTTTCAATCCACCGCAGGAGTCCAATGGCCCCCTCCGACCCTTTGAAATTGTGAGGTTTGCAGTCCAAGAACATCTTGAACGTGCAGACTTGTGGGTTAACCAATCCCCCAGCTGGACCCTGTGGCCCTGTGTTGTGAGTCTGAGCATACTGTGCGATTGCCTCTGCAACTCTGTTGTTAATTAGCTGATTGAGCTCAGCAACAGTCATATGTACGTTTCCCTCAGCCATTAGTTTCCTATTTATAAGAAGTGTTAGCACGAAGTCAAAATCTAATGTGACATGTGTAAGTAAAACAACAAACACAACATGTAATATAAATCAACACAACTGTTGAAAATAAATAATAATTCTTCCATAAATAGAAACTTTCTTTGAGTACAATACTTTTGAAATAAAACATAACTTTCCAAACTACTAATGTAGGAACACAACCCGTTCCTAATAAGTTTAAACAAAACAAGAAAGAAAAGAAAAACAATCAATCGTCCTCAACAGTGGATTCAGGATCGGACTCAACAACTGGTGCTGGTTCCTCCTCCTCATCCTCATCGTGTTCCTCATTCTCAGAGGCCACTAAATCCTCCAAAGCTTCAATCCTGCCCGCCAAAATCTCCTCTCGGTTCTCTGACTCTTCTAGACGACCAATCAAATTGATCATCTCATCCCGCATATCGTGAACCAGATGGGTAAGATCATCCTGCCTCTCAATAGCATCCCATAACTCCTGAGATCTCTGTGCTATCCTATCTTCTGCTACCTCCAGATCCTCGCGCAATTTGGCGATCTCCTCGGCGTCTGTCCTTTGCCTCTTAGGCTCAGGAGCATCTGGTACCGGTGGTGAGTGTGTAGAAGGTCCCTCAGCAGGGATCTGCTGAGTGCCCTCCTCAGGCTCCTCTTCCGGTTCCTCTTCCGGATCCTCATCCGGGTCCTCGTATGGATCCTCATCTGGATCCTCGTCTGGATCCTCCTCCGGATCCTCGTCTGGGTCCTCCTCTGGATCGGAGTCCTCCATCTCATACGGTGGAGGTGATGGAATAGGTGGTGGTGGTGATGATGGTGGTGCCGGAACTATCGGCTCCTCGTCCTCGGAATCATCAATAATAATATAAGGTACCGATGATGATGCCATGCCTGTTACATAATAGCATATGTAAGTGCAGTGCCATGGAATACGTAAACAAGTCAATTACATAATGTCATATGTAATTTCTAAGCAATACGTATAAGCAGATGTGTCTAATGTCTAACAGTCATAGTCTAAGTCTACCAATGCAAACCTAGTTCGCTATAACCAATGTCTCTGATACCAATCTGTCACACCCCCAATTTTCAACTAACGGAATCATACCGTTTGGGAACGTGACAAACCAGGATCTCAGATCATTAGACATAGCGAAGACCTCTATATGAATTTCAAAACATACTTTGGTCTTTTAAACATAACATCAGAGTTTACAAAAGTTGCGGAAGCGTTTAAAAACCATAAACAGTTGTAAAGTAACCATTACAAAACAAAATACTTAAATGTTCAAATTCAAATATTCAAAATGTCTAAAATGCATGAGACTCTATCTCCTAGTCCATGCCAGCTTTAACGCGCGCCTTAGCGTCCTGAGAAAACATGTAAATCAAGTCAACACAAAGGTTGGTGCATAACACAGGTTTTAAGCATTCACAATGTTCAAAACAACAGTTTGAATAACAAGATTGTAGATAACATAATCACACATGCACAGTCATGATAGCTAGTCATATAAACTATTTACATAAGTGTTCGACACCGAAGCTGACGGATTGCCATGCTATAGCATGTTTTCGCCTTGCCACTATTGTATATCACAACAATAGTAAAATTGTGTTTGGTCAGTCAAACACCTGCGTAGATCCCATCTACCAGGTGAGGTTTGTCAAACCTAATAGATCTATTTCCAACTACCACGCTTTGCATTACAGCAAACTAAACGGTTCGAGGTGTGTAAGGACTTTCAAGTTGATATGTTTTCACATAATGTAAACAGCTAACTCATGCAAGTGATATGTATCTAAAAACAGTTTGTTGCACATGTTTTCTCCCCCAAAACAGTTTAAAATAAGAAAGGGGCCGTGTACGCACCTTTGATAATTGCAGAATGATCAACTATGTGAGTTCGTGTAGAAAATCCTCTTACGAAGGATCTGTGTTTAAACAATAACACTGTGTTATTCGAATAGTCGTTTTGTGCTTGAAATCACATACGTGTCAACACACGTATGTTAAAGTGTTAGGAATACGCATACGTGAGTACGCGTGCCTTTGAAATCGTTTAAATAAAATCGTATTTGATTTTATTTAAATAGCCGTAATTATACGCGATTTCGTTTTTGAATTAAAATATAAATTTTAACATTCTAATACGTTCGTATTCTCGTTACGGTTCCAACGCAACTTGAACGGATCAAATCGGATTTAAAACGAGAAAGATATGGGCCAATTACTAACACAATTGCCAAAAACCCAAAACTGTTGGGGGCCGGGCTCGAACCCGCGACCTCCAACCCAACCTACACACGCACAAACCATCTCATCTGATGACACATTTGTTACAAGATTCAAACTTAAATAGTTTTAACCAATACTGAACCGGTTTCCCTCCTTTTCATAGCCGAAGCATACCTAGTCCCAATTGGACCTCGGTTCGAATCCGATTAACATCAACACCATAGGGTTTTCATTTCTGGAATCTTACCGACCAAGTGGGTGAGTTTAATTTGAAAATAAACTACTCTAACCCGTTTAATTGAATGTGTAAACATCCGAATGTGGGTTTACCCATTTCCAATTCAAATCGATTAATTTCATGCTCAATTGTTTCTGGATTCATAGGGTTTTCCCTTATCATAGTATTTCGAACCCTTCTGTACTAATTAATTCAAAAACTAAACCCATTTACATCAAAATCCCCAAATCCTTTAAACTAGTAAACCCTAGAAATAGAAATCTATCAATTCGTGATTGTTTCTTAAAATTAACATAGGATTATCCTTTGTCGAGGTCTTCTGAAGTTACCCATAACAATTAATTTCATTCTTAAACTCATTTGGATCCAAATCCCTAAAACCGTTTCACTTAAGAACCCTAAAACTCGAAATCTAACAATTCGTAGTTCCATTATGAAATTAACATAGCATTAACCTAAATCGGGACTTTCTGGAACTACCCATACCATTTGATTTGAATATCAAATTCATTTAATACAAAATCCCCAAAACGTGTTCTAGGATAAACCCTAGAACTCGGATTCATACCATTTGATGTTAGAAGCCGCAATTAGCATATGGGTTTACTTAATCGACATGTTTAGGTTGTGTGGGGATAGATTTTTACCTTGTTTGATGTTCGCTTGATAGAGATCGACTAATGACTTGATTTCGGCAATCCCACAATCGAATTAGTCCCCCCGATGCTTCTGGCTTGGAATTCTTGTGTGTAACAGATCCTAATGATACCGATTTAAGTTTCTGGAACTTCAATTGTAAGGAATTGGATCGGCTTTTACGAATTTGATACATATTGATAACGGTTACAACTCTTGGCCCTTAATTGGTTTAAATTCGATCATTTATGGACTTAATAACCGATAATCATTGATATTCATCATTAACATGACAGTTATGAATGATAATTTCGATTAATTATACTGGTTTAATAAGAATTTCGAGTTTATCCACTTATTCAACCTAATTTTGACTCTCAAAGTCAAAATTGAGTCTTTTATGGAATTGTAATCCTAATCCTTGAAGTTTTATCATTCCAATACTGTTTCTGAACAATTTTCATCCTTCTATTTTGATTTTAAATGATTTCCCATCATTTCGGTTAATTTCTGATTAACAAAGTTAACTGCGAATTGCCGGATTTTCACTAATTAAGCCAATTAAAACATTTTTGGGCTAAATTTATCCAATTGGACTTCTCAAATACAATTGAGCCTCATTGGGCCTTCCTTGGCCTTATTGGGCCTTCCCTGGGCCTACTTTGTTTTCATTGGGCCTCACTTGACCTTATTGAGCCTTACTGGGCCTCCCTTGGCTTATTGGGCCTACATTGGTTCTGTTGGGCCTATCTTGGTTCTATGGGCTTGCTTTGGCCTTACTGGCCTTCTTGGGCTTTCATTGGCCTTATTGGGCCTACGAGGGTTAACGAGGTTAACTCGAAAAGTCGGATTGTCACATTAGAATCCTGAGGCATTTACTCTCTAGACGTACTGAGACACTTGTACTTGAAATTTTCAGAATTTATAAAAGTTTGCATTTTTCTTATTGCTTTCTTGATTCTAACTTGGATTCCGCACTCGTTAGAGATCATTGATGATGATTATGAAGATAAAGTTTTGTTCTTGATCCGTTTTCAGACCTACAAGTGGTATCAGAGCTAGAGTGCTCTTTTCATCATCAAGGTAACAACTTTTTGAAGCAAGACTACTACTTTATCATTCTTCTCTACTCCTACTAGCTGCTATATAAATTTGGGACTCCAAATCTTAAGAAATAATTTTATAAAATTTTTCTTAAGTATTTTCGAGTTCAAAATTTTTCGAGTTCAGCTATTTCGAGTATAGATAGAGTGTTCGAAGAACAGCTGCAGTTCGAGTACAAGAGGAGTTTGACTACCGGGGATTTTCGAGTACAAAGGATTTCGAATACAGCATCAATTTCGAATACAGATTTGATTTCGTGTACTCATTGGTTTCGAGTACACCCAGGACTTCGAGTAAAGACTTATCTGTTTGACTTCGAGTAGTTCTATTGATCTGTATTTACAGGGAGCTACAGGGAATTCGTGTACCACACTTAGAAAATTTCCTGATTCATCATGGCTTCAAAGAATCTGACAAATTTGTCCAACTTACTCAATCTGGACAATGAAATCGGCACCGGAACAAAGCCACCGAGGCTCGTGTCAGGAGATAACTTCGAAGACTGGAAATTCAGATTTCATTCGTTCATCAAGTATACTGATCCAAAGCTTTGGAGATCTATCGAAGAGGGTCCCTTTGTGCCCTCATACCAGAGTGAAATCAATGGTCCTCTTGTTCCCAAGGATCCTGAATTGCACACTGACAATGACATCCTTATGATGGAAAAGGATGAAAAGGCCTATGCATCAATCACAATGGCACTATCAACTGAAGTAGCTCATGGGTTTAAGGAACACAAGACCGCAAAGGAACTATGGAATGCCTTGATTGAACGGTTTGAAGGAAATGAAGACATGCGAGAGAGTCGCAAGGATATACTGAGACAGAGGTTCAACATGTTTAACCACATTAAAGGAGAGTCCCTTGAAGGACAGCTGAATAGATTCACCCATTTGATGACCGAAATGACAAGTTCTGGAATTGTGATGACTAAGGGAGAAGTGAACAAGAAGCTTCTGAATTCACTACCGTACACTTGGAACTCAAACTGCACAACAATCAAAAGAACGAAGGATATGTACAAGACCTCTCTGAGTGAGCTGATCTCAATCATCAACTCCTATGACATGGATGATAAACAGAGAGCACTGAACCATGCCAGCTCTATGGGCATTGCACCCGTATCAGAAAACTCTGCACTACTGTCTGCTATCAGTCTTCAGGCTTCTAGGATGCATCACTATCAGAACTCTCCATCTCAATCAATTCCCTTTGAAACTGCCTTTCTATCATATGGACAAACCGGATTAGTGCCTAAAGTCAATCCAGAAAGTGAAGAAAATCTGCTGCTGTTTAAGGGTTTCATGAACAGCTACAATGCTTTCATAGCAGGAGAATTGGCACCTTCCAATCTTACTCAAGACAATCTAGAGCAGATAAATCCAGCTGATGTTAAGGAAATGGATATCTCATGGCAGATGGCTATGGCAGTGTTTAGAGCAAAGAAGTTCATCAAACGATATGGAAGAAACAGCTTTGGAAACAATCCGGGAAAGAAGCTTGGTTTTGATAAGTCAAAGCTGCGATGTTACAACTGTGACCAACCAGGTCACTTTGCCAGAGAATGTAAGCAGCCAAAGGTAGCCAAAGAAGGAGACAAGAAGCCTGAAGAAAAAGCTGTGACTGCAGCTGCGGGAGGAAGTGCTAGCACATCTAAAGCACTGGTGACTCAAGAGACTGACTCCTATGATTGGAGTGATCAGGTGCAGGAACTGGAACTAACTCGGAGTCATGCCTTCATGGCTGAGGTGCATGACAAGCAAAAGGAGGTAACTGAAAATCTTTGCTCTACCTCATGTATTGATAAAGTATTTAAGTACGGATTACACAATGAATCATTAATCAAAGAAGTAACTAAACTCAAATACTTTAACTCAGAATTTCTTAAAAATGAGGGTATTTTCAAAAGAAAACTTGAAGCCGAGGGTCAGGATGTGGCAAGGCTAAAAGAACTTTTAAGTGACAAAGAGTCCAACTATCGAGATGCTCGACGCAAAATCGATGAACTCACTTTAGAGTTGGACCAAGTCAAAACTCAGCTTTCTAAAACTTCAGTAAAATGTGAGAAATTTGACTATTCAAGCAAAGTTTTAGAAAACATGGTAAACATACGATATCGGGAAAAGAAGGGTAAGGGTATTGGTTATACTGAGTGTGAACCACCTTTTAACCATAATTACTCAAGCATGCCAAGGATCAACACATCTGTTGATGACTTGCAATTAGATTCTGATCGTGCTTATGATTTTTCTACCAAACCTGTTATACTCACAGTTGTTATGACTAATGATTCTGAGGTTTGTGCAGAAAAAATAAGTGTTACAGGTTCAGAGGATAAGGAGGTAAAAAGAAGTGCTAGGAGGAGCACAGATTGTTCAACATCTACAATACAATCATCTTTTGTTCCAAAAACTGATTTTGTTGGAAAGTTTGATGAAATTAACATTAAACCTAATGATATGTTAAAAATTTTTCAGAAAACATTTGCTATAAATCTTGTCTCACAATCAACTTTCTCTCCTTTGACAAAGCAGGCAGTCCTGGCTCATTCCACAGTTACTAAAGAGGAAGGTTCACAGTTGAATCCTAACTGTGAACCTTATGTTCCAACTGGGTCCTTGGAACAAGTTTCTTCAATCTTATCCTCTGGACAAAGTAACTATGATGTAAAGCCATTTGACCCAATTGAATTTCATCAGAAGGTCTGCTGTTATGCATGTGGGAAACCAGGCCACATTGCTCGACACTGTCTGCACCGACCTACTGAATTCTTCTATAGGAAGAATCAGAAGGTCACACCTAAGGCTAAAATGGTCAACAAACATATGAGGACCGTACCATCCTCCAAGCCTAAGGCAACCTCTCAAAAGAGGACTCAGACTCAGACTCCTTCCACTGCAAAAAGACATAAGAAATCAAACAAAACTCAATCTGGTTTTCATAAGCAAACACCAAGGATTTTTAAAACTAAGATAAAACCAGTTAACCAGGGCAGCGAAAGCTTGTCAAAACATATTGAAAACAAATCAGACAGACCCAAGAACAGACCCAAACCTAAAAACAAAGTCTATTCTATTTCAAAAGTGCCTAAATCTATTATGATTTGGGTACCAGTTTCTCGTTAGTTGAATGTATATGATGCAGGGACAACCAAACAAGCTTAAACATGTTTGGTACGTAGACAGTGGCTGTTCCCGTCATATGACTGGGGATTTTTCTCAGTTGCATGAAGTTACACCATTCAATGGAGGCTATGTATCATTTGCGGGAGACAAGGGAGGAAGGATAAGCATGAAGGGCACGGTCACAAATGGAACTCTCAGTTTTGAAGACGTGTACTATGTTGAAGAGCTCAATCATAGTCTTTTGAGTGTTTCTCAAATCTGTGAGAAGGGTTTTTCCACACACTTCATAAACAAAGAATGTCTTATTCTGAAGCCTGGCTTTGTAGTGCCTGAGAAGTGGATTCTGATGAGAACTCCAAGGATAAACAATGCCTATATTATCAATATGAACTCAGATTCATTTACAAAGAACACTTGTTTGTTCTCAAAGGCATCGGAGCATGATTGTCTGTTATGGCATCGGCGACTGGGTCATGTAAATCTTAAGAATCTGAACAGACTCGCCAAGGGAGATCACGTCATCGGTCTACCTTCTAAAGATTTCTCCACTATTGAGAAATGTATCGCTTGTGCCAAAGGGAAACAACACAAGAGACCCCACAAGCCTAAATTGTTCAATTCTATCTCTTCAGTTCTTCAACTTCTTCATATGGATCTCTTCGGACCGGTCAACGTAATGAGTATTGGGAAAAAGTCATATTGTCTTGTGACAGATGATTATTCCATATTCACTTGGGTGTTCTTTCTGGCCAAGAAAGATGAAACTCCAGAGATTATGAAGAAGTTCATTACCTTGATTGAAAATCAGAAGAATCTAAAGGTCAAGGTGATTAGAACTGATAATGGAACTGAATTTAGAAATCAGACTCTTATAGATTTCTGTGATGAGAAAGGGATAGCTAGGCAGTACAGTGCAGCCAGAACACCTCAGCAAAATGGAGTTGTTGAATGGAGGAACAGAACGCTTATAAAAGCTGCACGAACAATGCTGTCAGAATCTAAGCTGCTAATCTTCTTCTGGGCCGAAGCTGTTAATACTGCTTGTTATGTTCAGAATCGAGCACTTTTGAACAAGCGACATCAGAAGACTCCTTATGAAATTCTCTTCAATCAGAAACCCAAAGTTGGCCACTTCAAGTCATTTGGATGTCCATGCACTCTTCTTCATACAGAGCCCAATCACAAGTTTGATGATAAGGCAGATGAGTGTTACTTTGTGGGTTATTCATCCGAGAAGGCAGCTTACAGAGTTTACAACAAGAAGACTCGAATGATCGTGGAATCATACTATATAGATTGGCAAGAAATGAACTCTACAGATGCTGGTTCTGGTCCAAACTGGTTGTTTGAGTATGATTCTACTTTCAAGCCTTTTAACAATACATCCGAGAATCCTGAAACATCCAAGCAGACCGATGATTTCTACAAAGGTGATGATGTGGACTATAGAGTTGACTATGTTCCATGTGATCCTAGTCTCTTGACAGTTGATCCTCCTGGCATGTACAATCGTGACCCTCCAGCTCAGCCGACCCCAGTACAGGAAGTTCTCCCATCAGAACCAGACACTTCTCAGTCTGTTCAACCACTTCCAGAAGCTGATCAAATCTCATCTTCCTCCCACCAGACCTTTGATAATCCATTGTTCTCAGATAGCATTCCTGAGAAAACATTGCGTGGATCAAGTAACAGAGTCAAGTGAAAATGCTCATATCGACAACATCTCTTCTTCAAGTGTGGATCAAGTAAATAATCTCAGCAACTTGCTAGACAATCTAGCTGTGGAAGAAGTGCCAACACTCAGTGTAAACAAGAATCATCCAGTTGAAAATATTATTGAACCTCTCTTGGAAGGTGTTCTCACTCGAAGCAGATCCATTACAGCTCAGAACCTCTTGCCTGAAGAGACGACTACCAGAAGTCAATCAGGTCCAATTAATTCATGTTTATATTCTTGTTTTATCTCGCAGGTTGAGCCCAAGAATGTTAAAATGGCTCTCAAAGAGTCCAGCTGGGTTGAGGCAATGCAGGAAGAGCTGATGCAGTTTCAGAAACTTAAAGTATGGAATCTGGTTCCCCTGCCCAAAGGAAAACTGCCTATAGGAACCAGATGGGTTTTCAGAAATAAAAGAGATGACTCTGGAGTTATTATCAGAAACAAAGCAAGGTTAGTAGTTCAAGGCTTTTATCAACAAGAGGGGATAGATTATGAGGAAGTCTTTGCGCCATTTGCACGACTTGAAGCCATCCGAATTTTCTTGGCCTACGCCTCCTATATGAACTTCACGGTATATCAGATGGATGTGAAGACAGCTTTCTTGTACGGAAAGGTAAAGGAAGAAATTTATGTGTGCCAACCCCCTGGTTTTGAAGATTCTCAGTATCCAGAGCATGTCTACAAGTTAGACAAAGCTCTTTACGGCCTTCATCAAGCACCACGAGCATGGTATGCTACGCTTACTGATCACCTGCTTGCAAATGGATATACCCGTGGAGCTATCGATCAGACTTTATTTGTTCGCAAGGATAAGGATGATTTAATTCTCGTCCAAATCTATGTGGATAACATTATCTTTGGCTCCACAAGCTTAGCATTGTGTAAGGAATTTGAAGGGGTGATGAAGAAGAAGTTTGAGATGAGCGCAATGGGAGAAATGACTTTCTTTCTAGGTTTGCAAGTGAAGCAATATTCAAAGGGTGTGCTGATTCACCAAGGAAAATAAGTCACGGATATTTTGACCAAGTTCAAAATGATGGAATCAAAACCGGCATCCACTCCCATGGCTGCTCGTCCTGTCTTAACTTCGGATTTAGATGGTGAAAACGTTGATCAACACCTCTATCGCTCGATGATTGGCTCTCTGATGTATCTGATGCTAGTCGTCCAGACATCATGTTCTCAGTATGTCAGTGTGCCAGATATCAGGCAAATCCGAAGTCATCTCACCTAATAGCTGTCAAGAGAATCTTTCGGTACCTAGTCGAAAAACCTAGACTCGGTCTTTGGTACCCAAAGAACTCTGAGTTTCGATTATTTGCATACTCAGACAGTGACTTTGGTGGATGTAACCTGGATAGGAAATCAACCACCGGTGGGTGTCAGTACCTGAGAGATCGCCTAGTCTCATGGCAATGCAAGAAGCAAACTACCGTATCCACATCTACTACAGAAGCCGAATATGTTGCTGCTTCCAGTTGCTGCTCTCAGGTTATCTGGATGCAACAACAACTCCTCGATTACGGTTTGAACTTTCTTGACTCTCCTATTTATTGTGACAATGAAGCAGCCTTACAGATCGTCAAAAATCCGGTACAACACTCCAAAACTAAACATATTGACATCCATATTCACTTCATCCGTGACTGTTTCGAACGGAAAATAATTCATCTTGAAAAGGCCCACACAGATGACAATCTAGCGGACCTTTTCACAAAACCGTTCGATACAGCACGCTTTCATCACTTGCTTGTCTCTCTCAAACTAATAAGATTTAATTAAAAGCATTTTTGTAAATACATTAAAATTTGTGTCCTAATCTGTTTACAAATTTAGGGGGAGAAAATTTACAAAAACAACAAAAAGATTTTTCATTCTTTGAGTCAAAATTTACAACACAACAAAAAGATTTTCGGTCTTTGAGTCAGTCTAAGATGATCTACAAGTTTAGGGGGAGTTAAGTTTTTAAACTCTAAGAAAAGAAGATTCTGCCTCTTGTTATTCAAAGAAAATTACAAAAATATTTTTGTCTTCTCAAGGTTTAAGAAAATACAAAAAGAGTTTATTTGAACAAGCAAAGTGAATCGATCAAACTGGGAAGTGAAATAAGCTCTAAGGATCAAAATTTCACTATCTTAATAAGATTTCTAAAAGAATAACAATTTTGAATATCTATTCTATACTAAGAAGTTGAAATAAGTTTTTCAAAACTTAAATAATCAGACTTGATCAAAATTAAAATACATATAAATAGATAAATAAATAAGTGTGAAATTGTGATCATTAGATAACTAGAAATGTGTGACAACTATTTGACTTCTAGATTAAATCCTTGAATCAAAACTAGATTGTGTCTTTATAAACTTGAAATTATGTTTGAAAAACTCGGGTATTTCCTATGTTTTGTGCGAACAAAGAGCGGGAAATACCTACTGAAGCATCCTATGTTTTGTGTAAGCAAAGAACTGGATGTATGACATTAAGGCCAATGTGTCTGCAGATCAGAATAATAAAATATGCCAATGAGCACAAGATGATAGAACCCCTTCTTGTTCTTGATTCTAACCTAATAGATATGTTCTTTTCTTTTCTCATCTTAAAACTCTGTCAAAATAATTTTAAGTTCGTTGAAACGCAATCAAAGTTTGAAGCAAAGGATTTAACAAAACTGATAGGTTGCATATTAATCTAGTCTTACAATCTAATTGTTCACAAATTTCCCATAAGATATTTTCAGAAAAACTTGATCATATAACTGATTTTTTTAAGACATGGAATAACGAGTGGAAATCATTGGTGGGGAATAGCTATTTAAAGGTTGTGTTTCGTTAAGAAATTAACTAAGCTGGTAAAATTTTGATAACAGATTTGATCCCACAAATTTGAATCGAATAAACTTAAACTTGTTCAAATTTTATTTTATTTTATTTTATTTTAGAAAAGTTAGAATTTTAAATCAAAATAAGAAAATAAATGTGCGTACTCGAAATCGAGTACACGAAAAAATGCGTACTCAAACTGACTCTATAAATAGTCCAACCACATTTAATTTCGAGTACCATTTATTTCGTGTACGCATTTCTCTATTTCGAGTACAGATTTTTTGCTCTGAGGCGATTTGGATTTCTAGACCCGATCTCAAACTTCTACTCCGGCCATCTTATAGATCATCATTAGGCGACCTTAGGTATAGAGTTTCATCAAATTTTGACCGTGAATTCGAAAGTTATGGTAAAAAGTAATTTTCGAGTACGCGAGTTTCGTATACATAAAGTCTTTTGATAAATTGACCTTGAAATGCTTGAAATTGAAAGACAATCTTTGGATATTATGAGCGCCTATGATTTCCGAGTATTTCCAACTAGATTAGAGATTCTAAGGAGTAAGCATGATGAAGTTTTGAAGGTTTCTGCTATATTCGAAATTCAAACTTCGTGTACAGAATAAACTTTCGAATACTGACAAAACTTCGTATACAAGATGGACTTCGTGTACAGAATGCTTTTCGTGTACAGGATTCAGTTCGTGTACAGAATGCACTTCGTATACATGATGTACTTCGTGTACTATCTGTACTTCGTGTACAGACTGTTGTTTCGTGTACAACTGTTAGCTCGAGAATAACTTGTCCCATACTTAAAAAAAAAATTTACAGAAAATTGATTTTTCTTAATCTTGAACTAACTTAATTAGTTTCTTTTTCAGATGGCTGACCTACGTTTCGTACCAGATCATAACATGTCAGCATATCTTGGAGACCCACCAGAGAGACATTCAGAGTTCAAAAGCTTAGTCGATGGTCTGATTATATCTCCGGTTAACTACGCTATCATGGAGCATCCCACTATTGTTTCTGATTACATTGAGGGTTTTTGGAGCACTGTTACTGAGCATACAGATAGCAGTGGAAATGTTAGCATCATCGGAACGATCCAGGGCAAGCCAATTACCATTACAGAGCAGCAACTGAGAGAGTGTCTTCAATTCGGATACAAGGATATAGATCCTGTTGAGTTGGATCAAGATCTGGTCAACCGTACAGTCTTTCAGATGGGACACGAGGGTGCCTACCCTCCCACAGAGAAGAAACTTCTTCATCCTTACTGGAGATACCTGGCTCATATCGTCACACAATGTTTGTCCGGAAGAAAAGGAGGTTATGATGTGCTAAATCAGACATTGAGTTCGTGTTTGACAGCATTAGCACTGGGAATTGACTTCAACTACTCGAGGATGATACTTCTTGACATGTATGCCAACATCAAGAGAAGGAGGAAGGAAAGGTTTCTGGCATTTCCTCGCTTCCTACAGATTGTCATCAACAAACGGCATCAGGATCTCGTTCCCACATTAGGCACTCTAGGAATCAAGAGGATGCGAGATGACATCTTCGGCTACATGAAGATGAACAAGCGCGGGAAAAAGCAGTACATCGGTCAGAGGCCCTTGATAAAGTTTGGATGCTTTGTAGGTGATGACAATGTTGTAGAGGATCAAGACACTCCTGTTGCCTTTGTGGCCGAGGAGCACGATATCCAAGCTACAAGTCCAAGTATAAAAGTTGATAAAGCAGGAGAGGATACTACTCATGAGTCTTCTTCTTCATCAAGTGAAGATTTTGTTCCTGAAAAGCCAGCTCCTTCTAGACAGGAACGAGAAGAAGCACAAGACTTGGACTACGCTCCAACTCCTGAGTCATCACCAAAGATGAAAAGGCAAAAGACGATGGCCAGGAGAACCAGAGATCCACGACTTCAGCAGATGTTCTCAATCTTATCCTTCTCATCAGCTGCATCTATCATATCACAGGCGCCTACACAACCACCTCAACTCACACAAACCAAGCCACCTTCACCACCTCCTGCTACACAACCATCTGTCACACAACCTCCGACAGTTACACAACCACCTCCACCACCTCCACCTACACAACCTACAAAACCAAAGCCACCTAATCAGCCAGCCAAACCCAAATTAGTCATCAAAATCCCAGCCAGATCCCCAACTCCATCTTCTACTACCTCCATCCCTCACACCGAAACTCAACCATCTCCGCCTCGCTTGAGCGGTGACAAAGGAAAATCTCCTTTGCACACTGATTCACCTTACGAGCCGAGACATGTGCCTGTTGATCTCGTTGGCTTGAAAGAACAAGTTTTCAAACTTGAGAAGGATTCTGAGCGCAAGGATGATCCTATCAGAAATCTGCAAGAAGGAATGATTAAGATTTGTGGCAAGTTGAATAAATATCACGGGCAGATCAAGACACACCGAAAGGCGAACAAGTTTCTCATTTCAGAGAATCACAAGATGAGCAAAGAGATCAAAAGACTCAAGGGAGAAGAAGTCCCAGATTCAGATGATAATGTCCAAGATGATAGTGATGATGGTGATGATGATGATGGTGATGATCAAAAGGATAAGAATACAAAAGAGAAGAAGGATGACAAGGAGGATGATGGGGAAAACAAGAAAGAAGACGATTCAGCCGGCAAAAGGGATCAGGGACCCCCAGATGACAAGGATCAGGGAGGAGCCACTGGAAATCCATCCTCATCAGGAAAGTCTCCTGGCCTCTATGATGATCTTTTTGGAGATATTACTGATGACATATTATTTGGTGATTGTGTTCAGCCTGATGAAACATCAGGAGCTGGCCTTGATAGCTGGTTTGATGACTTACCAGAGGATTTTGACTTTGAGTGGTCTGGTGAAAAGACTAAGGAAGGAGTTGAACCTTCCGCAGGGGCATCTGTAGAGGAAGAACCAGAAAACATCATACTTGGCAATGTCTCTTCTGATCCTTATATCGATTATTTGTATGCCCACAAATACATTGATGCATTGGGACAGGAGGTCACCTATGTGATCAACAGCTGGTTCGATAAGAAGAAGGATTGGACGCCTTCACCTCCTGTGGATAAAACTGCATGGTTCAAGGAGATGAGTTATGAGCATCCAGATCATACCTTTATCTCAGACGACAGAAATCTGTTTGCAGTTCGTAACGATAGGTAGAACGTATGCTGCTGGATGTATGGTAAAGTCAGAGACATTTACTTGGTTAAGAGGATGAATGGAAAGGTCGAATTCTATAAGAAGCCGAGAGATTTCTGCACATTGCCAAAGGTTGATACTCGAAGCATAAATAAAGCAATGTTCTTCAATCCCTCTAAAGACTCTCAGGCTGATCTGTTTGCCAAGTTTATTAAAGACCAATGTGAGAAGGATTTTCCAGTCATGCGCACGGCCAAGGGAAGACGGTTTGTTTCAACCTGCATTATTGATCCAAAGACGAAGAAACCGTGGATATACTATAAGTATCCTCCACCTCATGCTGAGATAGCAGTTCCAGTATCTCCTAGAGTTCCAGACAATTCATTGGCTAACTTCTTGTCTTGGTACTATGACGATCTCAATCTTGCAGCAGTCATCATCAAGAACAAAAATAATGTTGATGATCTCGACATTATTCTCAATCCTATGGATCTCTTGAAGTATGGAAAGGACGACATGATGAAGTTACATGAGTCTCCAATACGAGTGTATTCTGGAAATGATAAGGAGGCTAAGCCATTCACTCGTACCGTCGCTTATGTTATCGAGTTGAAACTTTATGCTGGATCTGGGCCACATAACGTCACTCTTCCGATCGGATGACTTCGCCAGTCTAGGGGGAGTTTGTAGAGCCCACTAAACGATGAAGACTGACAAAGTCAACCCGGAAAAGTCAACACTCAGTTTCTGATCATTTTCGTGTACAGCATTTCGAGTACACCACATGTTTGTGTACTCGAACTTTTGTTTTAGATTTCGAGTACACCTAGGCCTAGTATAAATAGACGTATTTTGTACAGGTTTAGGTTAAATTCCGAGGCATTTGCTCTCTAGACGTACTGAGGCACTTGTACTCGAAATTTTCAGAATTTATAAAAGTTTTCATTTTTCTTATTGCTTTCTTGATTCTAACTTGGATTCCGCACTCGTTAGAGATCATTGATGATGATTATGAAGATAAAGTTTTGTTCTTGATCCGTTTTCAGACCTACAATACACTTGACATTAATGCCTTCTGTAGTGTAAGTATGTAAATAAGTCAAAGTTATGTTTAGAGTCATTTGTGGAATATTTGGAAATCAAGGATGTCTGGTGTCAAAAGTCAAACTTTATAACCATAGTTATGATTATATACACCATGGATATGTAAACACGCTTATCAGATTTTTCATATATCAATTTTTGATTTCTTGTAAATTTTCTCAAGAACATCTTTGATTTTGTTGATTATTTGATCGATCTTGGCAACAAAAACTCTTAAACCATATGTGAGTCGTATATTTGAAATCTTAAAAAGTAAATATATGCTTGATATTAAACCATAATATATATGGTTTAGGAAACACCCAACTAATGATAGACTCATCGTTGCTGTGATCTAGGATTCAATGAATGTTGACTATGCTTTTATATTTTTCTTCCAAATGTTTTTAGAAAAGTTTTAGACAAAAAACGATCAGTAACTAAATCATGTTTCAGTAACACTGACAAAGTCTATATAATAGTCATAGGCTTGTTTATTTTTTTGGAAATCTTTTTACCTTGTGGGACAAAAAACCCGCTTGATAATAGTATTCCCTTGTTATATAAAAAATGGATTTTACTAAGTTTACATTTTTTTTTAAAGAAATTATGTTTTAAATTGAGTGGTGCCGAATTTTTTAAAAAATCTAGTAGGATAGCTCGCAGTTTCAAAGTGACTTTTTAATAGTAGGTCATTTACATTTACTGATTTTGTAATGGATCAACTCTGCCGCAATGCTCACGTTCCGTCCTAGTATATGTGTGTGTCTATATATATTTATATATCACTGACACTTTATATTTTTTTAAATTTACACCTTTTGCTTTTCATAGCACATTGAAACGACTCTGAACCGTATGATTGAAGAGCAACATAATTCTAAGTTTACACACCTTTCTTATAGCTAGGCCACTTGCCTTTGACAGATCATGATGATATACTAACCAGCCGGCCCAGCCCAGACCCTAAAGCACCCAAAATGGTCGTAGTGGTAGCTATGATGTAAGATGTGACTTATAACCGCACGAAACTGATGGACGTTGCATGGGATGGTTATGGTTCCTATCTGTTCGAACCCATACTCATCTTCAGCCACCTGCAACAGCTGCATGAAGAGTGGGTGGTTGAACCATATAACTGGAACCACAAACCTTTGTTGCTCGCCACCGGCTTCACCAACTTTCACCGCCAAACAACCTTTCGGAACTTGAAGTTGCTGCTGCTTCCTCCGTCCACGGCTGAAGGAGGTGGCGGTGGCGCCCATTAATAACAATGGTTTGATGAGCATGATGGGGAGTGGCATGGAACTGAAAGTGTACGTACGTAAATGAGTGTTCGATGCGGTCGAGGTTAATGGTTAAGCAGATGGGGCACACGTGGTTCATCGGTTAAAGATACGTGGATGATTGATGTTTGGTTGTTCATATACATATTATGCATAATGTCTGATATTTCCCATGTGTTCACTTTGATTTCTCTTTTAGAGTTGACATATTTGATCGGTTTTGTACTGGTTTTTGCCGACAGACAACATATTTATTGATATAACCAGAAATTTACAAATTAGGCGTGAAATTATTTATATATCGCGTTAATTATTATTTTTGAACAACAAAAATTATCTCCTTCTGAACTACTTCACATTAATTAAATTATTGCATGGGTTAGAACCCATTACCTGCTATTCTATGAGGCAAATCCTTTACTCCACATTATTTATATATTGCGTTAATTAATAGCCATAATATATTTAAGATGAACATCATGAGTTGTGAATAAATGGATTTAAAAAATAAATATTTTAAATAGCATATTATGTATTTTACTTTTATAAAAAGATAAATAAATAATTTTTGACGTAAACATATTATTTATTAAATTTAATAAAATTGTTAGTATTTAATAGAACAAATCAAGATTTAGTAAAAAATAACAAAAAATATTTTATACGAGAATGACATGAAAACGTAAATTTTAAATTGTATAGACACTTAAAAATAAAATGTGTCTTAAAATCTTTATTTATTATAGGTTATAAAGATAGATATAAATTACAGATATAAATACAACCTCTTTGATTACTGGCTAGAGAGACATGCACTTCCTTCGATTTGTATTAGTTTTTTTAATTAAATTTTAGAATTCATGTTTCATAGGAAAGTAAAAAAACTTAAACTGCAATTCAAATTGAAATATATATATTATACATCTTAATTCTTCGACAACTATAGACTAACATTCATTCTATACTACCGTGATCACCACCCATACCGCAGGGAAGTATTCTAGCTAGTATTTTTTAACGCAGACACCCATGTGAGGCAACATCTTCCGCGCGTACCATAGCAATTTAAAGATATGCACGGTACGGTTCAGTGCGGTTTAGATCTTCCACTAAAGCCAATTGAGACGACTATGTTGATAATCCAACTATTAAATGGTTATAATTAAAATAAAATATTTTAAATACCGGACTACGAAATATAAATGAATAAATTCCTTTTAAATATTAACAACATGAATCAACAAATACATACATACATGCATACATGCATACATACATATAGGAGATGGTTCGAATATTAACATTTCTTATTGCGATAACCGAATAACTACATCTTATTACTTTGAGGCCCACATTAAAGTAAATGTAAAATTCTAGGTTTTCTCTTATTTTTTTATTAATATAAGTGGGCCCTACATTAATTAAAAAAAAAACCTACACCTTTAAATTTACTTTAGTGCGGGCCACAAAGTAATAAGATGCATTTATTCGGTTAACGCAATAAACGTGTGTTAACATGTGATCCTCTCCATATATATATATATATATATATATAGGGCAAGGTATAAAAAATAACATTCATCTTTTGCTACAACTACATAACCATTTCAACCAATCATAAACTTACATATAAGCATTTCATTAAAATATTAAAAAGGGCATCATAGTAATTTAACCCCTTATAAGTTTCCCCCCCCTCTTTTTTAAACATTAATAACTTTTTTATAATATATTATTTTTTAAAAAAAATTGCACCATTATATTTGTCTCATTTTTCTCTTTAATTCCGTTATAGTCTCGACTAATTTTTTTTACTTTTTTTAAATGTCCTATATTTACATCATTGTAACGAGCTTAAATATAACAAATTTATTTGAAATTTTTTAAAAAATGATAAATTGCAGTGATGTAATTTACATTGACGTAATTTATCGTGATGTAATTTACATTGACGTAAAATTCGGTTTCGGTTTTTTTCGGTGAATTTGGTTTAAATTACAGTGATGTAATTTACATTGACAACAAATTAGTTTAAATTTTTTTCGAACAATGATAAATTACATCACTATAATTATCATTGTGAAAGAAAAAAATCAAAATAATGTGTTCTATTACATCACTGTAATTTATCATTGTAATTATCATTGTTAGAGAAAAAAAATAATGTGTTACGTCACCGTTAATTATGTCATTGTAAATTACTTCATTTTGTGTTACATTACTTCATTTTTTGTTAAATTACTGTAATTTACCATTGTTAGAAAAAATTTTAATTAATTTGCTATCTTTAAGCTCGTTACAATGATGTAAATATATGACATCAAAAAAATATAAAAAAAAAACTAGTCGAGACTATAACGAAATTAAAGAGGAAAATGAGACGAGTATAATGGTGCAAAAAAAAATAATATAGTATAAAAAAGTTATGAATGTTTAAAAAAAAAGGAGTAAACTTTACTTAAATAACAAATGTCTTAAATGCCCTTTATATTAAAAAAAGAAAAAAAAAAAAGAATCTGACACGTGTCACGATCCTATACACTTACCTTTTTAAAGTAACCATTGGATGATGGTTAATGGGTTGTAGCAAAAGATGAGGGTTATCAAAAATTCCATCCCCTATATATATATATATATAAGGATTGAATTTATTGAAAACTCGATGAGAAAAAACCCTTAAACAATATATGAAACCATGATTCGGAAATCCAAGGATGTACACAATCACAGTGTAAGACATAGGGTTTTGAGAGAGAAGACAACCTGTGAGGGAAAACAATGAACAAAACCTCAATTGATAACATTTGGAGTATCGATCCAACGAGATGCCGGCATGGGTGACGATCCATGTGGATATGTTGTTAGATTTGGATACCCTAAATGAAGTCTTTTCAGTATCGGACAATGTCAGTAGTTAAATAAAAGGCGGCGTTTATATGGGTGACGATTCATACAAATGTCAGCGTGATTCTTTAACGTTGACGTAAAATAATAACAATTTTAAATAAAATCTCACCAAAAAATTTTTATAAACAATCAAAACTTTAAAACACACGATCGTTCGTACGAATGGGCTTTCGTTCGTACGAACCGGTCTAATTCGTGAAGTTTATATAGCCACAGTTCGTTCGCACGAATGGGATTCATTCGTACGAACGGCTGATTCGTGCGACAGCACAGCTATAAAAGCAACACTTACGTTTTTCAAACCCATTTTTCACCCAACTCTCTCAAACGAACCCCTCTTTAGCCCCTCTCATTTTTCGGCCATTTCCACACGAAATCGGACCAATACACCGTCCAAATAGTGTGTATTTCAACCCTAACACTTCCATTTCAAGATTTCAACCTTTCCATCTCGTTTCGGTCAAATACGAGCTCCACAGTAAGTATTAGCACCGAAACACTCCAAAACGTTTTACCATGAATTTCGACCATAAAAACACCAAAAAAACCACCGATTTAAAAAATGGCGTTCTTGGTAAACTTGCAGGCGAATGAGCTGTAGGAAGGGCTTATTCTTGCGAACGAGAAGCCTCGTTCGTGAAGAAGAGTCACACGAACGAGCTGCCGAACGTACGAGCTATCACACGAACGACATTGGTTCCTTCGTGTGGAACAACCATGCGAATGAAGACCCATTCACACGAACGGATAAGACGAATGAGAGTGTGCATTCGCATCACTTCGTTCGTGTGAATGAGGGTCATTCGCACGAACCACTCGTTCGCACCAGGAACAGCCCAAAACAGCTAAGTGTTGAAAGTTCTATCTTACGCCATTGTATCGACAGAACCAAACCTTAGACTCGATTTTAAATCTAATCAAACAAAAACCAATGAAAACACATTTTCCAAAATCACATCAAGGAACAGAGCACATAATCACCTAAAACCTAACTAACTAATATTTAACACATGATTCAATTGAGAGATCATACTGAGTGAGTGCATCGACGACCCAAGACCTCAGGTGAGTTCACATACCCCTCGTTTTCAAATTTCTTCATTCCAAATCATTTGGGGATGAGAACATGAAACCTCTTATTCGAGTGATCAACGAATAAGAGTTATTTTCAAATGTTTTCAATAAAAGGATCAACCCTCAACCACTTATACGAATGTTATACGTACACGTGTCTTTTCAATTGCTTTTACTGAGCGTTCATCGCTCCAATTAACTTTTCATCAAACAACAGCAACAAACCAATTTCAAGGCTTCGAAACACAAATCACCGAGGAGATGTCAGTTGACCACAACAGTTCGAGGCTTTGTGCCAAACCAAGAGGTGAACGGACACAAGTCGTGGAATTGTGTAGTGCGCAATCGAATATCATCATTTTCATGACAATCCCCCATCAAACAAACAACATTTTTGTATGGAATGTGTCTAGGATAATTCACTAGGACATGCGTCCACACAACAACACATCGGGAATTCGCTGTGGAATTCTCGAACAACAGACATCAGAGTCATTTACCATTAGTTGACGCGGTTCAACCGACGGTAACATAGATGGTACCATAGGTTTAACAAACCTCCAGCGCTGAGGCTGGTGCGTTACACGCATACACACAACAACAACTCAGATTAGTTCAAGAGGAACTAATCACACAATCATATCAGTTAGGGTTGGTAAATGATCACAAGGGTGATATTACAGACAGACCACACAACAAAAACAATAGTTTTCAAATCAAATAAATGTCCAAGACCTAGTCTTGGACAAGTTTCAAACCAGTACATAGTAAACAATGTTTTCATACAAGAGAGAGGCGTCACTAGTGTGACTTTCAAACAACAAAACATGTCTCTTATATCAGGAGATAAAGCATACGCTTCTTTCTCACAAGCTCATTTTACAATCATATGTCGTGTCGGGTAGAGTGAAGATGCACAAGTGACCAAGTCCGATTTCCGTTAAAGACACCCTCGTGGATCGTTGAAGGGGTGTTGGGCTGGTGGCTGGGCGGGCGGTAAGCTTGACCCTACGTATGCCCTATACATAAACTACCTTCGGTGATTTGGGATGGTGTTAGTAATGATGGTCAGACCGACGCACATGTGTAGTTCATTGGTGGTTTTCAACACTATTCGCTCATCACTTTCAAAATCAATGCGAATGGAAAGATTTTTACTAAACCTTTTACAAAACCTAACATTTTTCAAAACTAATGTGACTCACCGACATAGTGCTGACAGATTTTACATGTTCTCAGGTGAAGAACAGGTGAAAGCATGATGACTTAGAGAGAGAAAGATAGGATCCCCTAGAAGAACCTACAACTCCTATGTGGAATCTCTCCGGTTAGCCCGGATACATGATTCAAGATTTGCGTCTGTGCAAGCAAACTTGTGGGACATCTGGTCTTCTTTCCAGATGACCAAGTCAAACTGTAATAGAATTAAATTAGGAAACAGTTGTAATTTAATTTTATTCATTTAATGTATTTTAGTATTTCTCATATCATCATGTGCAATGTAACAATCTGATCACTCCGATTACAATCACGCCTCGGGACTATTCCGCCCGACAGGTCTTCAATCTGGCTCGCCAGCCCGGGGTGTGACAGATTGGTATCAGAGCCATGGTTATAGAGAATTAGGTCATTTACTTAAACAGTTTTGCCTAGACTATAACCTAGGGACCTCATGTAGAGAAATATGGATAGGAAAAATTGCATATAATACTTGTGTTTAAGCACAAGTACTAATCGTTTCCACTTCGAGGGATGATCAGAATGCCTCCAAAGGAATAACATCACGCCAGCCTGGACACCACCCCCTAGCTACTCTCATCGCGAAACAACTCATCGCTTCCATCCCCGACATTGTGGATCAAATCAATCGCAGACCTCGATATCCAGCAGACACCCCCATTGTGCCAAAGACTGAAGCCGAATCCGCTACAAGGGAATCGACGGGCGAATCTAGCTGCCCTCTCCCCAAGAGACAAAGAACCGACAACCCTGACCAAGCGGGCCCCAGTCACCAAGGCGAACCTCGCAGATCCTACGCTGGAAAATTCCCCCCTTTGCACCAAATGTCAGTATCACCACCCTAACAGCAGAAGGTGCAAGTTGTGCCCAAATTGTGGGAAGCCGGGTCATTGGGCCCAACACTGCAACTCAACAGTGGGCCCAGTTCTTAAGCGGTACGCAGGCACCTCTCCTAAGTGTGCCCGCTGCAAACACCATCATGTCACGAGCCAACCGTGTAAACAATGCACGACACGCGGGATGATGGGCCACTAATGCCAGAACTGCTGGACCCCAACAACTCAACGTCCACGCAGTGCGACCACAACCCACCTCCCACCAAGCAACGTCAAGCGCTGTTACACTTGTGGTGAACCGGGCCACGTGGCTAAGATGTGTCCCAAGAGAGTGTGAATCACCACAGATGACTACAACAAGTCGTTGACAGTGCCCACGCGCCCAAGAAACCGTAAACGCAACGCCAACACAAGTACCTTTTTCTACATCCTTCATAGACCTAGTGTACATAATTTAAATATATGCATTACCACGTGTTCACCCATTCCGAATCCTTTAACAACCCGTAACCCCTAAGGACCGACGGGCGAGATACACCTTAGGATTTTGTCTAGGACTAGACGAACGAGTGTAAGGATGACCTCAGTCACCACTAGCTAATGAGGGACACAAGGAGGAAGGGGACAGTAGCTCATCATAGTGAGCTGAGGGTCTGTAAATGTGTTCCCCGGGACATCTTGAGTAATATCGAGCCGCTGCGACTCCAAAGCTCGACCCTGACCACCTTGCAACTACTAGGAAACCAGTACTCCTGAGAGAGCAGGAGTCATGTCAGGAATCAATAGAACTCATGCGAGACCGATATCCCTTCAATTGAGCTATCTAACCCTGAAAGCTACAGGTCCTGTTCGAGTGAGCCATCGAAGCCTAAGTCGACGAATACTGAAAATGAAAACACAGATGAAGGAAAATGACCAGAGGAATGTTCAACAATTGGGCTGTCAAACTGGTTAAATGAGAGACCTTTGACCACTTCGGCCTGATTTTGAATGTCATTTCCTACACATTCAAAGATCGTTCGTCGACTAAACATCTTCGCGTGGATGAGAACTGGCCATTAATTTTGGGATTTGAAAGCGTAGTAGGACATAGACCGCCTACAGCCATGATCATTTCTCTACCACAATGCACTAGATCGAAGGATTTGTGGAAAGGCCAACTACAAGCGGTTGACAATGATGAGAAGAGATAGTAATTACCTCACTTCAAAACAGAAGGACTTTAGTCCTTTTGAGGAGGTAGTGCTAACATCACGGGCGTCAAGGAAAAAGGCATAGGCCTTTATACGCCCATATTGTGATGTTATGGTGGAGGCGGAAGCTACACACCATCAGCAGTTCGAAAACAAGACATGGTCTGCCATTTTCTTGCGAATCATCATTCCTGAAATGGCAGAGTAGTTAAAGTCCGCTCACATCTTCCAGACCAACATGAATACTATAGAACTGAAACTCAACAGGGAAGGCTTACATGTTGTGAGAACAACTCAAAACATTCTTCCAAGCAAGGGAGGCGAAGAGCCCACTGACGGAGACATTTCCCGAAACCTGAGATTTCAGAAGGAACACGCTCAAGGCATGCAGTATCAATAACTGCACGCGATGGTGAAGAAGTCGACCCTAAGGATGAATGTGAAGAGACGTTCGTTGACAGTCTCAGTTCAACACACTAAGATCGCGTACGAAGAAGAAACAAACAAGAATGTCCAGAAATCATATTCTTCACCTCCCAAATGAGTATCACTTTCAACAACCCAACAACAGAAAGCATCCTCTACATGCGGCGTCCAACGCAACCACTGATGTGGGAGCCCTGCGTGCAAATCAACGGAGGAAATTTCTCCATGAGCTCGATGGGATTGGAAGAGAAACAATCCAGGATGGTTCCAAGAGAACTATGCTGCCAGATTGTGCAATGCCACAACTGCTCTATCTATACACGAACACCGGGTAATAGACGCGAGAGGTCAATCGCCAATGGGCAGAAGTTCCAAAACCCAATCAAGGACGATCCATAATTTGTTCTACCTGAACAAATTACAAAACCTAAGACTCAGAGCAGTCACAACTTCTAAGTGAGGGGACATCCATACAACTCCAAGAGCAAGCCATAGACTTGGGGATTTGAAGGAAGGAAACCACATGTAACCACACCTTGAACAATGCAAGAAAACCGCACGGTGCAAAGAACATGGTTCAACACATTGCATTGTCAACAGTGAGTAAATTGAGGAAGTAGACGTTCTAGGAAACGCAAAGTGGAAACACTGCTTCAATGAAAAGTATAAACATATTAGACTAACTCACTAAGTGTCACACCCCAAGCCGGCGGGATAGGATCGGATTCCCCGTCAGGCGGAAGGTTCACGGGGCGCGATATCGTGAGTGATAATCGGAATGATCAGATTGTTTACATTGCACATGATATATAAATAAGAAACTACTAAAATAAAATAGAATTACAAAGTTAAATTACATCAATTAAGTTTATAATTTAACAATGTAAATCTACTATCACATCAAAAATCTTCTATCTTGCATCTGCACAAGATATACAAAATAAATCTGTATAATGATGCTTCAAAATATGCAGGTCCAAAAAGCTAGGTCCTCTATCTGATAACCTAGTCCAAAAAGAATTAACTCTTCAGTTGACATGTTCGTCACCTGAGAAGTCATGCAAAAATAAAGTCAACACATGGTTGGTGAGTTCATTAAGTTTTATAAAAATGAGTTTGATTAACCTGAATGACAACCTTAATCTCACCATTAACCACCTATACCATCCAGTTCAGTATGCTTATATATAGGGCATATGTAGGGTCGAACTTACCGCCCGCCCAGCCACCGTCCCACCACATACTAAACCACATGGTATGCTTATATATAGGGCATATGTAGGGGACAAGCCCCAGCCACCGTCCCACCACATACCGGACTGCTTAGCGTATTGTTGTTCATGATAATTAAGCGTTTCACTCCATTCACTTCAATTTAGATTCTGATTTCCATAAATAGATTTACCTTTGATCTCTTTAGTTCACCATGTATTCATGATTTCCCAAAAGCACTTGTAGAAATATAACATTAAATGTTTAATTAAACTAACAACTAAGCATTTAAATACAACTAAGACATGATGATTGGGCCTTATTTGACTCAATCAATTAGAATTAGTTGTTGGTGGTTGTTCAAGTTGTACCCTCTCACACGTGACCCATATCAGGCATGACTTACAAGGAGTCTACCTCTGTGTGCCGGGATTTTAATGATGCCCATATCAGCTTGACCCCCTGGTCTACTGTACATGCCGGGACTTTATGGATATCCTTTGATTCTTGATCTCTTTGATTCTCTTGATTTTGATTTTTGATTTCATTTGATAGTTCACGTTATTGCCCATATAGCTTGACTACAAGAGTCTACTATTTATGCCGGGACTTTATGTGTGTTACACGTGGTCTAGATTTCCATACAACTGACATCCACCTTGACTCAAGCATTAATGATTTCATTAGATTTTAATGATTTCATTATTTCAATGATTCACACACAACTATGATTTTCTTGATTTCCTTGAGTCTCTTGATTTTGATCTTTAGAACTTCATGATTTCACAATTATTATAGATTTATGAATAGGATCCTTTGATTTACTGATCACCACACTGAATTAGTTTCCATTGTGTTTGATCTTTAACTTTAGTTCTTTTGATTCCACTTTGAATTTAGATTTGCGCTTGATGGACTAAGGGTTTGTTTAAAGTATTAGAATTAAAGTGTTACTCATAAGAGTAATTTAATTAACTGAATAGTTAGTTCTGAGTAGTAATTACCTAGACAGGAGTCTAGGAGTATCAACAAACATAAAAATACAACATACAATGAATAAAAGCATTTAAGTAAACAATTTAAATAAAACAGTTTACGCATGCTTCTCAGCCCCGCATTTTAAAACAAAAATGTTTAGAAAAGGGGCAATGAACTCACCTGTGTTGCTCTGTACTGTACTACCACAAAATGCACGCACTTTGTTTGTAGACTACGTATATTTGGTTCCTGAGTTATTTTAAAATAATTCGAATACGATAAGTATACGTATTAGTCGTCTTATCTAAGGTTTGGTCTCGGTGTGCAACTAAGTGTCCTAGTTACTAAAGTGCTTCTATGATTTAATCTACTAGTCTAACTTAACTATCCATTTGTAAACCCGTATCCCACAGTTAGTCATCCAGTCTTAATTAATATTTTTAATTACATTCATTTTAAGTTAAAACATAATTTTAGAAAATCATTTAATTTATTTTAACAAAGTTTATAAAGCATTTTTTTTATTAAAATATCATTAACTTGGCTTAAATTAATCTTTAATTTACAATTGGCTTTAATCATACCCATTGGGCCCACTTGGCCCATTGATGATCTTTGACTTCCATTTGACCACAATCCAGTCCGTTGAATAATTCCACATAGCCCACTAGCTTTCCTAAGTTAATTATTCATGTGAAGACTTTCCCTAGGTTAGTGTTAATGATTACATTAACACCCACCTTTAGATCATTGTTTTTATTACAACTTAACTTAAAACATATGCTCCATTGTTTTAAGCCCAATAGTTAGATGCTAACAACCCATGTTGAGTGGTTAGAGTGTTTTAAAGGAAATTCTTGTTACAACCATCTCTAATCTCGTGAGCACCCTACATATACTTTAGATTTAATATAGGTTTGATATGTGTCCATACTCTCATGCTAAATCCCCATGCACACACATACTTAATTAACCCATGTACACACACACATAATAGATTTCATGCATGCATGTATACTTGAACTCCCATGCATTAAACCACCCTAGAATCCCCAAACTTTATAGATATCCAAATTCTATGCTTCAAGAGCAGCGAACCTATATATACTCCCATTAGGTTCGGCCCAATTAAAACTCAACAACCCAAGGTTTGTTCAAGGGGAAAGGGTTCGGCTATTCCCTTCAAAGCAGCGAACCTTTTGTTGGCAGCCAAAGGTTAGGCTAGTCCTATAGGGTTCGCATGTCTACATGGTTCGTGACCTACTGATAAGGGTTCGGCTGGAACAACTTGTAGGTTTGTTTGAGAGAGATGGTCCGGCTACAACATCAAGAAACCCTAGGTTCGTGACTACGTAAAAGGTTCGGTGCAGGTTCGGTGCAGGGTTCACAGGTTCGGCTGGCAGGTTAACAGTTCGGTGCAGAGCCGAACAGGTTCGGCTGGCAGGCTAACAGGTTCGGTGCATGGTTAACAGGTTCGTCAAGGAGATAGCTAGGCTCGGCTATCCTTTGTTCGACTCCATAGGTTCAGTCGAGTTGTTTGAGTGGCTAACCCCCGTTATCATCTTCTTCTTCAACTCTAACCGGTTACAAATTAGTTTCCTACGTATCCCTGTTGTTTCTAGAAGTGTATTTATGTGTTTTCTAAGTGAATGAAACCGATTATAACCATAATATGTTGAGGGAGATGTGTTACACACAAAAACAGAAATAAACTCAAAGTTTACCTCAAATCGATATATGTAAGCTCAAACTCCTTGTACTTTCTTGATCTATGTGTAGAGATGAACGTTTTGACACCAACTATGCTCGAATCCAACAAGAAATCACCAAGCAATTTTAGAGACAAGAAGGAGGAAGTCTTTTCTAGAGAGACAGGGTAAGAAAAACGAAAATGGTGGAAGGGATGGGATTGGTGGTGGTTGGTGTGAAGCTTTAATGCTTCATTAAATAATTTGTCACACCCCCAATTTTCAACTAACGGAATCATACCGTTTGGGACGTGACAAACCAGGATCTCAGATCATTAGACATAACGAAGACCTCTATATGATATTCAAACATACTTTGGTCTAAAACTGAAATATCAAAATTTTCAATGTTTGCGGAAGCGTTTTAAAAGAACCAATAACAGAACATAACGGTTTGAAATGTAAAATACAATTCCAATAGTATTCAATGTCTTAATTGATCAAAGCTAAAACACTTGAACTGAAATGTATGCATGAGACTCAATATCCTAGTCCCTGCTTGTCCTTGCTTGTGCCTTAGTGTCCTGAGAAAACATGTAAATCAAGTCAACACAATGGTTGGTGCATACACAGGTTTAAGCATTCACAATGTTCAAAACAGCAGTTTGAATATCAAGTTTGTAGATAACATAATCACACATGCACAGTCATGATAGCTAGTCATATAAACTATTTACATAAGTGGTCGACACCGAAGCTGACGAGTTGCCATGCTATAGCATGTTTTTGCCTTAACACTATTGTCTAGCACGAACAATAGTAATGTGTGTGTTTGGTCAGTCAAACACCTGCGTAGATCCCATCTACCAAGTGAGGTTTGTCAAACCCAATAGATCTATCTTCAACTACCACGCTTTGCACTCCGGCAAATTAAACGGTTCGAAAGAGAAGGCTTTGTAATGCTATGTTTGCACTTAATGTAAACAGCTAACTCATGCACGTGATATGTATCTAAAAGCGTTTGTTGCACATGTTTTCTCCCCCAAAACAGTTAAAATAAGAAAGGGGCCGTGTACGCACCTTTGATAGTGAACAGAATGATCAACACACGTGAATTCGCGTCGTAAATCCTCTACAAAGAATCTGTGTTTAATAATAACGTTATGTTATTCGGGATGTCGTTTAACGGGTGAAATCACATACGTGTTAACGCACGTATGTCAGAACGTTTGAAATGTACATACAAAAGTATGCATGGCTTTGTATTCGATTGCTTAAACCGTATAAGCACATACGATTCCTTTTAAGCACAATTAATTATACGCGATCGTGATTTTGATTAAAATATAAATTTTATCGTTTCATTTTGTTCGGGATTCAATTCTGGTTCCAACGAAATTGGAATGGGTTAAAACGGAGTTAAAATGAAAAAATTTTGACTCAAAAACCAAACTGATTTTTTTTTTAAAACTCAAAACCGGTAGAGGCCGGGTTCGAACCCACGACCCTTACCTCTTAGCACACACCATTTACCAACTCAACTGGTTTAGATTTCATTAACAGATCTCGAATTAATTGGTTTTAAGCCCAACTTGACTAGTCCCCCATTAACGAATTCATTGGGTTCCAATTGGGTCCAATCCGAACTCAATTAAGTTCATTATCATGGGGCTTTCATTCCAGAGATCTAAACGAGTTTAAGGGTAGTTTCAATTCATCAAATGATTCGATTAATCACCTCGATTATGTCCCGATCAAAATCGAATTCGAACATCCCAACCCCCGGTTCAAGTTAGTCGAATTCGAAACTTTTAACCCTCAAAATCATAGGGTTTTTCATCCTTGCATCAAACCGAACCCATGTATATAGTTTAATTTGATTTCTAATATGGCTTTCGTCGAAAACCCCAAATCATATTAATCTAGAAACCCTAGAACATGAAATCATGAAATCTATAGTTCTTTGATGAAATTAACATAAGGTTATCATTAATCGGAACATTCTGAACCTACATGTACCATTTAATTAGATTTTTAAACACATCTAGACCGAAACCCCCAATTCGTATTCTCGTTAGAACCCTAGAACATAAACCCTTCAATTCGTTGATGATATATGAAATTGATATAGTTTTATCTTCAATCGGGACCTTCTGAAGCTAAGGGTGTAATTCAATTTGATTTTTAAACTCATTTTAATAAAAACCCCCAAATTGTCTCAAACGATGAACCCTAGTAATCGGGTTCTATCAATTCGATACTAGAATCGTGAATTATCATAGGGTTATTCTTAATCGGCATTTTTAGAGTGTGTAGGGGTGATCTCTTACCTGGTTTGATGTCCAATAGATGTAGTTCGACTAGATGGTTGCTTTTCGATTGCCTCACGATCCAAATCTTCTGTCCAAGGATTATGGGAACAAATTGATGTGATATTAAGACCCTAAGGAAGCCGACTACATGTTCTGGATACCCAATTCGGGTGTTTAAAGTCGAATTACATACTCACCATGATTACAAGTGACGGTTACGACTTTAAAAGGTTTAATTGACTTCAATTCGATAATTAAAAGGTTTTATAACGTATAGAAGGTGTTAATTATCATCAAAGTGAGTTAAGTGAATGTTGAATTTAGTTATTAACAATAATTTCATGCTAATTTCGAGTTTAACAAATCATATGGCTGAAATTTTGACTTTTACAAGTCAAAATTAATTAACTTTCATACTTGTAATTTTAATCCTATTTAATTGAATGTTTTAGGATAAATTTTATTCACTTTCAGTCCCTCTAGTTTGTTTTTGTGCGATTAATTATCATTTCGGTTAATTTCTGATTACCGAATTTAACCGCGAATTGCCGGATTTTCACCAATTAAGCCCATTAAAACATTTTTGGGCTAAATTAACCCAATTGAGCTTCTTAAATACAATTGGGCCTTCCGTGGCCTTACTGGGCCTTCTTGGGCCTTACTGGGCCTTACGTATCTTGTTGGGCCTGTGATCTCACCATATTCAGTTAACGAAGTTAACTCAGAAAGTCGAATTGTCACATCATCCCCTTGTTGAAGGAATTTTCGTCCCGAAAATTAGTAAATGTTAGGAGTAGTTAGGAAACTACTTACGAGTTTAAATCGTACGTGTTAGTGTGATTTGATCATTCTGTGTGCTTGTGTGTACTCACACACAAAGTCTAATGCTTGCAACATCACAATTCAATGTGATCGTTCAATGTGACTGTTTGCGTGTACACTAGTTAGTTCACCTAACTGTGACTGTTTGTGTTTGATCATACTGTGTTGTGTAACCTCATACATAGTGAGTGTCTATAACTGTTTGTACTATGCAACCCCGCACATAGCAAAATGTGTGTAACTAATCATGCATGTACTACCATAACATGTAACCTATGAAATGTAGCACATAAAATGTATAAAATGTCATGTAGCACAAATGTTTGTAATAAAACCAATTGAATAAAATGTTTGTATACTGTACTATGTAATCTCACACATAGCAAATGTTTGAATGTAGTCGACAAAATAGAAACTTCCAAAATTCATGTGTACCTGTAAATTCACGATTACATGGGCCCCTGTACTCGTCAATTTACCTTACACAATTATTCTGGTTCCTTCTATTTGTAGCACTACTATTGTTTAACCGCTCATGATTGTACCACCATGAAATGTAGTACATTGTTTGAAATCAATCATGTATGTACTAATATGAAATGTTTGTGTTTGCATTCTGCAAAGCTGGTGTTCAGCACAATTGTTCCTATTAATTTCAATAGTATAAAGTGTTTGTGCTTACAGTTTGAAATCTGAAAATGTTAAAGTGTGAAATATCACGTCATCCCCTTGTTGAAGGAAATTTCGTCCCGAAATTTAACGTGTCTTCACAGTGTTTGCAGTTGTTGTCTTGAACAGATGAGGATACTTCTTCATCATTTGATCTTCCCTTTTCCATGTGAATTCAGGACCACGTCTTGAATTCCACCGAACCTTGACCATCGGAATCTTGCTTTGTTTGAACTGTTTGACCTCTCGATCTATGATTTCAACTGGTTCCTCGATGAATCGTAACTGTTCGTCCACTTGTATTTCTTCAAGTGGTATTACCAAAGTCTTATCAGAAAGACATTTCTTTAAGTTCGATATGCGAAAGACATCATGAACTCCACTGAGTTCATCCGGTAATTTGAGTTGATACGCAACCGGACCAATCCTTTTCAGAATCTCAAAAGGTCCTACGTATTGTGGACTAAGCTTCCCGTGCTTGCCGAATTGTGTCATACCTTCCCAAGGTGCCACTTTTTAGAAGAATTATGTCTCCTACTTGAAATTCCAACGGTTTGTGGTGTTTGTCAGCGTAACTCTTTTGTCGATCCCGAACCGCTGCCATACGGTTCTGGGTTTGTAAGAGAATTCCACCACCTGTAACTGGTTTTCCCAGCTATTATTAAAGTCAATTACACATGCTCGTAACATATCTTCGAGCGTTTGAATCGTATGTTCACTTTGACCGTCGGTCTGTGGATGATATGCGGTACTCATATCTAAACGAGTTCCCAATGACTTATGAAGTGATTTCCAAAAGTTGGAAATAAATCAGGCATCCCGATCTGATATGATAGAGATTGGCACGCCATGTCGTGCTACCACTTCCTTGATGTAAATGCGAGACAGTTTCTCCATTTTATCGGTTTCCTTGATTGCTAGAGAGTGTGCAGATTTCGTTAATCGATCGACAATTACCCATATCGTATCACAACCACTCTGTGTACGGGGTAACTTAGTATTGAAGTCCATCGAAATCTGTTCCCATTTCCACATCGGTATTTCTGGTTGTTGCAGTAAACCAAATGGTTTCTGGTATTCAATTTTGACTTTCGAACAAGTCAAACATTTGCTAACGTACTTAGCAATGTCAGCTTTCATGTGAGGCCACCAATACAGTGCCGTCAAATCATGATACATCTTGTCTGATCCCGGATGTTCTTCCATCCTTCGTAAGGATTCCTGTACCAAGTTTTCCTTTTTCAAAGCCTCGAGTTGAGCACTGCGTACCTTGTCAGGTAAGTCAGTATGTATCGTCATCATAAGTGCACGAACCCGTCTTGTTGAAGTGTCTTTTCTGCTTAGAGCATCAGCTACCACATTAGCTTTTCCCGGGTGATATTTAATCGCGCATTCGTAGTCGTTCAACAACTCAACCCATCGTCGCTGTCTCATGTTGAGTTCCTTCTGATCAAAGATATGTGGCAAACTCCTATGATCAGTGTAAATGGTACACTTAGTTCCAGACAAGTAATGCCTACAAATCTTCAGAGTAAAACCACTGCTCCTAACTCCAAATCATGAGTAGTGTAATTCTTTTCGTGCGGTCGTAGTTGCCTGGAAGCATAAGCAATCACTTTATCACGTTGCATCAACACACATCCTAACCCTTGTGCAGATGCCTCACAATACCCCACAAAGTCTTCCGTCCCTTCTGGTAAGGACAGAATCGATGCACTGCAGAGTTTCTGTTTCAATAACTGGAATGCAGTTTCCTGTTTATCCGTCCAGTTATACTTCGTTCCCTTGTGCGTAAGAGCTGTAAGTGGTTGAGCGACCTTTGAGAATCCCTCAATAAATCATTGGTAGTAACCTGCCAAACCAAGGAATTTTCGTATCTCGGTAGGGGTCTTTGGTGCTTCCCAATTCTTAATCGCTTCAATCTTTGCTGGATCAACATGTATACCCTTTTCATTAACTATATAACCCAAGAATTGTACTTCTCGCATCCAGAAATCACATTTCGAAAACTTAGCATACAATTGTTCCTGTTTCGGTAATCCTAGTAACAATCGGAGATGTTCAGCGTGTTCTTCTTTGGTCTGAGAATAGATGAGAATGTCATCAATGAAAACAATGACAAACTTATCGAGATAAGGTTTACAAACACGATTCATGAGATCCATGAACACAGCTGGAGCGTTTGTTACCCCAAATAGCATAACCAAGAACTCATAATGGCCATAGCGCGTCCTGAGTGCTGTCTTTGGAATATCCCCCTCCTGAACTCTTAATTGATGATAACCAGACCTGAGATCAATCTTCGAGTAATAACTCGAACCTTGCAACTGATCGAACAGATCGTCGATTCTGGGTAACGGATACCGGTTTTTGATGATAACCTGGTTCAGTTCCCGGTACTCAATACACATACGGAAAGTCCCGTCCTTTTTCTTAACAAATAAGACTGGAGCTCCCCACGGTGAAAACTAGGTCGTATAAAGCCCTTATCCAACAACCCTTGCAGTTGTATAGATAATTCTTGCATCTCTGACAGTGCAAGTCGATAAGGCGCCCTAGCTATCGGTGCTGCATCTGGTGTAAGGTCGATTCGAAATTCCACCTATCTGATAGGTGGTAATCCCGGTAGGTCTTCTGGAAATACTTCAGGGAATTCACAAACTACTGGAATGTCTTCTATCTTCTTCTCAACTACCGGCTTCTCAGTTATAAGTGCTATAACTGCCGTATGACCTTTACGCAGATATTTGTGTGCCTTCATACAAGATATGAGACGCAGTGGCGTACTGCTCTTCTCACCTTGCACATACAGTGTCTCTCCATGCGAAAGAGATATACGAACTATCTTTTAATGGCATACTATTTTTGCCTGGTCTTTGGACAACCAGTCCATGTCAATGACTACATCAAAACTGCCTAAAGAGGTAGACATAAGGTCAATGTCATGTGTTTGACCTATCAAATCAAGAACACACCCTTTAAGAAGATGGTTTACAAAAACTAACTTGTCATCAGCCAGTTCTATAGTGCATGGATTTTCTAAAACAGTGGGACTAATACTTAGCAATTCACAAGATTTGCTAGATACAAAATCCCGATCTGCACCGGTGTCTAATATCATAGAGGCAGAGTGATAATTCAAGAGAAACGTACCCGTAACGACGTTGGGGATCTTCCGGTGCCTGACGTCCTCCAATCACAAAAGCCCTGTTCTAGCAACATTTATGTTGTTGTTGCTGTTTCCTTTTGTAGTTATGGCATTAGTCCTTCTTTTCTTGAGTTGTGGGCACTCCTTCTTGAAATGTCCTGATAAGCCACACTCAAAACATCCTTTCTGTGTGTTGTTCCGGTTGAGTGAGCTTGCCTGAAGTTCCCCTCGACAGTCTTTTGCTACATGACCTGTCTTTCTGCATCGCTGACATCGGTACTTGTCACATTGATTCCCAAAGTGATGGAATCCACATTTGTTGCACTTTGGGTATTTACCATTATACCCTCCCGATGACTGTTGGTTATTGTTTGGATTGTGATGAGTCTTGTTGGATTCCTGCTTGCGATTTTGCTGAAATGACTGCTGAGTGAAATTCTTGGAATCAATGCTATCCCATTTTCTTTTGCGGTCTCCCGCCTTAGCTGTTACTGTTCGTTTGGGTAATGTTCCCCCTTGCATCACTTGATCAGTCAGTTGGTGTGCCAGTCGAACAGTTTGCTGTATGGTGGTAGGATTTGTAGATATGATCAATTTTCGAACCTGAGATACCAGTCCTCCAATGTATCTCTTGATCCACTTGTTAGGTGGGGTTGCCCTCTGCGGTAAGAGTCTTGCTAATTGCTGGAATCGAGTAGTGTATTCCTCAATATTAGAACCTTTCATCTTGAGTTGCCCGTATTCATCCTCAAGTTTTTGCATTTCATTACGGGAACTATACTCCTCCTGCAACAGGATTTTGAATCCGATCCAAGTAAGTGCATTGGCTGTATTCAAACCGAGTGTCTGTACGATAGAGTTCCACCATGTCAAGGCTGAACCCTCCAAAGTACCAATAGCATATCTGACCTTGTTTTCTTCCGGACAATTGCACATCTCAAACACCGATTCTAACTGTTCAATCCATCGAAGAAATCCAACGGCTCCTTCCGATCCTTTGAAATTACGTGGTTTTCAGTCCAAGAATGTCTTGAACGTGCACATTTGTGGGTTTACCAGTCCCCCCGTTGAATCATGTGGTCCTGTTTGGTATGTTTGCGTATAGTTTGCGATTGTCTCGGTAATTCGAGTGTTAATAAGTGCCTCAACTTCCGTTGCGGTCATGTTAATGTTTCCTCCAACCATGATCTTCCTATTTACAAATATACATAATGAGACTACACCCATCGCATAATCATCACTCATGCACAAAGTAAATATGTAACACACTACCATAGCCATTAAGGTAACAATTCTTAATCATTTATGATAAACTAGTGCTTACAATTGTTAGTCAAGAGATGCAAAACAACTAAACACGAAATCTACTTTTATGAGTACAACCCACTCATATAAGTTTGTCAATTAGAAAGTAAATGAAATGACTAGATTCCATCGTTTGGTTGATCAACGGTTGATGATGAATCTTCCAGTTCTGCTGGACCAGTCACTGCACCATGTTGGTAACGCATATGTCCAGTGATGAGGGTCATGGCCTCTCCCGCCAAGTCTCTCACTATATTGGCTTCAATCGCCGCTGCACCAGCCCGTGCATTGGCTTCCTCAGCCCTTGCCTCTGCTACAGCTACACGTAACTCAGCAGTTTCTAATCGTGCAGTGAGTTCGAGGATCGTCCCTCGCATCATCCAGATCGTTTCCACCAAATTTTCCTGTTCCTCATTAGTCCTAACCAACTCCTCAGTGAGGTTATTCCACATTTGTGTCAGCCAGTTGTTATTCTCTAGCAATTCTGTGATCATTCCTGCTACTTCCCGCATGTTGCGGATTTCGCGCTCCATGCGTGCAACAAAAGCAGCAAATGCCTGTTCTAGTGGATATCCTAGAGCAGGTAACGTCCAAAGGCTATTAGCGGTGTTGGCAGTTGGTGGTGGTGGCACTCGTTCTTCCCACACCCAGCTGCGTATGAGATCAGGAAACCATTGCCAATATTGGTTGTTCCCCCTTTGTTGAACATGTGTTTCCTCCCCATAGTGGATCGTACCATCCACTGGTTCGATCCTCCTTGTCATGATTTCTGACAATGCTACTACTTGTCCCTCAGTGTAAGTAGGTGTAGATGATGATGCCATGTCTGTTACAAAATGCCATATGTAAGTGCTATACAAACTATCGTGTAAGCAAGTGTCTAATGTCTAACAGTTATAGTCTAAGTCTACAAATGCAAACCTAGTTCGCTATAACCAATGTCTCTGATACCAATCTGTCACACCCCCAATTTTCAACTAACGGAATCATACCGTTTGGGACGTGACAAACCAGGATCTCAGATCATTAGACATAAAGAAGACCTCTATATGATATTCAAACATACTTTGGTCTAAAATTGAAATATAAAAATTTTCAATGTTTGCGGAAGCGTTTTAAAAGAACCAATAACAGAACATAACGGTTTGAAATGTAAAATACAATTCCAATAGTATTCAATGTCTTAATTGATCAAAGCTAAAACACTTGAACTGAAATGTATGCATGAGACTCAATATCCTAGTCCCTGCTTGTCCTTGCTTGTGCCTTAGTGTCCTGAGAAAACATGTAAATCAAGTCAACACAATGGTTGGTGCATACACAGGTTTAAGCATTCACAATGTTCAAAACAGCAGTTTGAATATCAAGTTTGTAGATAACATAATCACACATGCACAGTCATGATAGCTAGTCATATAAACTATTTACATAAGTGGTCGACACCGAAGCTGACGAGTTGCCATGCTATAGCATGTTTTTGCCTTAACACTATTGTCTAGCACGAACAATAGTAATGTGTGTGTTTGGTCAGTCAAACACCTGCGTAGATCCCATCTACCAAGTGAGGTTTGTCAAACCCAATAGATCTATCTTCAACTACCACGCTTTGCACTCCGGCAAATTAAACGGTTCGAAAGAGAAGGCTTTGTAATGCTATGTTTGCACTTAATGTAAACAGCTAACTCATGCAAGTGATATGTATCTAAAAGCGTTTGTTGCACATGTTTTCTCCCCCAAAACAGTTAAAATAAGAAAGGGGCCGTGTACGCACCTTTGATAGTGAACAGAATGATCAACACACGTGAATTCGCGTCGTAAATCCTCTACAAAGAATCTGTGTTTAATAATAACGTTATGTTATTCGGGATGTCGTTTAACGGGTGAAATCACATACGTGTTAACGCACGTATGTCAGAACGTTTGAAATGTACATACAAAAGTATGCATGACTTTGTATTCGATTGCTTAAACCGTATAAGCACATACGATTCCTTTTAAGCACAATTAATTATACGCGATCGTGATTTTGATTAAAATATAAATTTTATCGTTTCATTTTGTTCGGGATTCAATTCTGGTTCCAACGAAATTGGAATGGGTTAAAACGGAGTTAAAATGAAAAAATTTTGACTCAAAAACCAAACTGATTTTTTTTTTTTAAAACTCAAAACCGGTAGAGGCCGGGTTCGAACCCACGACCCTTACCTCTTAGCACACACCATTTACCAACTCAACTGGTTCAGATTTCATTAACAGATCTCGAATTAATTGGTTTTAAGCCCAACTTGACTAGTCCCCCATTAACGAATTCATTGGGTTCCAATTGGGTCCAATCCGAACTCAATTAAGTTCATTATCATGGGGCTTTCATTCCAGAGATCTAAACGAGTTTAAGGGTAGTTTCAATTCATCAAATGATTCGATTAATCACCTCGATTATGTCCCGATCAAAATCGAATTCGAACATCCCAACCCCCGGTTCAAGTTAGTCGAATTCGAAACTTTTAACCCTCAAAATCATAGGGTTTTTCATCCTTGCATCAAACCGAACCCATGTATATAGTTTAATTTGATTTCTAATATGGCTTTCATCGAAAACCCCAAATCATATTAATCTAGAAACCCTAGAACATGAAATCATGAAATCTATAGTTCTTTGATGAAATTAACATAAGGTTATCATTAATCGGAACATTCTGAACCTACATGTACCATTTAATTAGATTTTTAAACACATCTAGACCGAAACCCCCAATTCGTATTCTCGTTAGAACCCTAGAACATAAACCCTTCAATTCGTTGATGATATATGAAATTGATATAGTTTTATCTTCAATCGGGACCTTCTGAAGCTAAGGGTGTAATTCAATTTGATTTTTAAACTCATTTTAATAAAAACCCCCAAATTTTCTTAAATGATGAACCCTAGTAATCGGGTTCTATCAATTCGATACTAGAATCGTGAATTATCATAGGGTTATTCTTAATCGGCATTTTTAGAGTGTGTAGGGGTGATCTCTTACCTGGTTTGATGTCCAATAGATGTAGTTCGACTAGAGGGTTGCTTTTCGATTGCCTCACGATCCAAATCTTCTGTCCAAGGATTATGGGAACAAATTGATGTGATATTAAGACCCTAAGGAAGCCTACTACATGTTCTGGATACCCAATTCGGGTGTTTAAAGTCGAATTACATACTCACTATGATTACAAGTGACGGTTACGACTTTAAAAGGTTTAATTGACTTCAATTCGATAATTAAAAGGTTTTATAACGTATAGAAGGTGTTAATTATCATCAAAGTGAGTTAAGTGAATGTTGAATTTAGTTATTAACAATAATTTCATGCTAATTTCGAGTTTAACAAATCATATGGCTGAAATTTTGACTTTTACAAGTCAAAATTAATTAACTTTCATACTTGTAATTTTAATCCTATTTAATTGAATGTTTTAGGATAAATTTTATTCACTTTGAGTCCCTCTAGTTTGTTTTTGTGCGATTAATTATCATTTTGGTTAATTTCTGATTACCGAATTTAACCGCGAATTGCCGGATTTTCACCAATTAAGCCCATTAAAACATTTTTGGGCTAAATTAACCCAATTGAGCTTCTTAAATACAATTGGGCCTTCCGTGGCCTTACTGGGCCTTCTTGGGCCTTACTGGGCCTTACGTATCTTGTTGGGCCTGTGATCTCACCATATTCAGTTAACGAAGTTAACTCAGAAAGTCGAATTGTCACATAATTAAACACCCGGTAGGTTCGGTTTCGTTTTGTTTCGCGTAACACGTCGTTTCGTGTGTTTTTCCGTAACGAAACAACGCGGTTTATGAAATAAAATTTCTAAATTTATTCTAAGTGGTTATTCCTAGTAAATTAACCGTTATCTTTCATTTATTTTAACTTCACAAAATTATTAAATTTACCGTTAGCAATCGAGTCATACGGTTGTCGCGCGTATTCGTTCGAATCGTCACTCGTACGAACACGACGATAACTATACTTTTCAATATGGTTTTCTAATTATCGAACATCATTCAGAACGTTAAACCTTCAGATATATTCGCACAGATCGTCACCTATACGAGTAACCCGTCGATTTAGCATTCATGTAACAATATCCGTGTGTTTTGTTCTGTAAAGTCTCACATACGTTTATACATAATATAATCCTAACACATAATCACATGATGGTTCTGTGTTGCCAGATAATTATCTGACTAATGAACTGTGTTTTCTGAGTTTTGTTTCACAGAAATGATTTTGAATTCACTGTTTGTTACATGAAATGATAATGATATGTGCTATAAATATGAAATACACTGAAATGCATAGAATTTGTACCTGATTACTGTTCATGTTGCTGTTGCGATCACTGTTCCGGTACGATTCCGGTACTGATGTTACAGTCTCCCCTTGTTAGAGAAATTTCGTCCCGAAATTTAAGAGTTGTTATCAGGTACGTCTTCCTCTGTAAACAGTTGGGGATACTTTGACTTCATGTGATCTTCACATTCCCAAGTAAACTCAGGTCCGCGCTTTGAGTTCCATCGAACCTTTACGATCGGAATACGGCTTCGCCTCAGTTGTTTAACTTTGCGATCCATAATCTCTAAAGGTTCTTCAATAAAATGCAATTGTTGATCCACTTGAATTTCTTCGATCGGAATAACAAATGACTCGTTAGCAAGGCATTTCTTTAAGTTCGAGACATGAAACACATCATGCACACCACTGAGTTTATCAGGTAATCTTAGTCTATACACCACAAGACCGATACGTTCGATGATCTCGAATGGTCCCACGTATCGTGGTGCTAGCTTGCCTTTCTTCCCAAAACGTACTACACCTTTCCACAGGGATACCTTCAACATGACCCGGTCTCCCACTTGGAATTCCAATGGCTTGCGCCGTTTGTCAGCGTAGCTCTTTTGTCTGCTCCTAGTAGCTTGAAGTCTTCGTTGAATCTGAGCAATCTTGTCAGTGGTTTCCTGAATAAGCTCTGGCCCAGTTATGCGGTCATCTCCCTCTTCGGTCCAACAGATCGATGATTGACATTTCCGGCCACAAAGAGCCTCGAATGGTGCACATCCGATACTGCTGTGGTAACTGTTATTGCAGGAGAATTTAATCAGTGGCAAATGGGAGTCCCAATTCCCACCGAAATCCAAAACACAGGTTCTCAGCATGTCCTCCAGGGTCTGAATTGTACGTTCGCTTTGACCATCCGTTTGTGGATGGTAAGCTGTACTCAGGTTTAACTGTGTCCCTAGAAATTTCTGTAACGATTGCCAGAACCTTGATACGAATATGCTATCTCTATCAGAGTTAATAGAAAATGGCACACCATGGCGTACCACTATCTCATTGATGTATAGTCTTGCCAGTTTATCCATCGTGAAGGTCTCACAAATTGGCAAGAAGTGAGCGGATTTTGTCAAACGATCAATGATCACCCAAATCGTATCATGACCACTGGAAGTTCGGGATAGCTTGGTAATGAAAACCATAGCTATTTGTTCCCACTTCCAGAGCGGAATCTCAGGCTATTCCAGTAACCCGGACGGTTTCTGATGTTCCGCCTTTACCATCGCACACGTAAGACATCGACCGACGTACTCGACTATGTCTTTCTTCATCCCAGGCCAGCAATAAAATCCACACAAGTCTTGGTACATTTTATCAGCGCCTGGATGAACATAATACTTAGTCTTGTGTGCTTCATCGAAGATAAGTCTTCTCAATTCTTCTACAGCCGGAATGCATATTCGATCCTGGTAGTAGATCACTCCATCAAGTTTAGTTTCAAATTGTTTCTCTGCTCCGCAATCAAGTTCTCTTATCAGATTTCCTCGATCAACTGATTCTTGTTGGGCTTGAATAATCTTGTCTCGTAAGTTGGTCTGCACAGTCATTCCCATTGCTCTAACGCGCAAGGGTTTGACTCGCTCCTTCCGGCTCAAGGCATCAGCTATGACGTTCGCTTTTCCCGGATGGTACTTGATCACGCAATCGTAATCATTTAGAAGTTCTACCCAACGACGCTGTCGCATGTTGAGTTCCTTCTGATCAAAGATATGCTGCAGACTCTTGTGATCGGTAAATATGGTACATTTAGTGCCATATAAATAATGTCTCCAAATCTTTAATGCTAAGATTACAGCTCCCAGTTCAAGATCATGAGTAGTGTAGTTCTTCTCATGAATCTTTAACTGTCTCAATGCATAAGCGATAACCTTGTCCCGTTGCATCAGTACGCAACCAAGTCCCTGATGGGAGGCATCACAATAAACAACAAAGTCGTCACAGCCATCTGGGAGAGATAGAATTGGAGCATCACATAATTTCTGTTTCAATGTCTAGAAAGCATCTTCTTGTTTCTCCTCCCAGACAAATGGTTCACTTTTCTGAGTTAACTTAGTGAGAGGCAAAGTTATCTTAGAAAAGTTTGAGATAAACCTTCTGTAATAACCCGCCAATCCCAGAAAAGACCGTATCTCCGTCGGTGTCTTCGAAGTGTCCCAATTCTTTATCGCCTCAATCTTGGCAGGATCCACGTGTATTCCCTAGTTGTTGACTACGTGACCCATAAATTGAACTCTTAGCCAGAATTCACATTTAGAGAACTTGGCATAAAGTTTTTGTTCTTTCAACAGTTCCAAGATCTTCCTGAGATGTTGTTCATGATCTGCTTTGCTCTTAGAATAAATCAGTATGTCATCAATAAAGACAATAACAAACTGATCTAGGTATGGCTTGCACACTCGGTTCATGAGGTCCATGAAAACCGCTGGTGCATTTGTCAATCCAAATGGGATCACCATGAATTCATAATGCCCGTATCTGGTTCGGAACGCCGTCTTCAGTATGTCTTCATCTTGAACTCTAAGCTGATGATACCCAGACCGCAAGTCAATCTTTGAGAAGTATTGAGCTTCTTGCAGTTGGTCAAACAAATCATCAATCCTCAGCAATGGATACCGATTCTTGATGGTTAGCTTGTTCAGCTCACGATAGTCTATGCACATCCGAAACGATCCGTCTTTCTTCTTCACGAACAAGACAGGAGCTCCCCAAGACGAGTAGCTCAGTCTAATGAAACCTTTGTCAAGTAACTCCTATAATTGGTTTGACAATTCCTGCATCTCTGAAGGTGCTAACCTGTAAGGAGATTTAGCAACAGGAGTTGCTCCAGGAATTAAGTCAATACGAAACTCTACCGGTCGCGCAGAAGGCAAACCTGGTAGGTCTTCACGAAATACTTCCGGATATTCTTTCACCACAGGTACATCTTGAATCTTTTTCTTGTCCTTCTCCTTTTCCACCACATGAGCCAGAAACGCCACGTACTGCTTCTGTAGACACTTATGCGCCTTTATGCAAGGGATAATTTTGACACTTCTTTTTGCTTGATCCCCTTTAACTTCCAGTACACGATCACTCGGCAATGGAACTCGAAGCAGCTTTTCAGAAAAGACGACTTCCACTCGGTTAGAAGAAAGCCAATCCAATGTCGAAACTACCCAACTCTATCGGTATCAAATCGATGGTGAATGTATGACCATTAAAGGTCAACGGGCAATTCCTATATACTGTACTAACTATGATCTGTTTCCCGTTAGCTACCTCTATGATATAAGGGGAATCTAACTATTCCTCTCTAGAATCTAATTGGCCATGCAAAATCGGTAGAGATAAAACTCTGATCCGCACCAGTATCAAATAGAACAGATGCATAAAAGTCATGTAAGAGAAATGTACCAGTGACCACATTCGTGTCTTGGCATGCAGCTGGTGCTCTGATGGCAAAGGCTCTTCCATGGGGTGCTTGAACTGCCTGTTGTGTCTTCTTAGGACAGTTCTTTGCAAAGTGGCCTTGTTCGCCACAGTTGAAGCATCCACCGTTGTTTTGATTGGCTGGTCAAGGGAGAGCTAAAGCAACATTGTTGACTGCTTGGTTTGGTGTTCTCCTGCATTGCTAGACCCAGTGTCCATATCTTTCACAACCCGTGCATTGACGGCACTGGTTGCTTGCAGCATGGTGGTACTGGCACTTAGTACACAAAGGATGTGGGCCAGTGTATTGTTTCTTGGGCACAGTTTGTTGTGCCACTGCTACTTGATTGAGGGCAGTAGCCATTGTGTAGTTCTTGATAGTCTTCTGCTTCTTCTTCTGGTGATGATGGGGTTTCTTTGAAGACTCTTCCTTGCGTTTGCCAATGTCAGTCTCTTTCTTCAGAACTCCCGAGGCTACCATAAGATCAGTGAGTTTCCTAGACAAACTCACAGCAGACTCCAGAGTGACAGGGTTTGCAGCAACAACTAAACCCTGAATGCAAGCGGGGAGTCCACCCACATATCTATCAATCCTTTTCTCCAAAGTTGGTGCCATGTCGTGCACCAAAGCAACCAACACGTGGTAACGAGTAGTATATCCCATGTGGTCAGTTGTACCTCCAGCTTTTGCAGTTCGTTCTCGGGGCAGAATTCCGTTCTCACCAGAGTCTTGAAGTCTTCCTAATCCATTGACATAGCTTCTTCTCTTCCCCTTGCATTGATTTGGCCGTTCCACCAAGTCAAGGCTCGTTTGTTGAATGTTCCAGCAGAACAACGAACCTTGTGGTGCTCTGGACAGCTGCAGAGGTCCAGAGTAGCCTCAATCTTTTCAATCCATTGGATTAAACCAACGGCTCCTTCATTTCCGCTGAATGTCGGCGGTTTACATCCCATAAAGGACTTAAAGGAGTGATTGGAAGTACCGCCAATGTTTCCACTGGCTTCTCCTGATGAATGCCCAGTGTTGTTGCTGTCATTACGGAGACGGTTGAGCATCTCCGGTGTCACACCCCCACCCCTCGTCATATCATAATGATGTCACTGAAATGGTTGCGGAAGCATAGTGGTGATGTCTCAGAGATAAGGGGGTGACTTACTGTAACATCTATACTTTTAGTCATGGTAGTCGTAAACAGTCAATGTGATTCATATGTTTCATATGTTTCATGATTGTGTTAGAACAATGTGTATTAATGTCCAATCAGTCAATGTGATTCATATGTTTCATGATTGTGTTTGTGTGTTATAGGAATTCTTTAATTGAGAACAAGTATGTATTATTTATTTACAGTCGATTTCGCTAGGCAAGAACAGTATCGTATTATATCGAAACAGTGGTGGGACGGCGTCAGATAAGGCAGGTAGCTGGACTCTGGGGTATGCCCTATATATATACTGCATTCGGTGTAATGGGATAGTGTTAGTGCGTAGTGTTTAGACGAATAGTATGACAAGCAAATTAATCAAACAAAATCGTAATACGTAAGCGAGACTGAGTATAATTATGGGTGACGATCCATAACGATACGAATGTTGAACTTATAATTATGATTAAACGACAATAAATAAATAATACGATCGAAAAACATACGCGATTGCGGGTATACACGTAATTGTATTTGTTTAACGATCTGTCAACGAACGAAGAATAAAAATAATTGAAATATATTATTTTACATTTTTACAATTTTGAAACTCATCAAAATGATGAGAATAATAATTCTTTTATTTAAAGTGCGTAAAATTCTGGAAACGTTTCGAAAACGCAAACCGAGCAACCGAAACGAACCCGAATACCGGTCGGACTATAAAAGCCTTAAAGAAGGCTATTTCTCTCATATTTTTCAGCCACACCCTCTCTCTCTACAAATTCTCGTCTCCCATCTCTCTCTAAGAAAACCAAGCTTTAAACGCTCGTAACTCGCTCGTTTCTCAACGGATTTCGGTGATTCTTGAACCTACGCGTAGCTAGTGATCTCCTCTACACAGAAGTACAAAGGATGTGAGGTTTTATCAGGCCAAAATCGAGGTATTGATGCTTGAAAAACACGGAAAATAGGGTTTTTGTTTGTGTTGTTCGAATTTGATGCTTAGCCGGCTCCCAACTTAGTCTAGTCGAGCCCCAACCCTCACGAGGACTCATACACATGCAGCAATATCATGGGAAACCCTAAACCGAAGGTTAGATCAGATGAGGAGGACGAAAGCCTACAGGTTCGTTTGATGCAGGTTGTAGCTGAACCCTTTTTGCAGATCTCACGAACCTATGGCATGCTAACAAACCTTCGGCCTGTTAGCCTCACTAGGCGAACCTAAATCAATCACCCGACGAACCTTCGGCCTTAGACGAACCCTAGTGGGTGACCGAACCTTCCATGATCGAGCAAACCCTAATGTACACGAACGTTATGGTTCGTCGAGTTGAATATAGGGGCTACGAACCTTTCTGAGAAAACAACGAACCCTTCGTATAAAGGCGAACCTGCATGGCTCGCCGAACCTTAGAGCTTGCATGGCCGAACCATGGGTGAGATGAACCTTCCCAACCACCGAACCCACCATGCAGGAGCGAACCCGAGCGAACCATTGGATAACTACGATCAGTCACGAACCTAATCTCTATGTAGCCGAACATCGCCGACCACGAACCTCATTTCTTTAAAGGAGCCGAACCTTCGACCATGGCAGCCTATAGGTTCGCTGCCATGGTGTGGAAACCATGGTTTGTTTCGGCCCAACTCAATTCTATTTGGCCCAACTTCAGTTAGCAACCGACCCAATAAATTAAATCAAGCCCAATTGAGTTATATCGGCCCAGTGAACTATGACTTGGCCAATAAGCCATCCAATTGGCCCATGTCTAACCTATGAGGCCCATGGCCTTTGATTAAGCCATCATGGTTTCATGGACTTAAGGCCCATTTTTAGCCACAATGTAAAGTAATTATGAGTTGATCTTGTTGGTTTAAGTTTAATTTAACCTAATTATGAGATCAAGTCATAATCACAAGGGTCTAAAACACTTTAACATATCTTCAATTTACATGTTAAACAATGGTCATCAAAAATCATCAACACTTGTTATTTTATGTGCACAAGTTGTGCACCAAAGAACATGACACATTCGTTTCATTTATCAATTATCAAACAAGTGACTCAATCATGATATTCCAATTCACAACACTTTTAAACATGAGAACAAGTTATTCAAAAGGCTAATCAAGTTCAAGTAACACAAGTCAATCAATGACTATACTGTTAAACATATATTACTAAAAGGTTTTATAAATAGTTCTCTAAACTGTTTTATATCTATTTATCTCAAATAGTTCTATAAATGTTAAAATCTTTTAAAGAATAAGTTTTATAAACTCTTTTACTAAAATCTTGTGTTTTCAATAAAATGATACTTTATAAACCTTGTTATTACACAAGGACACTATCTTTGATACTCTATCAATGGTTTCAATACAAGGTTTTCAACCAATGGTTTTCATAGTGGTATTCAATCGAGGGATTTCAATTCATGGTATTCAAGCAAGGTTTTCAAATCATGGTATTCAAACAAGGCATTCAATTAAAGGTTTCAAATCCAAGTATTTCAAAAACATGGTGTTCATCGTTGTGAACAAACTTATACGTACATCAAGTTGCATATTCATTAGCGTTAGTACTGGGTGATCACAACAAGGGAAAGCGAACACATATTCTTTTAGCGTTAGTACTGGGTGATCACAACAAGGGAAAGCGGACACGTATTCTTTTAGCGTTAGTACTGGGTGATCACAACAAGGGAAAGCGAACACAATTGGGCAGGCCTAATTTTGCAGTTAGCTTTTAAATTTGTTTTAAAAGCCAACTGCAGGATTTGGTTACGAATGGTTTTATCAATGTTACTGACAAATTTTGTAACCCCAAACGTAGTTTGGGACTTGATTATATGTTGGATCTCTAGCAAACAGTCTGATGACTGTTTGGACACGTTTACATACTTGATGTTAGTTTGGGTTGCAACCATCCATGTATTTTCATTCATTGTTTTATTCATATGCCTTACAATGCAAGTTCATATTTACAACTGTTAAACCTATTGTTCTCACGAACTACTTTTGTAGTTGACAGTTAATTTTCACGTGTTTCAGGTAATCAGGTTTAAGACATTCTAAAGGACAATTAAGGAGACCATTTAAGATAGAACAAGATGAAGAAACAAGCTAGGATGGATTAGAAACACATTAAATCCTAATTGTTTAATTGTCTTGTTTGATGTCTTATTTTGTAAACTATATTTTGGGTCTGTAGTTGTTATTCTTTTGATAGATAGATAGAATGTCTGTAACCAAACAATGGTCTAAACATTTTGAAACCTAGTAATGCATTGTGGTTGTTCTTATTCAATACTTGTGCATGATTCAACCATCGATCGTCACCGCGCCGTGGATTCCGCACGCGGCGCAGGGGGTGTGACCGGTTGGTATCAGAGCCAAGGTCGTAAAGAACTAGGAAAAACCCAATAATTAATGACCTAGACTATAACCTAAGCTACCCCATAGGACTAAGTGCTATAGGCTTGAGGATACTTAGGAATTAAGTAAACTTAAGTGAGCATTAAGTCTACATCAAGCTTGAAAGATCTTAGGGATACACTTCTAAGATTTAGTATTGAGTCAAGAAATTTGAATCGGGATTCTATAATTTTAGAAACCGAATTAAATTTCTCAACACAGAGTTCATTAAAGGATTTCAGAGGCAAGGATCTGTATTCTTCGTATCCTTGATCTGAAATTCTCAATCAGAGTTCATTAGAGGATATCAGAGGCAAGGATCTGTATTCTTAGTATCCTTGATCTGAAATTCTCAATCAGAGTTCATTACAGAATTTTAGAGGCAAAGATCTGTATTCATAGTATCTTTGATCTGAAATTCTAATTATGATATTATTATCATGAATTCATTTCATTTGGACTTCATAACTTAGAATCTGTGTAACAGTATTCTTTAGTTGAAGTTCACACCAGGAGATCATTATACTCAGTACTGTAAGTATTGAGAACCTAGGTTAATTAATCTAGGACACATACATTAAAACCTAAGGTCCTGATTTATAGTAAATCAAGAATCTCGGTTTTGACAATCATAATCATATTCATAGTTCAAGAAACAATCATGAATCAATCATAATAAATCAAGAGTTGGAATTCTAGCTTCAAATACCAATGGCGGTCAAGTTCTGGCATACTGAAGTGGTGGTGGGATGTCGGCTGGGCAGGCAGTTTGCTTGACCCTACGTAAGCCCTATATATAAGCTATCTTCAGTATGACAGGGGGAATTCGGCATTTGTATTTGAAGTGAAGATTCGGGAGCAACTGGAATCATTGAACATTAGTCAAACATGGGAGATACAATCATTTGAGATACAACCATTATGTGAAACAATCATTATGTTAATCAACCATAGATGAGACAACCATTGTGTGGAAATCAATCAAGTTGTGAACATTCATTAAATGTAAACCTTAAGTGAAATTCTTAAGTGATTAAATGTTTAGTACTTACTAACATAGGTTAACAAGAAAAATGTAGAGCACACAGATGATTTAGTTCTACATGTTAACAATTGTTAGTAGGTGCACACATAATTCAATCATAATTCAATCATAGATTCAATCATAGTTCGTAGATCAAAGAACATGTGATTCTTAATCAATGAAACGTACACGGAAATCAATACAATCGTATTGCCAAATGCTAGCAAGGGCATGATTGTGGTATATCGAAGCGGTGGTGGGTTGGCAAATGGGCTGGCAGTTTGCTTGACCCTTTTGTATGCCCTATATATAAGCTATCTCCGGTATACTGGGAAAGTGTCAGTGTGTAGATTTGGTGGAGTGAAATCATGAGACATCATAAACAAATCACATGAGAAGTATGCTAATAAGTTGATTGCTTATACGTGTATTTACTCATATTACAATTGAATGATAATATTAGTAGTATGGATATATTACTAACTTTATCATGTAAATTCAATTGTATCCTTTCTCATTACTGAACCACTTGTGGCTTCTATTCGTAGAATGCCTCCTCGACGTGACCCTAACGGAGGGGGTTCAACAAGTGGCCAAGATGATGAGATTAACAAAATTGCCCGTGCCATTGCTGTACATATGAAGGATGTTATTCCGAGTATGGTCACTGATATCACCCAAAATCTTCGGTGAAGTACCAGTGATTCAGCTCAAAATTCAAATGCCAACAACGCTAGAACTGCTACTTTCACTTTTAAGCAGTTCAACGATGCTAAGCCTCCTAAGTATGCTGGTACTGAGGGAGCTACCAGTCTACTGCAATGGCTGGAGAGCATTGAGGATATCCTAGACTTCACAGGATGTCCTGAAAATCTGAAGGTCAAGATGGCCTCAAGCGCCTTTCACAAAGGCGCACTCACCTGGTGGAATTCTGAGAAGAACACTAGAGGACGAGAGGTTGCATTGGCCTTATCATGGGAGGATTTCAAGAAGTTACTTGTGGAACAGTTCTGTCCACGCCATGAACTGAAAAAGCTCGAAGTGGAAATGTGGAATTTAGTTCAGGATGGTGGCGAGAATGCGAAATATACAACCCGTTTTCATGAGTTGTGTATCCTGGTACCACGTCTGGTTACTCCTCTATCCCGCTGGATAGAGAAGTACATTGAATGATTACCCCTAGTCATCAGGGGAACTGTTATGGGGAGTAGCCCTACTACCCTGGAGGCGGCAATTCATCTTGGTGCTACTCTCACTGAGGAATATGTCAAAGCGGGCATGCTCACTCGAAAGGGGTATAAGAGATCACAGGTTGAAGAAGGCAAGAAGCCTGAACAGCACCAACCCAAAAAGAAGAAACAGAAGCAAAAGACGATCAAGAATTATGCAGCTTTGACTGCAGTTACACCGGTGCACGCCACTCCTGTTACTGCTATGCCACAACCAGCTACGGCCAGAAAGCCTTATACTGGTCCGTTTCCACTTTGCACCAAATGCAATATCATCATCTACCCACTACCCCATGCAGAAAATGCCTCAAGTGTGGACGTATGGGACATTTGGCTGCAACATGTCGATCTGCTCATCTAGCTGCTGCTACAACTACCACCACAAATCTTGCTACTACTGGTGGAAGGGTTTGTTACAACTGTGGAGCAGAAGGATACTTCAGAAACCAGTGCCCAAAACTCAACCCAACTGCTACAACTGCCACTACTCGTGCTTTTGTCATCGGAACTTCCGAAGCATGCTAGGACCCGGCAGTCATCACGGGTACATTTCTCATTAATGATCACTACATTTCCATCATATTTGACACTGGTGCTGATAAAAGTTTTGTCTCTACTAATACTGCTTCACTGTTTAATAAACAACCATCTATACTTGATGCTCCTTACACCGTAGAAGTAGCGAATGGTAAGACCATATTAGTGAATTCAATAATTCGCGATTGTGAATTTAGATTGAACGATCATCTTTTCATTATTGATCTCATTCCTATGGCACTCGGAAGCTTCGAAGTTGTAGTAGGAATGGATTGGTTATCTAAAAACCACGCCGAGATGGTATGCTCAGAGAAACTTATTCGACTTCCCTTACTGTCCGGCGAAATGATGCAAGTTTACGGTGAGAAACCCTGCCGCGGATTGAAGATTGTGTCGTTTATCAAGGCTAGGAAATACCTGAAGAAGAAATTCTTTGCGTTCCTGGCACACGTGGTAGAGAAGAAACCAGAGAAGAAAGCGGTTGGAGACGTTCCGGTCATCAGAGATTATCCGGACGTATTCCCAGAAGATTTGCCTGGATTACCGCCGATTCGGCAAGTGGAGTTTAGAATCGATCTCGTCCTTGGAGCAAACCCAGTGGCGAAGTCACCATATCGATTAGCACCGTCTGAAATGAAGGAACTGTCTAGTCAACTCCAAGAACTTCTAGACAAAGGTTTCTTAAACGAGCAAACCCAGTTGCGAACGAGAAGCCTCGTTCGTGAAGAAGGGTCACACGAACGAGCTGCCAGACGAACGAACAACCTCACGAACGACATGGGCCCATTCGTGTGTAACAAACATACGAATGAAGACCCATTCACACAAACGGATGACAAGAAGGAGAGCATGCATTCGCATCACTCCATTCATGTGAATGAGGGCCATTCGCACGAACCACCCGTTCGCACCAGGAACAGCCCAAAACGGATAAGAGGTAAAAATTCTATCTTACACAGTTTGTATTGATGGAACCGAGGCTTAGACCCGATCTTAAATCTAATCAAACTAAAACCAATGAAAAACACATTTTCCAAAATCACATCAAGAAACAAAGCACATAATCACATAACACCTAGATAACTAATATTGAACATAGGATTCAAACCGAGAAATCATAACGAGTGAGTGCATCAACGAACCAAGACCTCAGGTGAGTTCACAGAGCCCTTGTTTTTCAATTTTTTTGCTTCCAAATAATTTGGGGCTGAGAACATGAAACCTCTTATTTGAGTGATCAACGAATAAGAGTTATTTTCAATTGATTTCAATAAAAGGATCAACTCTCAACCACTTATTCGAATGTTATACAAATAAGTGTCTTTTCAATTATTTTACTGAGCGTTCATCGCTCCATTCAACGTTTTCAACTAACAACAACAAACCAGTTTCGAGGGTTCAAAACACAAATCATTGAGGAGATGGCCGTTGACCACAACAGTTCTAGGCTATGTGTCCAACCAAGAGGTGAACGGACACAAGTCATGGAATTGCGTAGTGCACAATCGAATACCATCATTTTCATGGGAATCCCCCATCAAACAACATTTTTGTATGGTATCTGTCTAGGGTAATTCACTAGGACATGTGTCCACATAACAACACATCGGGCATTCGCTGAGGGATTCTCGAACAACACACATCAGAGTCCTTTACCATTAGTTGACGCGGGTCAACCGACGGTAACGTAGATGGTACCATAGGTTTAACAAACCTCCAGCGCTGAGGCTGGTACGTTACATGCAAACACAGATACAACAGCAACTCAGATTAGTCCTAGGGGAACTAATCACACAATCATATCAGTTAGGGTTGGTAAATGATCACAAGGGTGATATTACAGACAGACCACACCACAAAAACAAGAGTTTTTAAATCAAATAAATGTTCAAGACCTAGTCTTGAACGAGTTTCAAACGAGTACACAGTAAACAGTGTTTTACTAGAAGAAAGTAGCGCCATTTATGTGATTTTCTAAACAAATAAAACCTTTCTCCTATATCAAGAGACAGAGCATACACTTATTTGTCACAACTTCATTTTACGACCACCTGTTGTGTCGAGTAGAGTGGAGATACACAAGTGACAAGGTCCGATTTACGTTAAGGACTCCCTCGTGGATCATCGAAGGGCTGGTGGGCTGGCGGCTGGCCTGGCGGTAAGCTTGACCCTACGTATGCCCTATACATAAACTACCTTCGGTAATTTGGGATGGTGCCAGTTTTGATGGTCAGACCGACGCAATTGCGTAATTCATTCGTGTTTTCAACCCCATTGACGCATCATATTTCAAATCGATGTAAATGGAAGGATTTTCACTAAACCTTTTACAAAACCAAATGTTTTCAAAACTAATGTGACTCACCAACCTAGTGTTGACATATTTTACATGTTCTTAAGTGAAGAACAGGTGAAAGCAGGATGACCTTAGAGAGAGAAAGACAGAATTCCTTAGAGGAACCTACAACTCCTGCGTGAAATCTCTCCATGTAGCCCAGATACAAGATTCAAGACTTGCATCTGTGCAAGCATCCTTTGTGGGAAATATGGTCCACATTCCAGATGTCCAAGTCAAGTTGTAATAGAATTAAATTATGAATCAGTTGAAATTTAATTTTATTCATTTATTGTCTTTTAGTATTTCTCATATTGTCATGCACAATGTAACAATCTGATCAATCCAATTTCAATCATGCCTCAGGACTATTCCGCTCGACGGGTCTCCGATATGGCCCGTCGTCCCGGGGTGCGACATATATTATCATAATATTCCTGGAGTGTTGAAGAACAGAGGATGTTATGTTGTAAAGAGAACTCATGGGTGTCAGTTCTTTGGAAAAGCATACGATTTGATGTCTTTACCATCATTTGAATGCATGCAGCTTTCATGATTAAAGATGATCAAACCAATTCAAACCGAACACAATGAAAGATTTGAAATTTTGTTGAAAAAAGAAGCAAGAAAAGGTTGGAATTTGTTAGTACCTGAATTTTCAGTGTTGAAGCATAACTCTTATGTCAATCCAAATCCAAAAGTGTATTCAAGACCATTGCTAAGGAAGATAGAACAAAATTGGACACCTTATTTCAAATTTTGGTTTTATGATGAAAGATATTTTGCAGCTATTATGCTGTTGAAAGAAAATGGTAAATGAAGGGTGATTAGATTACTTGATCATGTCTGGCTTGTAAACTGTCTAAACAAGATATTGATACTCCTAATGAAGTTGAGTTTATGCCAAAGAAGGTTTTCATGGTGTTTGAGTGAGTTACAAGGATATGGCTTTACAGTTTCAGACTATTGTAAGAATGTGCTTTACTTTGGGAATTCATTAGGATGTTATTGGGATGATGTGAATTATTTGTATGTGGAGTTGATGGCTTTGCAAAAGGACATTGATGAAAGAGATGATAGAATTGAAGCTAAAAGATTATCAAAGATTCCAAGATCTGTGATTATACGTGCTGAAGATAATGTTTGTAAAGATCAGTCATCGAGTAGGACTCAGATTGAAGAATGAAGATCAAGATTTTGAAGATTTGAAGCAACTATTAAGGGGGGTTTGTTAGGTCATATTGTAATAGGTTGCATTCAAGTTGTTTAAGTTAAGTAGTTTTGTGCTAGGTTCGTCTGGCCCACGAACCTATGGTCTTGTTATTGTAAAGGTTTGTTCAGCGAACCTACTGGTTCGTCTAGCGAACCTAACGGTTCGGCTAGGTTCGGCTAGTGTCTTCTATATATTTGTAGGTTTTTCTGATTTTGGGAGTGAGTGACAGAACTTGTATTTCTCAGATTTGTGTGATTGTAATAGAACAGTGTGTTCTTGCTGTGTGCTCTTGTTATTGATTTCAGTATTAATGAAGAGAATATTTAGAAGTATGATTGTTTGGTCTTTGATTCGTATAGATTTTATCTAGATTCTGCATAGATACAATTGTTAATAGAATTCCAGTTAAAGATCCAGAGCATTTTACAGAAAACATCATGTTAGGTTGTTCGGTTTAAACCAAATTAATATTTAAATAATATTAATTTTCACTCCCTAAAATCTAAGTTCCTAAAAACTGCTGAAGTGTTCGAATATTGCCCTGTAATTCTCAAGTTGGTTATTTGATTTGTGATTTGATTATGGTGACTGAAATTTAGCAAATTTGAACAGGAGATGTATATAGAGCATCACGATATCTTCTGCCAACCATAGACCGACCCATTCCATCACCACAATCCTCCATCTATTTTTTCTCAAATTGTCTATGCACACTGATCTGTTCACCTGTTCAAAATCCTCCATCACGATATCTTCTGCCAATCAACAAAATCACCATTCGTAATCGCTATCCTTTATCACGTATAGATGATCTCTTCGACCAACTTCAGGGAGCCAAGTTTTTCTCGAAGATAGATCTCAGATCGGGTTACCATCAACTTAAGGTGAAAGATCAAGATGTTCCTAAGACTGCATTCAGAACACGTTATGGTCACTATGAATTTCTAGTCATGCCGTTCGGGTTGACAAACGCTCCAGCTGTTTTCATGGATCTCATGAATAGAGTGTTTCACAAATATCTGGATCGTTTTGTAATCGTTTTTATCGATGATATTCTGGTGTTTTCTAAAAGTAGAGAAGAACACGAAGATCATCTTCGTACCATTCTAGAAACTCTTCGACAAAAGAAATTGTATGCGAAATTTTCTAAATGTGATTTTTGGCTCGAACAAGTCGCGTTTTTAGGCCATGTTGTATCAGCGGAAGGTATTACTATGGATCCGGCGAAGGTTGAAGCTATTACTAAATGGCCCAGACCGACCTCTGTTACTGAAGTTAGAAGTTTTCTGGGTTTAGCGGGATATTATCGACGCTTTGTGGAGGGATTTTCTAGTGTGGCATTACCTCTGACTCAACTCTTGAGGAAGGGTGTAAAGTTCACCTGGAATGATGATCGAGAAAAGAGTTTTGAGGAACTGAAAAGAAGATTAGTGTCAGCTCCTATTCTTACTTTACCTTCTGGTTCTGGTGGCTACCAAATCTATAGTGACGCCTCAAAGAAAGGCCTTGGTTGTGTCCTAATGCAGCATGGGAAAGTCATTGCCTATGCTTCACGACAACTTAAGCCTTACGAGGTAAATTACCCGACACATGACCTAGAGTTAGCAGCTGTAGTTTTTGCTCTCAAGATTTGGCGCCATTATTTATATGGAGAAACATGTGACATCTTCACTGACCATAAAAGTCTCAAGTACATTTTCACTCAGAAAGAACTTAATATGAGACAAAGGAGATGGTTGGAATTGTTGAAAGATTATGATGCTAACATTCAATACCACCCTGGTAAAGCTAATGTTGTGGCCGACGCGCTTAGTAGGAAGAATTTTGGTAGCTTGGCATGCCTTAGTGTTGAACCACATATGATATCAGATTTAGATAGGATGGGGATCGAGTTACAATTTGGTGACTCTAATGGGTATTTAGCCAGACTGAAGATAGAACCAAATCTTATCACACGAATAAAAGAGGCTCAAGAACAAGACGGTGAACTTTGGGCGATCCTAGAGAATTTAAAAGTGGGGAAACAATCTGAATTTCGAGTTGATGAACATGGAGTGATTTGGTGTGGTAAAAGATTATGTGTGCCGAATGATTTAACTCTTCGTGAAGCATTATTGGCTGAGGCACACAGTTCTCCATTTTCTATTCATCCGGGCTCAACCAAAATGTATAGAGATTTAAGGCAAAATTTTTGGTGGAGTGGTATGAAAGAAGATGTGGCTAGATATGTGTCTCAATGCATGACTTGTCAGCAAGTGAAGATTGAGCATCAAAGAGCTAGTGGGTTGTTGCAGCCATTAGACATTCCAATTTGGAAATGGGATGATGTATCTATGGATTTTGTTACAGGTTTACCAAAGACTTCTAAGAAGAATGATGCTATTTGGGTTGTAGTTGATAGACTCACAAAATCAGCTCATTTCTTACCTATTCAGAAGGGTTATTCAGTGAGTAAACTTTCTGAAATATTTCTTCATGATATTGTTTGACTTCATGGTACTCCATCTTCTATTGTATGTGATAGAGATCCGCGTTTCACATCACGATTCTGGAAAGGTTTACAAAAGGCTTGGGGAACAAAGTTGGGATTCAGTACTGCTTTTCACCCACAAACTGACGGACAATCTGAACGAACAATTCAAACATTGGAAGATATGCTTAGAGCATGCGCACTTGAATGGACGGGTAACTGGGATGAGTACCTGTGCTTAATTGAATTTTCTTATAACAACAGTTGGCAAGCCAGTATCGATATGGCTCCATTTGAACTGCTGTATGGTCGAAAATGTAGAGTACCCATATGTTGGAATGAAGTGGGAGAAAAGATGATTGAAGGTCCTGAACTAGTGCAGATAGCGAATGAGAAAGTTACCATAGCTCGTGAAAAACTAAAAGAAGCCCAAAGTAGACAAAAGAGCTACGCAGATCGGCATCGACGAGCTTTGGAGTTTAATGTTGGTGACAACGTATTCCTGAAAGTTTCACCATGTCGAGGTGTTAGAAGATTTGGCATAAAAGGGAAACTTAGTCCTCGATTTATTGGGCCTTTTGAAATTTTGGAGCGAGTTGGTGAAGTCTCCTACCGTTTGGCTTTACCGCCACAATTATCGCATGTGCATAACGTTTTTCACATATCACTGCTGAGGGGATATAATTATAATCCTCTTCATGTGGTGAATTATCCACTCCATTTGATTCAGGAAGACTTATCATTAGAGGAACAACCAGAGGCTATTTTGGATCGACAAGAACGTGTGATGCGTCGTAAAACTATTCCTTTTGTTAAAATACTGTGGAAAAATCATCCAAAGTGCGAGGCTACATGGGAGATCGAGGAAATGATTCGCTCTCAATATCCTAGTTTGTTTGAGAAATAAGGTATGTTATCCTAGTCTGTTTGAAATTTCTGTTATGAGCTAAGTTAGGTTTGTGAATACAATATGCTCAATATTAAGGGTTTTGAATATATGTGGTAACTTAAGAAACTTTCTGCTTAGTTGTTACTTTTGTTGATTGTAATACACCTTGATTTTTAACTTGCAATTTCGAGGACGAAATTAATTTTAAGGGAGGTAGAGTTGAAATACCCGTAATATTTTAAGTAATTTTGAATTAACAATAATAATAAATATTATAATAATAATATTAGTAATACTACACGCTGCAAATTATTGTTAAGATGTAAAAAAAAAAAAAAAATTAAATTAATTAAGAATAATGAAATTAATAACAAAGAATCAATGCCAAATTCATGTGTAATTAAATGAAACGGAAGTATCAATCAATGGTGGAATTTTAAACGGATGATCGGTGTCAACAAATTAAGAGGATAGTCATCACTTTACAATACTCCACAAATTGAAGAGTTCACAAATTCTTTAAGGTTATATTACCTAAAATTGATACACCGTAATTTCAAGAAATTCATCTGATTATCAGTAGTGATACCTCTTTGTTCTTTCCTTCCAAACACAATTATCACCCTGAAACAATACTCCAGTTATAGTGGGATAATCTCCGATTTATTTCGCATCAAAAACGAGTTTAAAAGCAAATCTGTTTTCCTGTTTCGCGCTGCTACAGACCCGCACCGTAACCAGGTTAGTGTCTTGATTAGATTTAAATATTGCTACTTGATTTTATGCCATTTGATCTCATCGATGTTCATGACTCAAAAGTCAACATATAATAATCAAGTTTCTCCGTTATGTTGGCAACTCCCAGAACATATGGATCAAACACACAACGTTATACGTGACCGATTGTTGGATTAAAATCGTCATAAACGAACATCATCAGGTCAATTGGAAGTTTTCGATAATCAAGATAGACGTGCCGTTGTGACTCTCTATTCTACACAACACTGTCATTAGTAAAACCGTAGTTAAATCACCGATCCTTGTCGAGCCCTTCGATAGGTCTCAAGCCGTGACATCAGGCAATCAATACTAGAATCCTTTACATGTTAATATACATTAATTTCATGCGAAACTCACTGCTAATTAACCTATGACGTCTAAAACATCACAAATGAGAAAATGGCAAATTTCTTTTGATTATTTATTGAGCTATACATATATATACGTACATAAATGAATGTACTGGTAAACTTAAACCTTACATATGATCACACAATACATATTTGAATTTATTTTTAAAGAATAGAAAACAAAAACAATTTTTACATATATATATATATATATGTGTGTGTGTGTGTGTGTGTGTGTATAATCTGGTTTCAAAACAGGGAGCAAGATTTCATACACAGATTTGAATTTGGAAATAAAGCAAGAAAAAGGATTAATAAATCTGATAAAATAGGTTGGTGTAAGATTTCCACAATGATAATTGCAAACGACGTGAATTATACTATATAATAAGAAGCACCAGATTAACATAGTTAATGCACAACTATATTGTAGGTTTCTTTGAGGTTAATTGAATCCTTTACATTTACATTTCTGGACGTGCGACTCTGTCTTTAAGGTACGGATAAATCTGAAAACCCTTTCTATTATAAATTCGTGTTTAATCCTGATGCGATAGATCAGGGATGAATACTCTGAATATATTTGGATTTAGTTATGGATTGTCTGCTTTGTTTCTGAAACTGATTATATAGACTACGTTAGAAATTAGTATTCATTTTAGTATTATTTTGCGTAATTTTAATTATTCTTGTTGGTTAAATATTTGTTAGAGATAGATGAATTTATAATATTAAACTTTAATTATATTACTATGAACTGTTATCTGAAATCCGATACCCGAGCAACTCTATCTATGGAGGTCCCATAGACTTGTCATTGCGGCAACGATGACTTGGCACCAACCGTGACGGTGCGATTAGACACGGCGTCTCCATTTTATTTTTATATCTATGTACTCGTAGAAGTACTTAGCTATATCTGTTAAGAGGCGTATGGACTGGTCCTAGGATATATCTGTTTCTGGTGGATGGTAAGTGTATGCCAACACCCCATCACACACATCTGGTACTTTGGGACTGCAGCCATTTGTACAACCATGGTTACTACTGTTCTCTGACATCTGAATCTGGCTCATTGGGTATTTCCTTTAAAGCTAAATGACTTAGATAATCTGACATGTAACTGTTTGAAATTTATCATTATGAGAGATAATCTGAGGTATTATCATATTCTGATCTGTTAATTTGTGAATTATGTTAATGTTCATAATTAATCTAAAAATCTGTGATATAATGAATAGTATGACATGTTGTCTTAAGTCTTAAGTCTGACATGTTAAGATGAAATCTGATTTTCCTATATTTCTATTAGTTCTTTTGTTTTATCCCACTGAGCTTCGCTCAGCCGCATTGTTTCTTGGCGGTAGGTTTGCAGGGAAATAACAAGACTGGGTGAAGAGTGAACAACAAGACAAGAGTTCTGAAGAAAGAATAATTATTAGATTTTAAATAATTATATTAAGACTTTTAATGAATTATTGGGATATTTATGATGTTGGTTTTTGAACGTATGTAAGAATCTGAATCTTGGTTCATATTTAATTCTGTCTTAATTAGTATGTTTGATTTCTGTAAAAGTGACACGTCAGCCCTAACCGGACTGGGGCGTTACAGTTATGGTATCAGAGCTTTAGGCTCTTTCCTGTAGAAAACTTGAACAAAATAATGAAGACATGTGAGGATAATGGGTAGACACGAGGTAGGTTTTCCAATAGTTATTGTTTCCCTCATGATGTGTGATCCTTTCAGATGTCTTCAGACGGTACTCCAAGTGACTCTACTCTTTCTGCTGCTGTGACTCATGCTTTAGGAGAATTACTTCCTAGCATTACGCAACATATTATGCAACAACTGAATAATGCCCCTCCCCCACCTCCTCCTAACACACCTCCTTATATTCCTGAACCCCCACCTGTTGACCCAGAATCAACCATCGGAAGAAATGCACCCGTGGGTATACACATATGGTTAGAACGATTTCAAAAGCAGAAACCAAAGTCTTTCACTATGGCAACCACCCCAATAGAAGCTAAGGATTGGATTTCTCATATTGAGAAAATTTTTAGGGTGCTCGGGGTTGAAAATCAATACAAGACGAGGTTGGCAGCATACAAGCTAGAAGAGGATGCTCAAAACTGGTGGGAGTCAATTCTACATGAAAGAGGAGGTGAACAGTTTGCAGAGACATTACCTTGGAAAGAATTTTGTATTCTTTTCTTTGATAAGTACTTCTCTAATGTGGATCTTGGTGCATATAAACGAGAGTATCATAACATTCGCCAACGAGATGATGAGGAACTGTCTAAGTTCAATGATCGTTTCTATCGACTTATCGGATTTCTTGGCTCTTCAGTTGGATCACCTGAGGAACAGGCAGAAAAATATCAGTGGGCTGTATGTGATAGAATTTGTCGTGTGATTATACACTCCACATTTACTAATGTTGCTGAAGCAGTTAAAGCTGCGAAAAAGGTAGATATGGAGAGGAATGAATTTTTGAAAACTTCTGATAGCAAAAAGAGGGGCAGGGATGGTCAACATGTTCAGTCTGGTAGTCAATTCTCATCGCAAGGATCCGTCCAAAATAATAATGACCGTCGAATTCAGGGAAATCAAACCTCAGGAGGTCAAGCTAAGTCATGGCAGGGGAAGAGTAAGAAACACGGTTCAAACAAGGCATACCAATCACCGATTCCAGCTCAACCATTAAATCAGCGAGGCAATTCAAATTTAGTTTTAACTCCTATATGTAGCCAGTGTGGTAACCGACACCCAGGTCCTTGTCGCCGAGCTTCTGGAGCATGTTTTCGTTGTGGGCAAATTGGGCACTTGGTCAAGGATTGTCCTAAACCAGCAAACACACAGGAAGGGAATAATAAGGGTGCAATTGTTCCTCGTACTACAGGTGGACGTGTGTTTACGCTTACTGCTGGCGAGGCTGCTAACACTTCAGGTTAGTTTTCTCATATCCGTTCCATGCAATGATTACGATATACTCGTTTATTAAGTATGAATCCTTAAATTTATTAGTATCTTAGTTTCTATTCATATATTAGGTACTGTTTCTGGTATTATGTATCTTGGTGAACGAGAGGTTTATGTTCTATTTGATACGGGGGCAACCCACTCTGTAGTTTCTCATATATTTGCTAGACATATTAATATTACACCTGTACCACTTGACTCTGCTCTAGTAATTTCTACTCCGGGTGGGAGTTCAGTCATTATCACTCATATTTACTATGATTGTCCACTACGTTTATACAATGTTATCTGCAAAGCAAATCTGTTTCCCATGCAAATGGGGGAGTTTTATGTTATTTTGGGCATGGATTGGTTGGCTCAACACCGAGCAACCATAGACTGCTATTCCAAACGTATCTTATTTGGAGAATTTCGTTGTCCTAACTTTGTTTACCAAGGAATCCAACCTCGAAAATCTATTAAAGTCATATCCGCACTAAAAGCTCAAAAACTTTTGTCCCATGGATGCCAAGGATTTATAGCTGCGATTAAGGATACATCGACATGTACACCTCGAATCGAAAACTTTTCGATTGTCTGTGATTTTCCTGATGTATTCCCCGAGGAATTACCAGGGATACCACCAGATCGTGAAGTAGAATTCGCCATTGATCTAATTCCTGGTTCAGAACCTATCTCTAAAGCACCTTATAGGATGGCCCCTTTGGAATTGAAAGAACTAAAGGAGCAACTACAGGAACTGTTGAAACTTGGGTTCATTAGACCGAGTGTTTCACCTTGGGGAGCACCTGTGTTATTTGTGAAGAAGAAGGACGGTAGTATGCGGCTATGTATTGACTACCGAGAAATCAACAAAATCACCATTCGTAATCGCTATCCTTTATCACGTATAGATGATCTCTTCGACCAACTTCAGGGAGCCAAGTTTTTCTCGAAGATAGATCTCAGATCGGGTTACCATCAACTTAAGGTGAAAGATCAAGATGTTCCTAAGACTGCATTCAGAACACGTTATGGTCACTATGAATTTCTAGTCATGCCGTTCGGGTTGACAAACGCTCCAGCTGTTTTCATGGATCTCATGAATAGAGTGTTTCACAAATATCTGGATCGTTTTGTAATCGTTTTTATCGATGATATTCTGGTGTTTTCTAAAAGTAGAGAAGAACACGAAGATCATCTTCGTACCATTCTAGAAACTCTTCGACAAAAGAAATTGTATGCGAAATTTTCTAAATGTGATTTTTGGCTCGAACAAGTCGCGTTTTTAGGCCATGTTGTATCAGCGGAAGGTATTACTATGGATCCGGCGAAGGTTGAAGCTATTACTAAATGGCCCAGACCGACCTCTGTTACTGAAGTTAGAAGTTTTCTGGGTTTAGCGGGATATTATCGACGCTTTGTGGAGGGATTTTCTAGTGTGGCATTACCTCTGACTCAACTCTTGAGGAAGGGTGTAAAGTTCACCTGGAATGATGATCGAGAAAAGAGTTTTGAGGAACTGAAAAGAAGATTAGTGTCAGCTCCTATTCTTACTTTACCTTCTGGTTCTGGTGGCTACCAAATCTATAGTGACGCCTCAAAGAAAGGCCTTGGTTGTGTCCTAATGCAGCATGGGAAAGTCATTGCCTATGCTTCACGACAACTTAAGCCTTACGAGGTAAATTACCCGACACATGACCTAGAGTTAGCAGCTGTAGTTTTTGCTCTCAAGATTTGGCGCCATTATTTATATGGAGAAACATGTGACATCTTCACTGACCATAAAAGTCTCAAGTACATTTTCACTCAGAAAGAACTTAATATGAGACAAAGGAGATGGTTGGAATTGTTGAAAGATTATGATGCTAACATTCAATACCACCCTGGTAAAGCTAATGTTGTGGCCGACGCGCTTAGTAGGAAGAATTTTGGTAGCTTGGCATGCCTTAGTGTTGAACCACATATGATATCAGATTTAGATAGGATGGGGATCGGGTTACAATTTGGTGACTCTAATGGGTATTTAGCCAGACTGAAGATAGAACCAAATCTTATCACACGAATAAAAGAGGCTCAAGAACAAGACGGTGAACTTTGGGCGATCCTAGAGAATTTAAAAGTGGGGAAACAATCTGAATTTCGAGTTGATGAACATGGAGTGATTTGGTGTGGTAAAAGATTATGTGTGCCGAATGATTTAACTCTTCGTGAAGCATTATTGGCTGAGGCACACAGTTCTCCATTTTCTATTCATCCGGGCTCAACCAAAATGTATAGAGATTTAAGGCAAAATTTTTGGTGGAGTGGTATGAAAGAAGATGTGGCTAGATATGTGTCTCAATGCATGACTTGTCAGCAAGTGAAGATTGAGCATCAAAGAGCTAGTGGGTTGTTGCAGCCATTAGACATTCCAATTTGGAAATGGGATGATGTATCTATGGATTTTGTTACAGGTTTACCAAAGACTTCTAAGAAGAATGATGCTATTTGGGTTGTAGTTGATAGACTCACAAAATCAGCTCATTTCTTACCTATTCAGAAGGGTTATTCAGTGAGTAAACTTTCTGAAATATTTCTTCATGATATTGTTTGACTTCATGGTACTCCATCTTCTATTGTATGTGATAGAGATCCGCGTTTCACATCACGATTCTGGAAAGGTTTACAAAAGGCTTGGGGAACAAAGTTGGGATTCAGTACTGCTTTTCACCCACAAACTGACGGACAATCTGAACGAACAATTCAAACATTGGAAGATATGCTTAGAGCATGCGCACTTGAATGGACGGGTAACTGGGATGAGTACCTGTGCTTAATTGAATTTTCTTATAACAACAGTTGGCAAGCCAGTATCGATATGGCTCCATTTGAACTGCTGTATGGTCGAAAATGTAGAGTACCCATATGTTGGAATGAAGTGGGAGAAAAGATGATTGAAGGTCCTGAACTAGTGCAGATAGCGAATGAGAAAGTTACCATAGCTCGTGAAAAACTAAAAGAAGCCCAAAGTAGACAAAAGAGCTACGCAGATCGGCATCGACGAGCTTTGGAGTTTAATGTTGGTGACAACGTATTCCTGAAAGTTTCACCATGTCGAGGTGTTAGAAGATTTGGCATAAAAGGGAAACTTAGTCCTCGATTTATTGGGCCTTTTGAAATTTTGGAGCGAGTTGGTGAAGTCTCCTACCGTTTGGCTTTACCGCCACAATTATCGCATGTGCATAACGTTTTTCACATATCACTGCTGAGGGGATATAATTATAATCCTCTTCATGTGGTGAATTATCCACTCCATTTGATTCAGGAAGACTTATCATTAGAGGAACAACCAGAGGCTATTTTGGATCGACAAGAACGTGTGATGCGTCGTAAAACTATTCCTTTTGTTAAAATACTGTGGAAAAATCATCCAAAGTGCGAGGCTACATGGGAGATCGAGGAAATGATTCGCTCTCAATATCCTAGTTTGTTTGAGAAATAAGGTATGTTATCCTAGTCTGTTTGAAATTTCTGTTATGAGCTAAGTTAGGTTTGTGAATACAATATGCTCAATATTAAGGGTTTTGAATATATGTGGTAACTTAAGAAACTTTCTGCTTAGTTGTTACTTTTGTTGATTGTAATACACCTTGATTTTTAACTTGCAATTTCGAGGACGAAATTAATTTTAAGGGAGGTAGAGTTGAAATACCCGTAATATTTTAAGTAATTTTGAATTAACAATAATAATAAATATTATAATAGTAATATTAGTAATACTACACGCTGCAAATTATTGTTAAGATGTAAAAAAAAAAAATTAAATTAATTAAGAATAATGAAATTAATAACAAAGAATCAATGCCAAATTCATGTGTAGTATCAATCAATGGTGGAATTTTAAACGGATGATCGGTGTCAACAAATTAAGAGGATAGTCATCACTTTACAATACTCCACAAATTGAAGAGTTCACAAATTCTTTAAGGTTATATTACCTAAAATTGATACACCGTAATTTCACGAAATTCATCTGATTATCAGTAGTGATACCTCTTTGTTCTTTCCTTCCAAACACAATTATCACCCTGAAACAATACTCCAGTTATAGTGGGATAATCTCCGATTTATTTCGCATCAAAAACGAGTTTAAAAGCAAATCTGTTTTCCTGTTTCGCGCTGCTACAGACCCGCACCGTAACCAGGTTAGTGTCTTGATTAGAATTAAATATTGCTACTTGATTTTATGCCATTTGATCTCATCGGTGTTCATGACTCAAAAGTCAACATATAATAATCAAGTTTCTCCGTTATGTTGGCAACTCCCAGAACATATGGATCAAACACACAACGTTATACGTGACCGATTGTTGGATTAAAATCGTCATAAACGAACATCATCAGGTCAATTGGAAGTTTTCGATAATCAAGATAGACGTGCCGTTGTGACTCTCTATTCTACACAACACTGTCATTAGTAAAACCGTAGTTAAATCACCAATCCTTGTCGAGCCCTTCGATAGGTCTCAAGCCGTGACATCAGGCAATCAATACTAGAATCCTTTACATGTTAATATACATTAATTTCATGTGAAACTCACTGCTAATTAACCTATGACGTCTAAAACATCACAAATGAGAAAATGGCAAATTTCTTTTGATTATTTATTGAGCTATACATATATATACGTACATAAATGAATGTACTGGTAAACTTAAACCTTACATATGATCACACAATACATATTTGAATTTATTTTTAAAGAATAGAAAACAAAAATAATTTTTACATATATATATATATATATGTGTGTGTGTGTGTATATAATCTGGTTTCAAAACAGGGAGCAAGATTTCATACACAGATTTGAATTTGGAAATAAAGCAAGAAAAAGGATTAATAAATCTGATAAAATAGGTTGGTGTAAGATTTCCACAATGATAATTGCAAACGACGTGAATTATACTATATAATAAGAAGCACCAGATTAACATAGTTAATGCACAACTATATTGTAGGTTTCTTTGAGGTTAATTGAATCCTTTACATTTACATTTCTGGACGTGCGACTCTGTCTTTAAGGTACGGATAAATCTGAAAACCCTTTCTATTATAAATTCGTGTTTAATCCTGATGCGATAGATCAGGGATGAATACTCTGAATATATTTGGATTTAGTTATGGATTGTCTGCTTTGTTTCTGAAACTGATTATATAGACTACGTTAGAAATTAGTATTCATTTTAGTATTATTTTGCGTAATTTTAATTATTCTTGTTGGTTAAATATTTGTTAGAGATAGATGAATTTATAATTATTAAATTTTAATTATATTACTATGAACTGTTATCTGAAATCCGATACCCGAGCAACTCTATCTATGGAGGTCCCATAGACTTGTCATTGCGGCAACGATGACTTGGCACCAACCGTGACGGTGCGATTAGACACGGCGTCTCCATTTTATTTTTATATCTATGTACTCGTAGAAGTACTTAGCTATATCTGTTAAGAGGCGTATGGACTGGTTCTAGGATATATCTGTTTCTTGTGGATGGTAAGTGTATGCCAACACCCCATCACACACATCTGGTACTTTGGGACTGCAGCCCTTTGTACAACCATGGTTACTACTGTTCTCTGACATCTGAATCTGGCTCATTGGGTATTTCCTTTAAAGTTAAATGACTTTGATAATCTGACATGTAACTGTTTGAAATTTATCATTATGAGAGATAATCTGAGGTATTATCATATTCTGATATGTTAATTTGTGAATTATGTTAATGTTCATAATTAATCTAAAAATCTGTGATATAATGAATAGTATGACATGTTGTCTTAAGTCTTAAGTCTGACATGTTAAGATGAAATCTGATTTTGCTATATTTCTATTAGTTCTTTTGTTTTATCCCACTGAGCTTCGCTCAGCCGCATTGTTTCTTGGCGGTAGGTTTGCAGGGAAATAACAAGACTGGGTGAAGAGTGAACAACAAGACAAGAGTTCTGAAGAAAGAATAATTATTAGATTTTAAATAATTATATTAAGACTTTTAATGAATTATTGGGATATTTATGATGTTGGTTTTTGAACGTATGTAAGAATCTGAATCTTGGTTCATATTTAATTCTGTCTTAATTAGTATGTCTGATTTCTGTAAAAGTGACACGTCAGCCCTAACCGGACTGGGGCGTTACAAATTCAATGAAAAGTTTTTTGACAAGCAAACTTTTAACCCGTTAAGAACTTTAAAAGTCAAATAAAAGGCCATAACCACAATACATGCTATGAATATGATAATTATCTTCTGCCATCATTTTGAGACAGTTAAGTTACTTGGCTTGTTATATTTTTCATCATGCCTGCAACAATACTTGGATCATTTGAAAATGAGATATATTAAATTCGTACAGCAACCATATTTCTTCTAGGGGCATTATGATCATACTTGTTATGGTATTGCAATATTGAATGGTTGCTATTGAGAACTGGATTTACCAAAGGAGTTGTAATATATGCATAGAAAATTAAAAGAAAAACTTGCTAACTCTATGGGTTCAATTAATGTAATAAAATTGTAGTCCGCATTGCATAATAAGTCATTTCACATCAAATGTCGACTCGTGACGGTACTAATTCACATCAAATGTCAGTATCTATGTTTTCTAGACAAATCATAAGTTGGCTCGTGACAAGACAAATGACATTAATTTCATTGTGATGTATTTTTACTTTGGAAATTAGGCACTATGGGCAATTATGGCACTTTGATTATGATTGACGAGTCAAAGTATCATTTTTAGGTTTTCACCATCAATAGAATAAAAGTATGACCAAAATACCCTTTTGGTCATTCATATTCATTTTGGTACAATGAAAATACTAATTATGACCAAAATATCATTCGTTGATCCAATAAAGCATCAACAATCGTAAATCATGAAAATTATATCGAATCTTCTTTGATGTTTGTTATTAACTATCACACCCCGAGTCGGCGGGCCAGATCGAATGTCCCGTCGGGCGGAAAGGTCTCGGGGCGCGATATCATATGATAATCGAAATAATCAGATTGTATACATAGCACAACATTTCAGAATCTCTAAAGCACAATAATAATTTTAGCAGGTTTACAAAGTTAAATTACAATTGTTATGTTTGATAATTCAACTAAGTAACCTTATGTAACTGAATCATAAGTCTACTATCTTGCAACCGTACAAGATATCAAAATGATTCCCAGTCCGCATACAAAATATGTGCTTCCAAAGGCTACTAGGTCCACTATCTAGGCATTTTAATATGCATCCTGAACCCTAGCTTAGTCCTGCACATTACCCTAGAAACATGCAAGAAAAAACAAAATTAACACATGGTTGGTGAGTTCATAAAGTTTAATATTTGAAAATGAGTTTCAACAAACCTTTTTCAGTAACAACCTTAACCTCACCAATAACCACCTATCATATCTAGCCAAGTATGCTTATTATATATAGAGCGTACGTAGGGTCAAGCTTACCGCCAGCCCACCACATACCGAACACATAGGATATTGCTATTCATGATAATTAAATGTTTTACCGTTTTCCACCAAAACCTTTCCGAGTAAGAACCTTAACCTCACCAATAACCACCTATCATATCCAGCCAAGTATGCTTATATATAGGGCATACGTAGGGTCAAGCTTACCGCCAGCCCAGCCGCCAGCCCACCACATACCGGACCACATATGATATTGTTATTTATGATAATTAAGAATTTTAGTCACCACCACAATCCACCGTCAACATAGCTTAATGAATTCTGATTAACTGGTTTCCAATTCATTAAAGTTTCAAAACCAAGTTTAGGCTCACATCTATGGACGACTGGATACTAGTGGGAGTGACTTCTAAAGACACTCACGGAGGCATTCAGTACCAATCCATAGAAGTGACCCGGGTGTCACTTTTAGCATCAGTATGTAATTGGAGGGTGCCATCAGTTGAGATTCGGTCGACGAAATGAAAGATAATCATCCTAGCCACTCGTCACTAAACTATGGATGGACAATGAAGAACACTTAATGACTAGTTTGGATTGACCAACGTCAACGCTCGGTGGTCAATCAGTATGTCTTGCAAGGTCCTGGCAATGAAGAACACTGGATGACTAGTTTGGGTTGACCAACGTCAACGCTCGGCGGCCAATCAGTCTGTTTTACGAAGTCCTTATGCTTACTCAGTATTTTGTCTTCCCGTGCCATGTGCACATGTACCTGTTTACCAACCACATCCCATACAACCAATTGTATATGTTTGTGTTTGAGTCTGAGTTTTGAGTATGAGTTTGAGTATGAGTTTGAGTAAGAGTTTGAGTACGCATGCCAAAAGTATGATTTCGTATGAAAAAGCATGCGGTGTACGAGAAAATGTGAGTCTGTATGAGTAAGCATAAATCTGTATGAGAATGTATCTGTTTAAAAAATGTATTTGTATGAGAAAGTATGTGTTTGAGTAAGTATGCATGTTTAAGTGAATACCTATTATTAATAGTTTATATATGAAATCATAAGGTTTCAAGCATAAACATAATAAGTTAACAAGTTAACTGCAAACAGTTTATACAACATGACAAACATTTATATAAAGAAGTTATATAAAAACATTTAGCATGTTTCTTAGTCCCGCTGTAAAACAAAAATAGTTTGAAAAAGGACAAATTAACTCACCTGTGTTGCAGACTACTTGAATAACCTAGAAACGCGCTCGCTCATCTGTTGTATTAGAGATATCTTCAACACCTGATTTAATTTGTTGTAGTTTTGTATCGTAAGTGCTAATAGTGATTCATATAGTATTTTCATTTAAGTGTGTGACTAAGTGTCCTAATTGTTAGTATGATAAATTACTAATGCTAAATTATATCTTATCATATTCGACTTAGCATTCTAAACCCTTACCCAACATAATTAATATCTAAGTTAGTTAATTAGTGTTTAGGTTTTAAAACATTTAAGGAAATAACTTATAAAATGTACATGTTTATAAAGGAATTTAATTTATTTATAACTTTATTCATTTGTAAAAGTGGTTTAGTATTATCTTATTGTCACACCCCGAGCCGGCGGGGTTGGATCAAAGTCCCCGTCGCGGAAGGTTCTCAGGGCGCGATATCGTGTGAGATAATCATAGTGATCAGATTGTTTACATAGCATCAATGTTACAAATAACTAAAGCATAATCAAGCATTTAACAAGGATTACAAAGTTAAATTACAATATCAATGTTCAGTAATTTAACTAGGTAAACCTATCAAAAGAATCATATGTTTCCTATCTTGTATCTGTACAAGATATCAAAATTAATTCGCATTCATAACAAAATATGTGCTTCTTCAAAAGTCTACTAGGTCTGCTAACTGGCATCCTAGCATGCAATCCAAAAGCTTAAGTCTATTCATGTGCGTCACCCGAGAAAGCATGAAAGAAAACAAAGTCAACACAATGGTTGGTGAGTTCATGTAGTTTTAGCATTTCTAAAATAGCTTTTGCAAACCTCTTCGGTAAAATCTTAACCTCATTAACAACACCTGTATCATTCAACTCGGTATACTTATATATAGGGCATACTCCTGAGTCGAGCCTACGACCCGCCCAGACGCCGTCCCCCCACATACTAAGTCGCATAGGACATTGCTATTAATGATAATTAAGCATTTTACCTACCATTCGATTCATTCTTCATCATAGATTTAGTTTACTGTTTCCATGTCTATAGCATTCGTATGTATTAGCTTCAATATAAGTTTAACAAGCATCGTGTTTAAAAGTTTATGTTATTGACCCAAAAGTATTCATGCATCCCCTCGGTAACAACCTTAATCTCATTAACAACACCTGTATCATCCAACTCCGTATGCTTATATATAGGGCATACCCCTGAGTCGAGCCTACGACCCGCCCAGACGCCGTCCCACCACATACTAAGTCGCATAGGACACTGTTATTAATGATAATTAAGCGTCTTACCTACCCTCCATTTCGTTTATAGCTTTAGCATTTCATTAAGTTTACAACATGAGTGGAAAATGAGGAATCACAGTATGGCAAGCACTGAGAGACCATCAGTTTACTCCTCAGAATCCAGACTAGGTAGAACACCCGTTTAGCAAGCACTGAGAGGCCAAACATCATGATTTAAAATAGTCATAGCTACAAGAACACCCCTTGGCAAGCACTGAGAGGCCAGTTGGCCCATTCTAAGTAGCCACTAGCTTTAGCATTATGTTTAAGTTTGTAGCATGAATGAACATTGAGGAATCACTGTATGGCGAGCACTGAGAGGCCATCAGTCTACCCATCAAGTCATAACTATGAAGGTCACCCTATGACAAGCACTGAGAGGCCAATGGTCTGTTCCCTCAAATCTCAACTATGAAGAACACCTTATGGCAAGCCCTGAGAGACCAATTTGGTATGTACGACCGTAGTTGATAGTTTTAGCATTCAAATAGTTTCACAACCGGTAAGGCAAGCACTGAGAGACCTAACCGTTGTTTTAGCATTCAAAGCATATAAGCATATAAGTGTTTAAGCATCCGTAGTTTTAAGCAATTAGTATGTATGTATGTAGCATCATCATAGAATCATAAGCTTGTAGCATCAATTTGTAGCTTTAGCATATGGTGTTAGCAAGTAGCCTTAGCATTTACTATTTGCATCTAGTATTAGCATCCGGTGTTAGCATGTAACATTGGCATCGAGTATTAGCATGTAGCATTTAGTATAAGTGTTCAAGCTTTAGCATTTAGTATCAGCATGTAGCATTAGTATTTAGTATTAGCATGTAGCATTAGCATCGAGTGTTAGCATGTAGCGTTAGTATTTAGTATTAGCATGTAGCATTAGCATCAAGTATTAACATTTAGCATTAGCATTTAGTATAAGTGTTCAAGCTTTAGCATCGAGTATATAGTTTATGCATATAGGTTATAGCATAAGCATCAAGCATATGGTTTAAGCATAGAGTTTATAGCATAAGCATTTAGCATCCAGTTTAAGCTGCAAGTTTGTAGCATCATCATCAAGAATAAGTGTAAACGCATTTTATAAATCTTTGTTTAAAATGTATAACATGCTTCTCAGTCCCGAAGTAAAATCAAAATAATTAGAAAAGGGACAAATGAACTCACCTTGTGTCCGTAGTGTTTGACTAAGTAGAATAAGAATATGCACGCTCTTTGTTCGCACTTGTTATGATGTTCACGCTCCTGTATTGATTTCATAGTGTTGAAGTTTATAAGTATAAGTTTGTAAGGGTACATTGTGTGTGTAAGTGTTAGTCCTAAAGTAGACTAACACTCACGAATCTTGTTTGTTATCCGGCCCACATTTATCACTTTGTGTAATGAGAGGTTGGATCTTCCTCATTGTTTGTAAATTCAAAATTCATAGTTTAGTTTAACAATTAAAATCTCCATATAATTTTTAAGTCTTTGCATGGTTTACTTAACAATTTATCATCACCTTTGTGATAATTAACATGATAATCCATGGTTATGTTCATCCTTGATTTTAGACTTTCACTCATGAGTTATTTAACCATTAAGACTTGTTGGGCCGGATAATCTTTTTGAGTCATCTATGTACAAATGGGCCTAAAGGTTATGCGTGTGGGCCGAATAGATAGGCTGTTGGGCCGGTTATCTTGCATGGGCCGAATAATTGATTTGGGCCGAACAAAGAGTGGGTTTCTTTAGCTTGGGCCAAATGAAATCGCATGGGCCGTTTGGTTGGAAGTGTGGGCCTTAGCAAATAAAATGGGTCGGTTGAATGTCGTAGGCCGAAGGAGTTGGATCACAGCCTCAACCAGATTTCGATGAGATCTGGGGTTTTCACGAGCAAACCTTTTGAGTTCGAGAGCGACTAGACTCGGTCCCCACAGGTTCGTCAAGGGGCTGGGTCCGTTCCTGCCTAGGGTTCGGCTATGTTGTTCACTAAACCAGAGTTCGTGAAAGGCTAAGTGATATATGATCGTGCATGGCAATCCCCTGGTTCGTCTAAGGATTCAGTGAGCATGGACGGTTCGTCATCTGCATGGGTTCGGCCACATAATGTAGTTTCGTAGACTAGAGGGTTCGTGACCAGAAGGTTTGCAGGGGAGAAGATGGTTCGTCTCACTCAAGGGTTCGCCTATACTATGCAGAAGGTTCGAATGAATCGTTAGGGTTCGGTTGTGTAGGGTTGGCATGCAAGGTTCGCCGCTCGAGGGTTCATGTCTAGTAGGTTTGGCCACCGATGATGATACCCATGGTTCGTCGACCATGTTGCAGGGTTCGGGAATAAAGGCTCGCTGATGGCTCGGCAGCAAAAAGGTTCGGCCAAGAGCTGAACGAGTTCAGCCCTGTTACATGCGAACCTGGTTCAAATTCAGCCTCCTCATCAGCTCGACCAGTGGTAGGACTGCTCCCATGATGTTATTCGGTGATTCCACGAAGTGTAGGGTTCGAGGGATGGGATTTAGGACCGGTCAAGAGCTAGTGACAACAAAACCAAGTGAAAACCCTATTTTTCAGCCACTTTCTGGCTCATTACCTCGAAAATGGCTGGTCAAAACCTTAGATGAGTTGTACTTTCAGGTAGAGGAGATCAAGATCTTCAAGTGGACACCAAGAACGAACGATTTCCCCAAGAATCGAGTGAGATATGAGGCTTGGAAGTTCAAATCTTGTAGAGAGAGGAAGAAAAACGAGTTGGTGGCTTTTGAGAGAGAATGAATGTGTAATAAATGAAAGATTTAACTCATTTAGAGTTTATATATACCCTTAGGGTATTCGGGTTCGTTTCGGTTACTCGGTTCGCGTCTTCATCGCGTTTCCGGATCGTTACGCGCGTTTCTCGTAAATTAAATAAAAAGAATTATTTTGAACTGCTAGGATGGTATTTATTTCTAATAATTATTTTAAATATCGTTGTATTAAATTGTAAAACATGTTTAGTTTAATCTTGTTTATGATGAGTTTCAAAATTGTAAAAAATGAAATATTTTATTTCCTTAAATTTATGATCGTTCGTATCGTTCTTCGATTTGTTTCGTCAGAACGCGTCGCCATCGCGCGTATTCATTCGAATCGTCATTCGAACGAACACGTCGATGGTTTGGCTTTCTGATTCTTGTTCTCTACTGTTCAGTCATTATTTCAGAACGTTAAACTCTCAGAATCATTCATACAGATCGTCACCTATACGAATAATTCGTCTGTTTAGCATTCTGTAACAACAACCGTTTGGTTTTGTTTTGTTTAATCTCACATACGTTTATACCTAATAGCATTAAAACAAGCATTCGTGTGTCAGTTCTGTGTTGTCTGATGTGTTTCTGACTATTAAACCCTAAGGTTTTAGTCAGATTTCAGACAATTGCATATTAGTTTAGTGTTAAGCATTATGTGTCAATAGCATAAACATAGTTTCTCGTAATGTGTACCTGAATTACTGTGCATGTTACTGTGCAACTTTACTGTTCCGGTAACGATTCCGGCACAGATGTTACAGTCTCCCCTTGTTAAAGAAATTTCGTCCCTAAATTTAAAAGATATTATCAGCAACAACTTCCTTTGTAACAAGTGGGAAAACTGTGTTTTGTTTGTTGTCCTATGTTCCCCAAATAAACTCTGGGTCGCGTTTGGGATTTCTTATGTATGACCTCAGAGTTCTGCGAATCTTATTGTTCATAGTTGGCCTACTGTTATGGCTTGCTAAATCTCTGTATGGCTCTAACACAATAGTGTTCAGACTAACTGATGCTATGAGCATCGATCGTTATACAATCTTAGTGTTAGCTATGGTTTCCTACGCATGTTATGTGCATTAACCAAGGATTCTCCCATAGTTTCTATCGCAATGAAAGAATTCCTAAGTCCTATTGAATACTCATATGATTATACTAGTAGGAATAAGATAAATTTCTTATTCATACTAGCATCAACATAAAATGAAGTCTTATGAGTGAGAAGATACTACATACCAGTACCCGTCGCCGGGTCTTGGCGTGCTGCAGCGGCTCCGATCAAAAATGCTCTCCCACGAGGGGCTTGAACTCCTGGTTGTACTCTTTCGGGCAGTCCCTAGAGAAATGACCTAGCTCTCCATATTTATAGCATCCCCGATTGTTGTTGTTATGATTGCCAGGATTTTGTGGTGGAGGAATTGCTACCGCGGCATTGTTTGTAGCTTGTGTGGCTGGAGTGCGGCATTGTTGGGTCCGGTGACTTAGTCGGCCACAGTTGTTGCATTTCCTGCATTGCACCGTAGCAGGATGATGAAATTTTCATTGTGTACACTGAGGATGCATTCCCACATAGTTTTTGGGTGCAGTGTTCTGATGACCTTTTGCTTATTCGTTTGGTGGTGCTCGGGCTTCTTTGTGGTTGCTTCTTTAGATTTTCCTGTGTCATCTTTCAAAACTCCTGACTTTACCATCACATTGGTAAGTTTAGCTGAAAGGGAGATGGCTGACTCTAGAGTAGCAGGATATGCAGCCAGCACGATGCTTTGAATACAAGAAGGCAATCCTACTACGTATGGATCAATCAGCTTTTCCAAGGTTGGCACCATCTCTGGCACCAATGCTACCAGTTCATGATAGCAAGTGGTAAAAGTCATATGATCGGCTCCCTTCATCACATGATTCGAGAGCTCAATCTCTAGTTGCTGCAGTTCGTGTTTCGGACAGAACTCGTTCCTCAGAAGGAGTTTGAATTCTGCCCAAGGCATTGCCATTGCTTCATCTCTTCCCTTAGCTCTGATCTAAGCATTCCACCATGTCAAAGCTCGCTTGCTAAAAGATCCAGCTGCATAGCGAACTTTGTGGTGTTCCGGACAACTGCTTATATCCAGAGTGTTCTCCATCTTTTCAAGCCATTGGATCAGTCCAACAGCTCCTTCCACACCTGTAAAGCTTGGTGGCTTGCATCCTACAAAAGATTTGTAGGAGCAGTCTGTGGTGTGACTAGTGTTCCCACTAGCTTCTACTGCAGTATTGTAACATCAGTGCCGGAACCGTACCGGAACAGTGATTTTAAACAGTGACAGGAACAGTAAACAGGTACGAACTATATACATTTCAATACATTTCATATTCATATTCAATAATCAATATCATTTTGTGTTATCAAACAACAAATTCATAAACAGTTAACAGAAACAAAGTTCAGAACAATGGTTCTTGAGTCAGATAATTATCTGGCAACACAGAACCATCATGGGTCTATTTGTTAGGATTTATTATGTATAAACGTATGTCAGGCTTAATAGAACAAAACACACGAATATTGTTGTGCGAATGCTAAATTGAGGGGTTATTCGTATAGGTGACGATCTGTACGAATATATCTGAAATTTTAACGTTCTGAATACTATTCTCTAATTAGAAAACAAGATTGAAAAGTATAGTTATCGTCGTGTTCGTACGAATGACGATTCGAACGAATACGCGCGACGACCGTACATTTCGATTTAAACAGTAAATTAATATTTTAAAATTTAAAATAAATAATAGATATTAGTTAATTTACTAGAAATAACCACTTAAATATATTTATAAATATTATTTTTTTTATACACTGTGTTGTCTCATCGCGAAAACCTCGCGAACCGGCATTTTACGCGAAACCTAACTAGACCGAGATACTGGGTGTTTGGACATTTAATGTGACAATTAAATGCCACAACCACCACCATCTAACCCTTTCTCTTTCTGCAATTTCGTTTTCTTACCCTCTCTTTAGTTTTCTCTCAAGAAACCCACTTCTCTCTAAGATTTGGTGCTCATTTCTTGTTTGGATTCAAGCCTAGTTGGTGCCAAAACAACCACCACGCACCGTAGATCAAGAAAGTACAAGAAGTCTGATCTTTCATCCATCGATTTCGAGGTAAATTTCAGTTTTAAATTCGGTTTTATGATAGGTCACGATCCTTGTGTTTATCTCTATGATCATCAGGTCTAAACACTTAGAAATGTTATGATAAGTTGTGGTTAACAAACTAGAAGACCCTAGAGACTGATCTGTACAGGTTAGAGATCAGAGAAACGAAGATGGTGATGGGTAGTGATCGGCCAAACCTGTAGATGAAGATGGAGTTGGCCGAACCTTTCTTCCTTTTCATTAGCCGAACCTTCAGTGACTAACCACCCCTGCAACGAACCTATTGATGACCTGCAACGAACCCTGCACCAACATGGGGGATTGCTGCAACGAACCTGCACTACACCTGCACCGAACCCTTAGTCGTCGAGCGAACCATTATTTTATGTTGGCCGAACCATGTTCATTCAGCCGAACCCTTAGGTAAACGAACCAGACGCATGAACAGCGAACCCAGAATAGGGAATTAGGAGCAACGAACCCTAGATAAGGACGACCCTTCGGTTAATGAACTAGAAAACAGCGAACCTTATATTCCCGAACCCTACACGAACCAAACACAAGGGCTGGACCGAACCTTTGCATAAGATGGCCACGAACCTGAGGGTTTTCTAGCCGAACCTCTTTGAGAATCACGAACCAATCACGGCTGAACCTGTTTAACCTCAGCCGAACCTTTGGGAAATAGCAAGAAGGTTCGCTGCCTTGTGAGGAGTTAAACTTCAAACTATAGAAATCTTTAACTCTCTCACGTGCATGGAATGAGATGCGTGTGTGAGTGCATGAGGAGTTACCTAAGTTCTAGGATGAACAATTTAATCATAGAATTTCATGCCAATTAACCAACGCATGAGCATATTTGTGTGCATGAGTTAGGGGTTATTGTGACAAGAGTCTTTTGACACACAATGACACCCCAACATGAGTTGTTAGTATGCATAAGATTGTTTGATAAACATATGACATCCTTATAAGTTCAGAATCAAAACAAAAGGATAACAAGCAATGGGGAACCAAGAATCATTAATTGGGCTTAAGTAGGCCCAATGGGTTGAATGAAGCCGTCACATGTCAAATGTCATATAAATTATGTATTGTCATGATAATTAAAGATAAATGTTTTATAAACTTTATTAAATTAAGTTTAATGATATTACAAAGTATGTTAAATTTAAATGGAATTTATTTATAACTGTTTAGTTAAAGGTTATTTTGATTATCTTGTTGGGAAATTTGTTGTAAAATAGACAATATTGATTGTCTGAATTTGAACAGAAAACAAAGGAAACTCTGCCCAAATTTTGGGAAAATTTAAATGTAAGTTGCTAATATTTATGGGATTGGGTCACAAGTGGGTAAATGAGTTAGATTTATTAGATTAAACCATAGAAGCACTTAGTATTAGGACTCTTAGATACACACACCAAGACCACACCTTAGGCGCGGCGACTAATACGCATACTTATCGTATTCGAATTTCTTTAAAACAACTCAGGAACAGAAGATACTTTGCCTACAAACAAGAGTGTGCATTCTGTGATAGAACATTAGACATCAACACAGGTGAGTTTATTGCCCATTTTCTAACATTTTGTTTTAAAACGCGGGGCTGAGAAGCATGCGTAAACTGTTTGTTTAAATTGTTTACTTAAATGCTTTTATTTAACATATGTTTTATATGTAAATTGTTAACCTAGAATCATCTCTAGGTGAATTTTATGCAGGTTTTACTAAATTCATCTACTTATAATTTAAGTGGATAATTGGGTTAAACTAAACATTTCAACAAATCAAACGAAACATTTTGACGAAACAAGTGTGTCATTTCAACGAATCAAACAAAACATTTTGTCGAATCAAGTGGGTGATTTCAACGAATCAAACAAAACATTTTGAAGAATCAAGTGGGTGATTTCAACGAATCAGACAAAACATTTTGACAAATCAAGCGTGTGAGTTCAACGAATCAAACGAAACTATTTTGACAAAACAAGTGGGGAAGTTCAACGAATCAAACGAAACTATCTTTGCAAAGTTCATATTCGATGTTCAACAAATCAAGTGTTTGATGAGCAACAAATCAATAGTACATTTGGTCAACGAATCTAGTATTCCATGATCAACGAATCAAGTACATCTTGTAACAGAATCAGATGAATCAATAAATCATTTTCAAGGGAAAGTCTGGGAAATATCAAAGATAACATATGCCAACGAAACAAAACGAATCAAGAACGAAACAAAAACAATACATTTCAAGAAGTCCTAGCTAGACCGTTTGATTTATAGGTCATATGTTTGATGATATTTACAGAATTCCCTAACTACTAAGTACCTTGATTGACATACTAGTTTACTCGAGTTGACCAAGGCCCAATCATTAGGACTTAGATTTTATTAAATGTTTATTTATCTATTTAATTAAGCATTTATAACTGTTTCTACAATTGCTGTAGTTGATCATATTGTGTGATGAACTTATGAAATCAATATGGATTTCAAATGATTGTAATTACAGGGACAAAGAACAGAAGAACTTATGGGTTAAATGATAGAGGTAAAAATGCTTAATTATCATTAACAACAGTGTCATATGCGGATTAGTATGTGGTGGGACGGTGGCTGGGCGGGCGGTAAGTTCGACCCTACATATGCCCTATATATAAGCATACCGATCCGGATATTACATGTGGAGTTAATGAGGTTAAGGTTTTTACCAAAAGAGGTTTACAAATCATTTTCAAATTTTAAACTATATGAACTCACCAACCATGTGTTGACTTTATTTTTGCATGACTTCTCAGGTGATGAACAGGTCAACTAAGAAGCTTATGCTTTTTGACTAGGACTTCAGATAGAAGACTTAGTATTTTTGGACCTGCATATTTTTGGAAACATCATTATACAATTATTTTGTATATCTTGTGCAGTTACAAGATAGTTATTTTATGATGTTTATGATAGATTTACATTATTAAATTATGAACGATTTGGATGTAATTTAACTTTGTAATTCTATTTTATTCAGCATTTCTCATTTATATCATGTGCAATGTAAACAATCTATTCACTATGATTATCACCCACGATATCGCGCCCCGAGAACCTTCCACCCGACGGGGACTCCGATCCAACCCTGCCGGCTCTGGGTGTTACAGATTGGTATCAGAGCCATGGTTATAGTGAAATATAGGTCACTTATTTAAATGGTTTGGCCTAGACTATACCCTAGGGACCCTGCATGTAGAGAACATAGGACTTAAGATTTATTTGCATATTGTCTTCTGTATTCGATCATTGCACTAACCGATAACTTTATTGGTTATCATCAGAATGCCGCCGAGAAGATAGACTCCTTCGTTACCTCCACCACCGCAAGACTTGGCACCACATTCATCCACTCCTCACCATCTGATTCACCACCGCCACCTCCTCCTCATCCTCCATTTGTTCCTCCTCCTCTACTCAACCCACCACCAGGCCCGAGCACAACACCGATGATGGATCCTGCCACTATCGCCATGATGACTTTCCTGAGTAATCAGATGACTAACAAAATGAAGGAGCCGATACCGAAGATGTTCCTCTGTCTCCGCAACGAACTCAACAATACTGGCAACTCATCAGGGGAAGCCAGTGGAAATACTGGTAGTTCATCACACTACTCCTACAAATCATTTGTGGGATGTAAGCCACCCAGTTTTAGTAGGTCTGAAGGAGCCGTTGGATTAATCCAATGGATTAAAAAGATTGAAGCTACTCTGGATCTCTGTAGCTGCCCAGAGCACCACAAAGTTCGCTATTCAGCTGGAGCGTTCAACAAGCAGGCTTTGACTTGGTGGAATGGTCAAATCAATGCCAGAGGAAGAGAAGAATCTATGGCCATGCCATGGGAAGATTTCAAGATGTTGCTGAGAACAGAATTCTGCCCCAAGAATGAACTGCAGAAACTGGAGGTGGAATTGTCAAACCATGTTATGAAAGGGGCTGATCACATGCGGTATACGGCTCGTTACCACGAGTTGGTTGCTTTGGTACCATATATGGTACCAACTTTGGAGAAGAGAATCGATTGATATGTAGGTGGACTTCCCGCCTGCATTCTGGGATTAGTTGTTACAGCTAATCCTACTACTGTCGAGTCTGCAGTGAGATTGTCCGGGAAACTCACTGATCTAATGGTAGCCTCTGGAGTTCTAAAGAAAGAGGCTGACTCCGGCAAGAACAAAGCCGAATCGTCAAAGAAACCCCACCACCATCAGAAGAAGAAACAGAAGACCATCAAGAACTACACGGTAGCCACACCCCTTCAACAAGTAGCAGCACCACCACAAAACCCCAACCGAAAACCCTACACTGGCACGTTTCCTCTGTGTGCCAAGTGTCAATATCATCACATTGCTAACACTCCCTGCAAGCAATTCACAGGATGTGAAAGAAAGGGTCATTGGGTCCAACACTGCCGAATGACACCTAACCCAGCAGTCAACAACGGTGCTTTGGCTCTCCCTCCACCAGCTAATCAGAACAACGGTGGATGCTATAATTGTGGCGAACAGGGCCACTTTACAAAGAACTGTCCGAAGAAGGCTCAACAGGCAGTTCAAGCACCCCGTGGAAGGGCCTTTGTTATTAGAGCAACCGCAGGGCGCCAGGACCCGAATGTGGTCACTGGTACGTTTCTCTTACATGAATTTTATGCATCTGTTCTATTTGATAATGGTGCGGATCAGAGTTTCATCTCTACCGATTTTTCATGCCAATTAGATTCTATAGAGGACAGTTAGATTCCCCTTACATTATAGAGGTAGCTAACGGGAAACAGATTACAGTTAGTACAGTTTATAGAAATTTCCCATTGACACTTAACGGTCATACATTCATCATCGATTTGATACCGATGGAGTTGGGTAGTTTCGACATCATTGTTGGAATGGATTGGCTTTCCTCTAATCGAGTGGAAGTCATCTGTTTTGAAAAGCTGCGTCGAATTCCAGTGCCGAGTGATCGTGTATTGGAAGTTAAAGGGGATCAAGCAAAACGTAGTGTCAAAATCATCTCTTGCATAAAAGCGCGTAAGTGTCTACAGAAGCGGTGCGTTGCGTTCCTGGCCCATGTGGTGGAAAAGGAGAAGGATAAGAAAAAGATTCAAGATGTACCTGTAGTGAAAGAGTATCCAGAAATATTTCCCGAAGACCTACCAGGTTTGCCACCTGTACGACCGGTAGAGTTTCGTATTGACTTAATTCCTGGAGCAACTCCTGTTGCTAAATCTCCTTACAGATTAGCACCTTCAGAGATGCAGGAATTGTCTAATCAGCTACAGGAACTTTTGGATAAAGGTTTTATCAGACCGAGTTACTCACCCTGGGGAGCTCCGGTCCTGTTCGTGAAAAAGAAAGACGGATCATTCCGAATGTGCATAGATTACAGGGAGCTGAACAAACTGACCATCAAGAATCGGTATCCATTGCCAAGGATTGATGGTCTGTTTGACCAACTGCAAGGAGCTCAATACTTCTCAAAGATTGACTTGCGGTCTGGATATCACCAGCTTAGAGTTCAAGATGAAGACATACCCAAGACGGCCTTCTGAACCAGATACGGGCATTATGAGTTCATGGTGATGCCTTTCGGATTTACAAATGCACCAGCGGTTTTCATGGACCTCATGAACCGAGTGTGCAAGCCGTACCTGGATCAGTTTGTCATTGTTTTTATTGATGACATACTGATTTATTCCAAGAACAAAACAGAGCACGAGCAACACCTCAGAAAGATCTTGGAGCTGTTGAAGGAAAAGAAACTCTATGCCAAATTCTCCAAATGTGAAATCTGGCTAAGAGAAGTTCAATTTCTGGGACATGTAGTCAACAGCGAGGGAATACACGTGGATCCTGCCAAGATCGATGTGATAAAGAATTGGGACACTCCAAAGACACCGACAGAGATACGGTCTTTTCTGCGATTGGCGGGTTATTCCATAAGGTTTATCTCGAATTTTTCTAAGATAGCCTTGCCACTCACTAAACTAACCCATAAAAGTGAACCGTTTGTCTGGGAGCAGAAACAAGAATATGATTTCCAGACCTAAAAACAAAAATTGTGTAATGCTCCGATCCTATCTCCCCCAGAAGGATGTGATGATTTTGTCGTATACTATGATGCTTCCCATCAGGGACTTGGTTGTGTACTGATGCAGCGGGACAAAGTTATCGCTTACGCCTCAAGATAGTTAAAAGTTCATGAGAAGAACTACACTACTCATGATCTTGAACTAGGAGCTGTAATCTTCGCCTTGAAGATTTGGAGACATTACTTATATGGCACCAAGTGTACCATATTCACTGATCACAAAAGTCCGCAGCACATCTTTGATCAGAAGGAGCTCAACATGCGACAACGCCGTTTGGTTGAACTTCAGAATGATTACGATTGTGTGATCAAGTACCATCTGGGAAAGGCGAACGTTATAGCTGATGCCTTGAGTCGGAAGGAATAGGTCAAACCCCTATGTGTTAGAGCAATGGGGATAACCGTGCAGACCAGTTTAAGTGACAAGATTATTCAAGCACAACAAGAAGCACTTGACCGAGGTAATCTGAAGAAGGAACTTGATTGCGGAGCAGAGAAACAATTTGACACGAAGCCTGATGGAGTGATCTACTACCAAGAACGTATATGGATCCCGGCGGTAGATGAATTGAGAAAACTTATCTTCGACGAGGCACACAAGACTAAGTACTCTGTTCATTCAGGCGCTGATAAAATGTACCAAGACTTGCGTGGATTTTATTGGTGGCCTGGAATGAAGAAGGACATAGCCGAATACGTCGGTCAATGTCTAACGTGTGCAAAGGTAAAGGCGGAACACCAGAGACCGTTTGGTTTACTGGAACAGCTTGAGATTCCGCTCTGGAAGTGGGAAAAAATAGCTATGGATTTCATTACCAAGCTACCACGCACTTCCAGTGGTCATGATACGATTTGGGTGATCATTGACCGTTTAACAAAATCTGCTCATTTCATGCCGATGCGTGAGACTTTCACGATGGATAAACTGGCAAGATTGTACATCAACGAGATAGTGGTACGCCACGGTGTGCCATTGTCTATTATTTCTGATCGAGATAGCAGATTTACATCAAGGTTCTGGCAATCATTACAGAAATCTCTAGGGACGCAGTTAAATCTGAGTACAGCTTACCACCCGCAAACGGATGGTCAAAGCGAACGTACTATTCAAACCCTAGAGGACATGTTAAGAACCTGTGTGTTGGATTTCGGTGGGAATTGGGATTCCCATTTTCCACTGATCGAATTCTCCTACAATAACAATTACCACAGCAGTATCGGATGTACACCATTCGAGGCTCTTTATGGCCGGAAATGTCGATCACCGATCTGTTGGACTGAAGTTGGAGATAACTGCATAACTGGGCCCGAACTTGTGCAAGAGACTACCAACAAGATTGCTCAGATTCAAAGAAGACTACAAGCTACTAGGAGCAGACAAAAGAGCTACGCCGACAAACGGCGCAAGCCGTTGGAATTCCAAGTAGGAGACCGAGTAATGTTGAAGGTGTCCCCATGGAAAGGCGTTGTACGCTTTGGAAAGAAGGCAAGTTAGCACCACGATACGTGGGACCGTTCGAGATCATTGAACGTATTGGTCCTGTGGCGTATAGACTGAGATTACCGGATGAACTCAGTGGTGTGCATGACGTGTTTCACGTCTCAAACATAAAGAAATGGCTTGCTGACGAGTCTCTCGTCATTCCAATCGAAGAAATACAAGTAGATGAACAGTTACACTTCATTGAAGAACCTTTGGAAATTATGGATCGCAAAGTTAAGCAACTGAGGCGAAGCCGTATTCCGATTGTAAAGGTTCGATGGAATTCAAGGCGCGGACCCGAGTTTACTTGGGAACGTGAAGATCACATGAAGATTAAGTATCCCCAGCTGTTTGAAGAGGAAGCTATACCCAATAACAACCCTTAAATTTCGGGACGAAATTTCTCTAACAAGGGGAGACTGTAACATCAGTGCCGGAACCGTACCGGAACAGTGATCTTAAACAGTGACAGGAACAATAAACAGGTACGAACTCTATACATTTCAATACATTTCATATTCATATTCAATAATCAATATCATTTTGTGTTATCAAACAACAAATTCATAAACAGTTAACAGAAAAAAAAGTTCAGAACAATGTTTCTTGATTCAGATAATTATCTGGCAACACAGAACCATCATGGGTCTATTTGTTAGGATTTATTATGTATAAACGTATGTGAGGCTTGATAGAACAAAACACACGAATATTGTTCGGCTTATTCGTATAGGTGACGATTTGTACGAATATATCTGAAAGTTTAACGTTCTGAATGATATTCTCTAATTAGAAAACAAGATTGAAAAGTATAGTTATCGTCGTGTTCGTACGAATGACGATTCGAACGAATACGTGCGACGACCGTACATTTCGATTTAAACAGTAAATTAATATTTTAAACTTTAAAATGAATAATAGATATTAGTTAATTTACTAGGAATAACCACTTAAATATATTTATAAATATTTTTTTTAAAAATTGTGTTGTGTCATCGCAAAAACCTCGCGAACCGGCATTTTACGCGAAACCTAACTAGACCGAGATACCGGGTGTTTGGACATTTAATGTGGCAACTAAATGCCACAACCACCACCATCTAACCCTTTCTCTTTCTACAATTTCTTTTTCTCACCCACTCTCTAGTTTTCTCTCAAGAAACCCACCTCTCTCTAAGATTTGGTGCTCATTTCTTGTTGGATTCAAGCCTAGTTGGTGCCAAAACAACCACCACGCATCGTAGATCAAGAAAGTACAAGAAGTTTGATCTTTCATCCATCGATTTCGAGGTAAATTTCAGTTTTAAGTTCGGTTTTATGATAGGTCACGATCCTTGTGTTTATCTCTATGACCATCAGGTCTAAACACTTAGAAATGTTAAGATAATTTGTGTTTAACAAACTAGAAGACCCTAGAGACTGATCTGTACAGGTTAGAGATCGGAGAAACGATGATGGTGATGGGTAGTGATCGGCCGAACCTGTAGATGAAGATGGAGTTGGCCGAACCTTTCTTCCTTTTCATTAGCCGAACCTTCAGTGACTAACCACCCCTGCAACGAACCTATTGATGACCTGCAACGAACCTTGCACCAACATGGGGGATTGCAGCAACGAACCTGCACCACACCTGCACCGAACCCTGGTTCACGAACCCTTAGTCGTCGAGCGAACCATTATTTTATGTTGGCCGAACCATGTTCATTCAGCCGAACCCTTAGGTGAACGAACCAGACGCATGAACAGCGAACCCAGAATAGGGAATTAGGAGCAACGAACCCTAGATAAGGACGACCCTTCGGTTAATGAACTAGAAAACAGCGAACCTTATATTCCCGAACCCTACACGAACCAAACACAAGGGCTGGACCGAACCTTTGCATAAGATGGCCACGAACCTGAGGGTTTTCTAGCCGAACCTCTTTGAGAATCACGAACCAATCACGGCTGAACCTGTTTAACCTCAGCCGAACCTTTGGGAAATAGCAAGAAGGTTCGCTGCCTTGTGAGGAGTTAAACTTCAAACTATAGAAATCTTTAACTTTCTCACGTGCATGGAATGAGATGTATATGTGAGTGCATGAGGAGTTACCTAAGTTCTAGGATGAACAATTTAATCATAGAATTTCATGCCAATTAACCAACGCATGAGCATATTTGTGTGCATGAGTTAAGGGTTATTGTGACAAGAGTCCTTTCACACACAATGACATCCCAACATGAGTTGTTAGTATGCATAAGATTGTTTGATAAACATATGACATCCTTATAAGTTAATGGGAATCAAAACAAAAGGATAACAAGCAATGGGGAACCAAGAATCATTAATTGGGCTTAAGTAGGCCCAATGGGTTGAATGAAGCCGTCACATGTCAAATGTCATATAAATTAAGTATTGTCATGATAATTAAAGAAAAATGTTTTATAAACTTTGTTGAATTAAGTTTAATGATGTTACAAAGTATGTTAAATTTAAATGGAATTTATTTATAACTGTTTAGTTAAAGGTTATTTTGATTATCTTGTTGGGAAATTTGTTGTAAAATAGACAATATTGATTGTCTGGATTTGAACAGAAAACAAAGGAAACTCTGCCCAAATTTTGGGAAAATTTAAATGTAAGTTGCTAAAATGTATTTATGGGATTGGGTCACAAGTGGGTAAATGAGTTAGATTTATTAGATTAAACCATAGAAGCACTTAGTATTAGGACACTTAGATACACACACCGAGACCAAACCTTAGACGTGACGACTAATACGCATACTTATCGTATTCGAATTTCTTTAAAACAACTCAGGAACCGAAGATACTTAGCCTACAAACAAGAGTGCGCATTCTGTGATAGAACATTAGACATCAACATAGGTGAGTTTATTGCCCCTTTTCTAACATTTTGTTTTAAAACGCGGGGCTGAGAAGCATGCGTAAACTGTTTGTTTAAATTGTTTACTTAAATGCTTTTATTTAACATATGTTTTATATGTAAATTGTTAACCTAGAATCATCTCTAGGTGAATTTTATGCAGGTTTTACTAAATTCATCTACTTATAATTTAAGTGGATAATTGGGTTAAACTAAACATTTCAACAAATCAAACGAAACATTTTTGACGAAACAAGTGTGTCATTTCAACGAATCAAACAAAATATTTTGTCGAATCAAGTGGGTGATTTCAACGAATCAAATAAATCACTTTGACGAATCAAGTGGGTGATTTCAACGAATCAAACAAAACATTTTGACAAATCATGGGTGTGAGTTCAACGAATCAAACGAAACTATTTTGACAAAACAAGTGGGGAAGTTCAACGAATCAAATGAAACTACCTTTGCAAAGCTAATATTCGAAGTTCAACAAATCAAGTGTTTGATGAGCAACGAATCAAGACTACATTTGGTCAACGAATCTAGTATTCCAGGATCAACGAATCAAGTACATCTTGTAACAGAATCAGACGAATCAATAAATCATTTTCAAGGGAAAGTCTGGGAAATATCAAAGATAACATATGCCAACGAAACAAAATGAATCAAGAATGAAACAAAAACAATACATTTCAAGAAGTCCTAGCTAGACCGTTTGATTTGTAGGTCATATGTTTGATGATATTTACAGAATTCCCTAACTACTAAGTACCTTGATTGACAGACTAGTTTATTCGAGTTGACCAAGGCCCAATCATTAGGACTTAGATTTTATTAAATGTTTATTTATCTATTTAATTAAGCATTTATAAGTGTTTCTACAATTGCTGTAGTTGATCATATTGTGTGATGAACTTATGAAATCAATATGGATTTCAAATGATTGTAATTACAGGGACAAAGAACAGAAGAACTTATGGGTTAAATGATAGAGGTAAAAATGCTTAATTATCATTAACAACAGTGTCATATGCGGATTAGTATGTGGTGGGACGGTGGCTGGGCGGGCGGTAAGTTCGACCCTACATATGCCCTATATATAAGCATACCGATCCGGATATTACATGTGGAGTTAATGAGGTTAAGGTTTTTACCAAAAGAGGTTTACAAATCATTTTCAAATTTTAAACTATATGAACTCACCAACCATGTGTTGACTTTATTTTTGCATGACTTCTCAGGTGATGAACAGGTCAACTAAGAAGCTTATGCTTTTGGACTAGGACTTCAGATAGAAGACTTAGTATTTTTGGGACCTGCATATTTTTGGAAACATCATTATACAATTATTTTGTATATTTTGTGCAGTTACAAGATAGTTATTTTTTGATGTTTATGATAGATTTACATTGTTAAATTATGAACGATTTGGATGTAATTTATCTTTCTAATTCTATTTTGTTTAGCATTTATCATTTATATCATGTGCAATGTAAACAATCTGATCACTATGATTATCACCCACGATATCGCGCCTTGAGAACCTTCCGCCCGATGGGGACTCCGATCCAACCCCGCCGGCTCTGGGTGTGACAAGTATGGCCAGAATTGTTGCGATGTCCCTGAATCCGGTTTATCATCTCTGGGATGACATCTTTCAGTTGACTTGTCAGCTGATTGCTCAGGAGTGTCGCCAAAGCGATAGTGGCAGGATCAATAACTGGACCCGCATTCGGGTTCGGAGGAGGGTTTAGCGGAGGTGGAGGAGGTGGCGGTGGTGAATCTGGTGGTGATGGTGTCGATGAGTGAGGTGCAGAAGTCTGGGTAGTAGGTACCGGAGTCGGTTGTCTTCTGGGCGGCATTCTAATCATAACCAAAAGATATTGGTTAGTGCAGTGATCGAATGCAGAAGACACAATGCAAACTTAAGTCCTATGCTCTCTACATGAGGGTCCCTAAGTTATAGTCTGGGCCAAACCGTTTAAGTAAATGACCTATTATTCTCTATAACCTTGAGCTCTGATACCAATCTGTCACACCCCGAGCCGGCGGAGTTGGATCGAAGTCCCCGTCGGGCAGAAGGTTCTCGGGGCGCTATATCGTGTGAGATAATCATAGTGATCAGATTGTTTACATAGCATCAATGTTACAAATAACTAAAACATAATCAAGCATTTAACAAGGATTACAAAGTGAAATTACAATATCCATGTTCAGTAATTTAACTCGGTAAACCTATCAAAAGAATCATATGTTTCCTGTCTTGTATCTGTACAAGATATCAAAAGTAATTCGCATTCATAACAAAATATGTGCTTCTTCAAAAGTCTACTAGGTCTGCTAACTGGCATCCTAGCATGCAATCCAAAAGCTTAAGCCTATTCATGTGCGTCACCTGAGAAAGCATGAAAGAACAAAATCAACACAATAGTTGGTGAGTTCATGTAGTTTTAGCATTTGTAAAATAGCTTTTGCAAACCTCTTCGGTAAAATCTTAACCTCATTAACAACACCTGTATCATCCAACTCGGTATGCTTATATATAGGGCATACCCTGAGTCGAGCCTACGACCCTCCCAGACGCCGTCCCACCACATACTAAGTCGCATAGGACATTGCTATTAATTATAATTAAGCATTTTACCTACCATTCGATTCATTCTTCATCATAGCTTTAGTTTATTGTTTCCAAGTCTATAACATTCATATGTATTAGCTTCAATATAAGTTTAACAAGCATCGTGTTTAAAAGTTTATGTTATTGACCCAAAAGTATTCATGCATCCCCTCGGTAACAACCTTAATCCCATTAACAACCCCTGTATCATCCAACTCGGTATGCTTATATATAGGGCATACCCCTGAGTCGAGCCTACGACCCGCCCAGACGCCGTCCCACCACATACTAAGTCTCATAGGACACTGTTATTAATGATAATTAAGCGTCTTACCTACCATCCATTTCGTTTATAGCTTTAGCATTTCGTTAAGTTTACAACATGAGTGGAAAATGAGGAATCACTATATGGCAAGCACTGAGAGACCATCAGTTTACTCCTCAGAATCCAGACTAGGTAGAACACCCGTTTAGCAAGCACTGAGAGGCCAAACATCATGATCTACAATAGTCATAGCTACAAGAACATCCCCTGGCAAGCACTGAGAGGCCAGTTGGTCCATTCTAAGTAGCCAATAGCTTTAGCATTATGTTTAAGTTTGTAGCAACATTGAGGAATCACTGTATGGCAAGCACTGAGAGGCCATCAGTCTACCCCTCAAGTCATGACTATGAAGGTCACCCTATGACAAGCACTGAGAGGCCAATGGTTTGTTCCCTCAAATCTCAACTATGAAGAACACCTTATGGCAAGCACTGAGAGGCCAATTTGGTATGTTCTACCGTAGTTGATAGTTTTAGCATTCAAATAGTTTCACAACCGGTAAGGCAAGCACTGAGAGACCTAACCGTTGTTTTAGCATTCAAAGCATATAAGCATATAAGTGTTTAAGCATCCGTAGTTTTAAGCAATTAGGATGTATGTATGTATGTATGTATGTAGCATCATCATAGAATCATAAGTTTGTAGCATCAATTTGTAGCTTTATCATATGGTGTTAGCAAGTAGCCTTAGCATTTAGTATTTGCATGTAGTATTAGCATCCGGTGTTAGCATGTAGCATTAGCATCGAGTATTAGCATGTAGCATTAGCATTTAGTATAAGTGTTCAAGCATTAGCATTTAGTATCAGCATGTAACATTAGTATTTAGTATTAGCATGTAGCATTAGCATCGAGTGTTAGCATGTAGCATTAGTATTTAGTATTAGCATGTAGCATTAGCATCGAGTATTAACATGTAGCATTATCATTTAGTATAAGTGTTCAAGCTTTAGCATCGAGTATATAGTTTATGCATATAGGTTATAGCATAAGCATCAAGCATATGCTTTAAGCATAGAGTTTATAGCATAAGCATTTAGCATCCAGTTTAAGCTTCAAGTTTGTAGCATCATCATCAAGAATAAGTGTAAACGCATTTTATAAATCATTTGTTTATAATGTATAGCATGCTTCTCAGTCCCGAAGTAAAATCAAAATAATTAGAAAAGGGACAAATGAACTCACCTTGTGTCCGTAGTGTTTGACTAAGTAGAATAAGAATATGTGCGCTCTTTGTTTGCACTTGTTATGATGTTCAGGCTCCTGTATTGATTTCATAGTGTTGTAGTTTATAAGTATAAGTTTACAAGGGTACGTTGTGTGTGTAAGTGTTAGTCCTAAAGTTGACTAACACTCACGAGTCTTGTTTGTTATCCGGCCCACATTTATCACTTTGTGTAATGAGAGGTTGGATCTTCCTCATTGTTTGTAAATTCAAAATTCATAGTTTAGTTTAACAATTAAAATCTCCATATAATTTTTAAGTATTTGCATGGTTTACTTAACAATTTATCATCACCTTTGTGATAATTAACATGATAATCCATGGTTATGTTCATCCTTGATTTTAGACTTTCATTCATGAGTTATTTAACCATTAAGACTTGTTGGGCCGGATAATCTTTTTGAGTCATCTATGTACAAATGGGCCTAAAGGTTATGCGTGTGGGCCGAATAGATAGGCTGTTGGGCCGGTTATCTTGCATGGGCCGAATAATTGATTTGGGCTGAACAAAGAGTGGGTCGGTTTATGTTTATTGTTTCCAAGTCTATAGCATTCATATGTATTAGCTTCAATATAAGTTTAACAAGCATCGTGTTTATAAGTTTATGTTATTGACCCAAAAGTATTCATGCATCCCCTCGGTAACAACCTTAATCTCATTAACACCTGTATAATCCTACTTAGTATGCTTATATATATATGGCATACCCTTGAGTCGAGCCTACGACCCGCCCAGACGCCATCCCACCACATACTAAATCGCATAGGACACTGTTATTAATGATAATTAAGCGTCTTACCTACCATCCATTTCGTTTATAGCTTTAGCCTATCGTTAAGTTTACAACATGAGTGGAAAATGAGGAATCACTGTATGGCAAGCACTGAGAGACCATCAGTTTACTCCTCAGAATCCAGACTAGGTAGAACACCCATTTAGCAAGCACTGAGAGGCCAAACATCATGATCTACAATAGTCATAGCTACAAGAACATCCCCTGGCAAGCACTGAGAGGCCAGTTGGTCCATTCTAAGTAGCCAATAGCTTTAGCATTATGTTTAAGTTTGTAGCATGAATGAACATTGAGGAATCACTGTATGGCAAGCACTGAGAGGCCATCAGTCTACCCCTCAAGTCATGACTATGAAGGTCACCCTATGACAAGCACTGAGAGGCCAATGGTCTGTTCCCTCAAATCTCAACTATGAAGAACACCTTATGGCAAGCACTGAGAGGCCAATTCGGCATGTTCTACCGTAGTTGATAGTTTTAGCATTCAAATAGTTTCACAACCGGTAAGGCAAGCACTGAGAGACCCAACCGTTGTTTTAGCATTCAAAGCATATAAGCATATAAGTGTTTAAGCGTCCGTAGTTTTAAGCAATTAGTATGTATGTATGTATGTAGCATCATCATAGAATCATAAGCTTGTAGCATCAATTTGTAGCTTTAGCATATGGTGTTAGCAAGTAGCCTTAGCATTTAGTATTTGCATGTATTATTAGCATCCGGTGTTAGCATGTAGCATTAGCATCGAGTATTAGCATGTAGCATTAGCATTTAGTATAAGTGTTTAAGCATTAGCATTTAGTATCAGCATGTAACATTAGTATTTAGTATTAGCATGTAGCATTAGCATTGAGTGTTAGCATGTAGCATTAGTATTTAGTATTAGCATGTAGCATTAGCATCGAATATTAACATGTAGCATTAGCATTTAGTATAAGTGTTCAAGCTTTAGCATCGAGTATATAGTTTATGCATATAGGTTATAGCATAAGCATCAAGCATATGCTTTAAGCATATAGTTTATAGCATAAGCATTTAGCATCCAGTTTAAGCTTCAAGTTTGTAGCATCATCATCAAGAATAAGTGTAAACGCATTTTATAAATCATTTGTTTAAAATGTATAGCATGCTTCTTAGTCCCGAAGTAAAATCAAAATAATTAGAAAAGGGACAAATGAACTCACCTTGTGTCCGTAGTGTTTGACTAAGTAGAATAAGAATATGCGCGCTCTTTGTTTGCACTTGTTATGATGTTCACGCTCCTGTATTGATTTCATAGTGTTGTAGTTTATAAGTATAAGTTTGCAAGGGTACGTTGTGTGTGTAAGTGTTAGTCCTAAAGTTGACTAACACTCACGAGTCTTGTTTGTTATCCGGCCCACATTTATCACTTTGTGTAATGAATGGTTGGATCTTCCTCATTGTTTGTAAATTCAAAATTCATAGTTTAGTTTAACAATTAAAATCTCCATATAATTTTTAAGTCTTTGCATGGTTTACTTAACAATTTATCATCACCTTTGTGATAATTAACATGATAATCCATGGTTATGTTCATCCTTGATTTTAGACTTTCATTCATGAGTTATTTAACCATTAAGACTTGTTGGGCCGGATAATCTTTTTGAGTCATCTATGTACAAATGGGCCTAAAGGTTATGCGTGTGGGCCGAATAGATAGGCTATTGGGCCGGTTATCTTGCATGGGCCGAATAATTGATTTGGGCCGAACAAAGAGTGGGTTTCTTTAGCTTGGGCCAAATGAAATGGCATGGGCCCTTTGGTTGGAAGTGTGGGCCTTAGCAAATAAAATGGGTCGGTGGAATGAGGTAGGCCGAAGGAGTTGGATCACAGCCTCAACCAGATTTTGATGGGATCTGGGGTTCTCACCAGCGAACCTTTTGAGTTCAAGAGCGACTAGACTCGGTCCCCCCAGGTTAGTCGAGGGGCTGGGTCTGTTCCTGCCTAAGGTTCGGCTATGTTGTTCACTAAACCAGGGTTCGTGAAAGGCTAAGTGATATATGATCATGCATGGCAATCCCCTTGTTCGTCTAAGGATTCGGTGAGCATGGAAGGTTCGTCATCTGCATGGGTTCGGCCACATAATGTAGGTTCGTAGACTTGAGGGTTCGTGACCAGAAGGTTTGCAGGGGAGAAAATGGTTCGTCTCAGTCAAGGGTTCGCCTATACTATGCAGAAGGTTCGGATGAATCGCTAGGGTTCGGTGGTGTAGGGTTGGCATGCAAGGTTCGCCGCTTGAGGGTTCGTGTCCAGCAGGTTCGGCCACCATGATGCTACCCAAGGTTCATCGACCATGTTGCAGGGTTCGGGAATAAAGGCTCGCTGATGGTTCGGCAGCAAAAAGGTTACGCCAAGAGCTGAACGAGTTCAGCCCTATTACATGCGAACCTGGTTCAAATTCAGCCTCTTCATCAGCTCGACCAGTAGTAGGACTGCTCCCATGATGTTATTCGGTGATTCCACGAAGTCTAGGGTTCCAGGGATGGGATTTAGGACCGGTCAAGAGCTAGTGACAACAAAACCAAGTGAAAACCCTATTTTTCAGACACTTTATGGCTCATTACCTCGAAAATGGCTGGTCAAAACCTTAGATGAGTTGTACTTTCAGGTAGAGGAGATCAAGATCTTCAAGTGGACACCAAGAACGAACGATTTCCCCAAGAATCGAGTGAGATATGAGGCTTGGAAGTTCAAATCTTGTAGAGAGAGGAAGAAAAACGAGTTGGTGGCTTTTGTGAGAGAATGAATGTGTAATAAATGAAAGATTTAACTCATTTAGAGTTTATATATACCCCGAGGGTATTCGGGTTCGTTTCGGTTACTCCGTTCGCGTCTTCATCGCGTTTCAGGATCGTTACGCGCGTTTCTCGTAAATTAAATAAAAAAAATTATTTTGAACTGCTAGGATGGTATTTATTTCTAATAATTATTTTAAATAACGTTGTATTAAATTATTCATCGAATTATATTATTGTTACGCGTTTCGTTAATTTATTCGCCAATTATTTAAAATAGTTTAGTTTAATCTTGTTTATGATGAGTTTCAAAATTGTAAAACAGGAAACATTTTATTTCCTTAAATTTATGATCTTTCGTATCATTCTTCGTTTCGTTTCGTCAGAACGCGTCGCCATCGCGCGTATTCGTTCGAATCGTCATTCGAACGAACACGTCGATGATTTGGCTTTCTGATTCTTGTTCTCTACTGTTTAGTCATTATTTCAGAACGTTAAACTCTCAGAATCATTCATACAGATCGTCACCTATACGAATAATTCGTCTGTTTAGCATTCTGTAACAACAACCGTTTGGTTTTGTTTTGTTTAATCTCACATACGTTTATACCTAATAGCATTAAAACAAGCATTCGTGTGTCAGTTCTGTGTTGTCTGATGTGTTTCTGACTATTAAACCCTAAGGTTTTAGTCAGATTTCAGACAATTGCATATTAGTTTAGTGTTAAGCATTATGTGTCAATAGCATAAACATAGTTTCTCGTAATGTGTACCTGAATTACTGTGCATGTTACTGTGCAACTTTACTGTTCCGGTAACGATTCCGGCACAGATGTTACACTTATAAAATCTCTTTTTATAAAATTAAGTAGTACATTTTAAGCAAATATAACTTTAAATTATAAAATAAAAAGTGCGCAAAGTAGGGACATAAGTTAACTTATTCAAGTATAACCTAGTCCTCATAAGTTTTCTTGATGTTGATTACATAACTTGACCCTCGTACTTGATTTTGATTTCGTTCTTGTGACACTAATCTTATTGTATCTTTCAATCCAACATTAGTGTTTGATAATGATGATGATAATATGGAAGGTTAGAGTTGCATGCATCACACGATCACATACTTAAACTTTAATTGTATCATCATGTTTATTGCATCCTTTGGTTATTGATTTCTGATTGTCCTTAGTCTCCATTACCTTGTAAAACATTTGTTTATAAGTTACTAACTTGTTACATCATAGATTTTGTCGCAAAACTTTAATAGTAATGAATTTAGATTCGGTTAACACTAACTAAAACGCCAAGGACACTTTTGAGATCCATCTATGTTTAATCTATTCCCACAACCTTCATTTGGATCCAATTCTCCTAAATTTGAGTTCTACTTGCTTATATTAAGTTAACATATTAATATTGATGGTTGTTGTTTAGTATCAATGGTGAGCTAAATCGGTTGACACCTTGGCAAACCCTAATAAGCTTTACCCGATATTATTAAATTTAATCGATACCCTCGGTCCCATTTCTGATCCTTAGTAATTGGTTTTAAGCTTATGCCTCTTGGATAGAATTATAGGGTTAGTATCAACAAGCTTTTTGGGTAGTATCTATGAATCTAAGTAGCTAATACTGATGAGAAGCTGGAAAAAGCTCGGTCGATACTATAGTATCGACAAGCTTAGGTTGGCAGCTCCTTAATCCATCGATACTCCTGGTAACGGTGGCCCTTAATGGTCCAGACCTTAGAGGCCTACGACTTTAGCAATTTCGATCTAAGCCATTGAGATTAGACCATCGAACTTAGCCTACATCCATGATGAAACTGAAAACTCTCCCTATCGATATTACAAGTTCGACCATTCTTATTTTCAGCAACTTGACCATCGATACCAACTTTTCTTATGATTTATGCCACATTCAAGCCTTCTACTATTTAACTAAATGTTTTCCTAGTATTCCAATCCCATTTCTTGTGTCGATACTAACTATTCCCATGATTTCTGCCACATTCAAGCCTTCCACTGTTTAACTAAATGTTTTCCTAGTATTCCAATCCCATTTCGTCCAACTCTTAAATGTTTTAGTGAAGTAAAACTGAATTTAAAGTTCAACCCACCAGAATAGTATTAAACCCACTCCAACAACAACTTCTCTCTAGAACTGCAATCAATCCAGCTTGTTCCACCTCCGATCCTTTGTACTTCCTTGTTCTCCTCCCACGATCGTTTTTACTACTAATACGTCGATTTTGGTGATTAAATTAAGAAGATATGAAGCTTTGAAGTTAGAGAGAGAGTAGAGAGAGAGGGAGCCGGGTATGGAGGAGAGAGGGGGTATTTTATTGAAGTTGTGAGGAAGAAGAAGAGAGTTCAAAGCTTTTTATAGTCTGGGTCGTTTGTGTGCGTTTCGGTTTCGTTCGGTTTTGTTTTAACGCGCCATTTTCGTAGTTACCCGTAATAATACGTAACGTTTTAAAATTAAACATTTCTAAATTATTTTAGGTGGTAATTCCTAGTAATTTACTAAATATCTTTTTAGTATTTATAAAATTTCAAAAACTTTTATTTTTACTGTTCCATCGGATCGTATCGTTTTCGTACGTATCCGTACGAATCGTCACCTGTTCGAACACGACGACGACTTTACTTTCCTATTTAATTTTCTAATTAAAAGAGGTCATTCAGAACGTTAAAATTACAAATATATTCGTGCGAATCGTCACCCACACGAATATACCGGATGTTGAATATTTATTTAGCTACATCCGTTATGGTTTTAGTTTGGATTTCCTAACGTACGTTTATAAAAATAAGACCTTAAGTAATATTCATACCTAGTTTTTCTGTCATAGTTTAACACATTTTGAACATATCAGCATTGTATCTGTGTGTATTGTTTGTCAGTTTCAAGTTTTTGTACTGTTAACATCAGTTGTTCCATAAAAATTTACACAAAATACTATACGAATACTTTCCGTATCAGTATCTACAGTATTTTTCTACTGTTCCGGCACTAATGTTACATTAACCTTGCATGAACAACTAGGGTTTTAACTACCACAAGTTTATCATGTAATCATTGACAAATGTATGGAACCCTAAATCTTGAGTAATTCTTGTCTATTATTTCGGCCATTTAGTGTACAACTTGTTCCACCATTAGACACTTGCGATCAGATGCATAAATATGCATATATGGGAATGTGACAATATATCCAACTGCAATCAGACAAATATCGATTGAATTAATTAAATTTCAAATTAGATGCATAAGTTAGAGAATATAGTTGAACAAATGAGTAATGTGACCTATTTGACAATATTGTTCATATTATGCGCAAACGGTCATATTCGTTAAACTTGGTTTACAATAAAGCATGTTTTAGAAACATTTATTTTATGTAATTTTATCTTTTTTACTGTTTTGGTACACTTTGAAATTCAAATAACACATGATGGTTTTTAATCTTGAAATTCAATGGAAGTTTTTTTGTCATGCAGTTTTGACCCGTTAGACTTTTAAAATTAAATAAAAGATCATTTAAAAGTTAAATAAAAGACCATTAGTAACCGATATTGATATACATAGTTTAACTTCGAGCTCTAAAATTGGACCACCGCATTTCGTTTATGTACTTAGCACTTGAATGTCATTCATTGGTGCAATGCACGTGATGAAGTTCACCAACACGTCACATATTGTGTTTAGTATATACACATAAATTTATGTTTACCAACACATTTATATTTCTTTCTACACATATTGAACTCAATACCTACACATATCATAATTTCTTCTACACATAATGTTACTTTTAGCAACACATATCTATTACATATGTCATTAAAACATTGTACAAAAAATGCCACGTCATCACTTATGTCCACGTCAACCGCCACGCCATTTTCCACGTCAGTTGCCACGTTAGATGTCACCTAAACAAATCATTATACTTCTAACAACGAATATTAATTAGTTTTAGCTACACATATGTTTGTAGGTATATCATGATATATACCTACACATAAGTAATGTGTGACCAAAAGTCTATCTCAACCGTTGTGAGGCAACACATCATCACACTTAATTTATGTGTAGATAAATACAATTAGTAATACATAATAAGCTTTTATTCACACATACTATATGTAGGTAAATACCCAAATTTCTTGTAGTGAGCGATATGTTTAAATACATTAGTTACGAGCAAGTTGTAATCAACAAACAAAATACACATACACACTCACTTTCAATTACTTTAAAACCAGATGTTACAAATTGATAATTTTTTTAAATATATCATGCAACTTGAAAGGTTTTAATTATTTTAAAACTCAAATATTTTCTTTTATAAAGTTCGATTTTTGGAAAAATCATTTTATACAAAGATAAGCACAAGACAAAATTAAACACTCATATGCAACTATATAAACAAACGAGTACCAAGTAAATAGATTAAAGAGTTTCGAATAATATATGCTTATATTGATGAAGAGATTATAAAAATCTTTATTTGGACTTAATGACTACTATTTCAATAAAAAAGTTTTAAATATATTTCGTACATACATAAATACATTTCGGGATACAATAAACCTTATTACAACGGATTATACATATACAAGTTAGGACATATTTAAATTTTTCATTATAAACATTACTAATTATTCAAGAAAGTTATATATAATAACAATAATTATCAGGTTGATAATGAAGATTATCTATATACTATATATGATGCATATTGGAGAGAGAGTGTAAAATGTCTTAAAATTAAGACATATACAACTCTTAATTCATGTGGTACAATTTGTAAAGGTTGGAATTCTCTAAAAATTAAGAGATGTACAAATTATATTGCTTAAGGTACAAATTTTGGCAGCAAACCTACTCGTTTTAATAAAGCAACCCACTCCATTTCAAATTTCAAATAACCTTTAATGTCCCTCTCTCTCGATTCTTCTGTCTCCAATCTAATACTATATATAATGCATATTGGAGAGAGAGTGTAAAATGTCTTAAAATTAAGACATGTACAACTCTTAATGCATGTGGTACAACTTGTAAAGGTTTGAATTCTCTAAAAATTAAGAGATGAACAAATTATATTGCTTGAAGTACAAATTCACGCAACAAACCTACCCGTTTTAACAAAGCAACCTACTCCATTTCAAATTTCAAATTTCAAATAACTAGTAATGTCTCTCTCTCTCGAGATTCTTCTGTCTCCAGTCTAAAACCCTTAGAATCCACGATTCCTCCATCTTGATTCTACATGTCTCACTCGGTTCTAACCGTCCCCTACTCCGCAAGCCCTAGCGACGACACAGTCACACCCTGGCGGGAATCTTGCATTCTCGGCTGCTCTAGGTAAGTGTTTCTAGGGTTATTTTGTTAAATCGTTCTGGTTAACCTTCCATATCTCTATATTACATCTTGACTTTCATGCTGCTAGCTTGAAAATTCATAAAACCAATTTTGTTGATGATATATTTGAAGTTTTATAGAACATCTGTTTCGTCTCGACCTCTAATATGCTTTTCATGCATGTTAATTAGCTGTTATCTGATTCTTTTTCAATAGTTGATGTTTGTATATGAACAGATTGATGAATGTGTGCATACACATAGTGAAATGCAAAATATACATTTGAATTACTTGTTTTTCTTTTGTTTCAGATTTGCATTTTTAGTTAATTAGTTCATTGAGGTTAAGAAACATTTACCCAACTTGGATCACCACACTGATGCTTCTAAGTGTGGTACATGGAACCGAAGTAAAAAAACAGTGGAAAAACAAAAGCTGCTGAAAAGGTGCCAAATGAGATGAACGACATTAGAATAATGTATGATAGGGTTAATGGTCTCATCATACACATCAAATTCTTATCATCATACAATTAATTTTGATTTCTTACCATTAAGAAATTGAGCCTTTGATTGAGTTGAATAGTTTGTTTAAAATTATTATTTCATCATATTAGTATATAACAACTTTGTTAGTAGAATGTAATTAATGGAATTTATATCATCGATGGTTTGATGAATGCTCTATCATATCTAAAGTTTATCTCAACAATAATGCATTTCCTCTACCTTTTTCTTTTATCTTCTTGACACTAGAGGTTTGATCTTGAAAATCCATTAATGAAAAATAAATTGAATGCATGACATTGATCTAAAAAGTTACTGAGAAAATAGATTGTGTTTCAGACGGATAACTTACGTTTAGTTGTTGACTTGGTTCTCTACAAATAAGTCATTTGATCCACTTCATTTTAAGCTAACTTATTTTTTTCCCATTAGAGATAAAACATTAAATGAATTGAATCAATTCAACTCATTCATGAGTAAATGGGTTGAATTCTTTTAAAAAATCAGTCCCATGCTAGCTGCATCAAAATTGATTATGATATGCTAAATAAAATATGATTATTTTGCAAGTGGTAGGTTGCGTATATAGTTTTTGTTTTGATTTGAGATGCAGGTTGCCTCTCGTTTTTCATAAAATTTCATATTTAAGTATATTTTTTTGAAGCAATATATGTGACTTTAGCCGATAAAAAACCCTGATTATATGATGCAGAAAGTGAAGATTAAGAACATGAGAAAGCTATTAAACCTGATGAAGATTATTCTATATATGATGCCAGTTATTCAATCGATGAGGATTCTGATAAAGATGAGGCATGTAGTTGGTTTATTTCAGTTATATTTACATGAATTGCTATCTTGTTTTTATAAGTTTTAATTTATAATTGTTTTGTGTACAACCAAACGTGAAAAATTTAAGTAGTGTTTTTTTTTTTGGTATATGAGAATGAATTGTTGTCTTGTTTTTATATTTTGTAGTTTTTAAATATTTAACATGAAGCTGGTTTAGCCATTTTGTCAATGTACTAATAATTGTAATAAGATCAATTTGAATTTGGTATAAGCTTAAAATTATTAGAGTTTTGAATTTGCTATATGCGGACATGTGTCGCTTGCTACTGTGAATGAATCTCTTCTTGTCATTTTTTTAGTGAACTGGTAAGTTTCCAACCTTTAACCATTGATGTATGAGTTATATGTATTATTTCAGTTATTCAACTTGGACTTGATGTTAATCATGCCAAACATAGGAGCATCATACATGTGCTTAGTTGGTTATGTTGAGTTTCTTAGGTATTGTAGTGGTATTCGGTTTGACTTTTTCGGTAAAACGAGTTAGATCATTTAATATATATATTAAATCCATATTTAATATTAACGCAGCGGAATTACGGTTTCTAACTTTTCACTGTTAAAATTCCCAATCAGAATCAAGGTTACAAAACATGCAAACACGGATACTTTCAACTAATCTAATCTACCGATGAGAAAATATTATACCCTTTAGTTAATAGTTAACCATTTGAGACACCGAGGTTCAACGAACGGATGCTAGAACAAAGCACGAACAAGTTCCTGGTTCACAACAGAAGCAGGTGGTGGTATGAAAGTAGGATGAAGATGATTAATCTTCTACTAGTTTCTTCTTGCACCAATCTTTAAAAACCCATCTTTCAAGAACTTCGAAGAAAGAAAAATTGAAATCTTTTATGTGTGTGTGTGTTTTCCTACGGCAATTGTGATAAAAGAAAAAAACTTAATATTAAACTTGGAGTGTAAATCTAGACAAACATGATGGCATGCAAGATACAATCTTTCTAAATCTAAGAAAGTATTTTCAAATGATTTTATTAGATATTATCATTATTTAAATAATAATAATAATAGTTTAATTAAATAAATAAATAATTAAACTTATATAATTTATAAAAATTATAAATTATAAAAATGTTCGTGATTACCAGTTAATCAAATTAAGGGGATTTAATGTTCGTTGCCCACGGTGTAACTCTTACAGGTCACTGCTCGGTTAGTTACATTAACTTATCGGATCCGTTCATAAAATCCAACAATCTCCCACTTGGACGGATTTCGTTAGAAGGCTAACGTAAACAGTTAGCGGTGCTCTAACTGCACATGATCGCTCCTAACAAGGTATGACATTTTAAAGTCATCAACCAAATTGTCATGCTACTATAGCAGGATACTAGAGTTATGATAATCGTAGTCATCTATCCTTTCTGTGAAAGACATCAATTGAAACAATGAGACATGGATCTAATTCATTCTCATATGGTGTTCAATTATTGTTGTTCTCAATTTTGATTCAGAGTGGTCCAATCAAACACACAGTCAGTTTGGGTAAGGCCTTATACTTCACCAGTTTGAATCAACGACGGCGCCACAATGTCTAACCGTTACATGAAATAGGAAGAGTACAGAATCCCAATCTTGATTATATACAACTCCCACTTAACATCAGAATCATTCCCAATCAAAGCCTTTATGACTGGCAGTTACGCGAAAACGTTTGACAATGATCAAAGAATGTCCCTTAGTAAACGGAAGTTCTAGTATACATCTCAAGTCAGAGGATACAAGATGAGTTTACCAATTTCAAAAACATCTCATGACTAAGATCCATGGAGATGATTTGAAGCGAGTTACATCCAGTATCATTCATAATGATGTCTGTGAATTTGGTAGTCAACTACTTGAGACCAAATCCAGAATAGTCTTAACTCAGAGTCGTTCCCACGAGTCTAAAGACTATGGATAATTAAGAATACAAGATTCGTTGATTAAACGTATTAAAATCGAACACAGTCATAAAATTCAAATTTGCATTTAAACTAGTAAATCAACTATGAAATCAAAGTACAACTGCTTATTTGTTTGTTCATCGAAATACTAAATCAAAACATATCGCTAGCTAATCTAAGCCCGATCGCACTCTTGTGCTGATCATACTTGTCCTGAGTCATGGGCTTAGTGAACGGGTCTGCTAGGTTTTGATTTGTGTCGACTTTGTTTATTATGATATCTCCACATTCCACTATTTCCCGTATGTAGTGGAATTTCCTAAAATGTACCTGGATTTGTGATGAGACCTTGGCTCTTTGGGTTGAGCAATAGCACCTGTGTTATCACAGAAGATTTCGATAGGTTTCTGAATACCTGGAACCACATCGAGGTCAGTTATGAACTTCTTTATCCAAGCAGTTTCCTTTGCAGCATCCGATGCGTCAATATATTCAGATTCGGTGGTTGAATCCGCACTACACTCTGTTTGGAACTTTTCCAGGAGACAGCTCCTCCATTGAGAGTGAATACGAAACCTGATTGTGAGCGAGAATCATCTCGGTCAGTCTGGAAGCTAGCATCAGTGTAACACTTTACAGTGAGCTCTTCTTCCACTCCCCTATATATTAAAAACATTTCTTTAGTTCATCTCATGTACTTCAGAATGTTCTTGACTGCGGTCCAATGGGCAATGCCAGAACTTTGCTGAAAACGACTGGTCATGCTTAAAGCATACGAGACGTCAGGTCTGGTACATAACATAGCATACATGATAGAACCAATCGCTGAGGCATATGGAATTGCTTGCATTCGCTTAATTTCAATGTCCGTCGAGGGAGATTGCGATTTGTTCAACACGGTTCCTTTAGTCATGGGAATAGTCCCTTTCTTGGAGTTCTTCATGTTGAAGCGTGTCATCATTTTGTCTATGTATGCACTTTGGCTCATCCCTAAAAGCCGCTTAGATCTATCTCTGTGGATTTGTATTCCAAGAATATAAGCTGCTTCTCCAAGATCTTTCATTGCAAAACAAGTTCCCAACCAGTGTTTAACTTCGTTAAGCATAGGGATGTTGTTTCCAATGATTAGTATATCATCCACATACAAGATGAGGAATGATATGGTCCTCCCACTAGCCTTTTTGTAAGCACAAGGTTCATCTTCGTTTTTGATGAAACCAAACTCTTTGATCTTTTGATCAAAACGAAGATTCCAGCAGCGAGATGCCTGCTTAAGCCCATAAATGGACTTATTTAATTTGCATACCTTACTAGGATATTTTGGATCAACAAAACCTTCAGGCTGAACCATATAGACATCTTCAGAGAGATGCCCATTTAGAAAAGTGGTTTTAACATCCATTTGCCATATCTCATAGTCATAATATGCAGCTATGGCAAGTAATATCCTAATCGATTTGATCATAGAAACGGGTGAAAAAGTTTCATCATAGTCAATACCTTCAGTTTGAGTGAAACCCTTTGCAACCAGCTGTGCTTTGTAGGTATGAACATTTCCATGCATGTCGGTTTTTCTCTTGAAAATCCATTTGCTCCCTACTGCCCGTGAACCAAGGGTTAGCTCAACCAAGTCCCATACTTGATTGTCACGCATGGATTACATCTCGGAATTCATTGCATCGAGCCATTTCGCAGATTCTGGATCTGATATAGCAGATTTGTAGTTAGTAGGTTCGTCATCAGGCTCAGCTACTAACAGGACTTCAAAACCATCAAGATGCCAAAGGTATCTATCAGGAGCATTGCGAGTCCTGCTACTTCTACGAATGCTGGTGTTTAATTCTGATTCATTAGCAACAACTTCTTGTAGATCACACATTCCGACTTCGTCAATGGTCGTTTGCGGTTCTCGAATTTCTTCGAGATCCACAATATTGCTTCCAGTTTCTCGATCTAGAAATTCTTTCTCGAGAAAGTAGCCCTTCCTTTTGATGGAAATCAACTTTGCATCAGGATGGTGGAAATAATATCCGCTTCTGTTATGGTATTCGACGAAAACAACCTTTTCGTCTCAATGATCAAGCTTGTCATCAGAATCCCTAGTGACATATGCATCGCATCCCCATACCCTAAGGTAAGACAAATTGGGTTTAGTGTCAAACCATATCTCATATGGTGTTTTGTTTACCTTCTTAGTCGGTGCCAGATTTACAATGCGGGTTGCGGTCATAAGAGCAAAACTCCAAAAAGAGTGAGGCAAGTTGGTTCTACACATCATCGATCAGACCATATCAAGTAAGGTGCGATTTCTCCTCTCGCTTACGCCATTAAGTTGGGGTGTACCAGGAGGAGTTGGTTGTGAAACAATTCCACGTTCTTTCATATGATTGATGAACTCTAAGCTGAGATATTCGCCACCTCGATTCGATCGAACTGCCTTAATCGTTTTACCGAGTTGGTTTTCTACTTCGTTTTGGAATTCTTTGAACTTTTCAAAGGTTTCATGCTAATGCTTCATTAGATGAACATATGCATATCGACAATAATCATCAATGAATGAAACGAAGTATCTTTCATGATTTCTAGACAAAGTTCTGAAAGGACAACACACATCAGTATGTATAAGTGCTAACAGATCTTTTGCTCGTTCACCAACATGGGTGAAGGGATCTTTAGTGAGTTTTCCAGCTAAGCAAGATTCACAATCATGAAAGGAGTCCTATCTAGTGGATTCAAGAATCCCCTCAGACTGGAGCCTTTTTATGCGGGATTTGCTTATGTGGCCAAGTCTACAATGCCATAGAAATGTATCATTAATGCCATATTTGATACGTTTAGAAAGATTATATACATTATTGTTTGGTTGAACATCTATTTCATAAATTCTATTTCGAGGTTTAGCCTCAAAATAAAAGACATCATTTCAGTAGGCAGATATAACAATACAATTAAAATCATACTTAAATCCTTGTTCAAACAACAGAGAAACTGAAATAATGTTTCTGGTTAAACCAGGTGCATACAAACAATTATTCAACATAAGTACAAGGCCAGAAGGACATGAGAGATAATATGTTCCAGTTGCAAGAACTGGTACTCTTTTCCCATCACCAACGATGAGTTCCATGTCGCCTTGTTTTAGTTTCTTCCACTTTTCAGGTTCCTGCAAGACATTAATGATGTGGTAACCACATCCAGTGTCAAACACCCATGTGTTGCTAGAAACAGTAAAAAGTTTAATAACATATATAGAAATACCTGAAGGGCCTGCACCATTGGCCTTGTTCATCCTCAGTTTAGCCAAATATTCAGGGCAATTACGCCTCCAATGCCCCATCTTGTTTCATTCAAATCAATGACGCTCCTTAGTGTCACACCCCGAGCCGGCGGGGTAGGATCGGGTTTCCCCGACGGGCGGAAAGTTCCCGGGGCGCGATATCGAGAGTGATAATCGAAATGATCAGATTGTTCGCATTGCACATGATATATAATTGAGAAACTTGCTAAAATAAAATAGAATTACAGAGTTAAATTATATCAGTTAAGTTTACAATGTAACTCCACTATCACATCATAAGTCTTCAATCTTGTTGCGGCACAAGATATACAAAAACAAGCTGTATAATGATGCTTCAAAATATGCAGGTCCCAAAAAGTTAGGTCCTCTACAGATAACCTAATTCAATGAAATGACTCTTCAGTTGACCTGTTCGTCACCTGAGAATCATGCAAAAATAAAGTCAACACATGGTTGGTGAGTTCATATAATTTAGTATTTGAAAATGATTTGAAGATGATTTGAAAACCTCCTTTGGTAAAGACCCTAACCTCATTAACTCCACATGTATCATCCAGATCGGTATGCTTATGTATAGGGCATACCCCTGAGTCGAGGCTACAACCCCGCCCAGACGCCATCCCACCACATACTAACCCGCATAGGACATTGTTGTTAATAATAATTAGGCATTTTTACCCTACCATTTACCCATGACTCTTCGGTTCCCTTTTCCTGTAAATACAATTATTTGAAATCTCTATTGATTCCATAAGTTCCTCATAAAATACGATCAACCACAGCAATTGTACAAACAGTTATAAATGCTTAATTAAATAAATAAATAAACATTTAATAAAATCTAAGTCCTAATGATTGGGGCCTTTGGTCAACTCGAGTAGACTAGTCTGTCAATCTAGGTACTTAGTAGTTAGGGAATCTGTAAATATCCTCAAACATACGACCTACAAGTCTAACGGTCTAGCTAGGACTTCTTGAAATGCAGGATTTTATGTTTCGTCTGTTTTTGGCGTATGTTATCTCTGATATTTCCCAGACTTTCCCTTGAAAATGATTTATTGATTCATCTGATTCTGTTACAAGATGTACTTGATTCGTTGATCATAGAATACTAGATTCATTGATCAAATGTACACTTGATTCATAGTTCAACAAACACTTGATTTGTAGAACATTGAATATTGTCTTTGCAAAGATTGTTTTGTTTGATTTGTTGAAGTCCCACACTTGTTTCACCAAAATGTTTCATTTGATTCATTGAATTCACCCATTTGATTTGTCAAAATGTTTTAGTTTGATTCCTTGAACTCCCACACTTGTTTTGTCAAAATGTTTGATGTGATTCTTTTGAAATGTTTTGACCTGTTGAAATCTTTTAGTTTAAATCTGATTATTCACTTAATTTATAAGTAAATCAGTTAGTAAACCTGCATAAAATCTTCCTAGACATGGTCTAGGATAACATTTATATATATGTAAAACATATCAATTTAAAAGCATTTAAGTAAACAATTTAAATAAACAGTTTACGCATGCTTCTCAGCCCCGCGTTTTAAAACAAAAATGTTAGAAAAGGGGCAATGAACTCACCTGTGTTGCCGTGCAATGAACCACAAAAGATATGCGCACTCTTTGATTGTTGCCTAAGTATCTTTAGCACCTGAGTTATTTTAAAGAATTTGAATATGATAAGTACCTACAGGAATTGTCGTATCTATGGTTTGGTCTCGATGTGCAACTACGTGTCCTAGATTACTAGTGTGTTTCTAGAATTTCCTCTATCTAAGTTAAACTATTACCCATTAGTAACCCAAATCCCACATAAAGCATTTAAAGTATTTAAGTAAAACATCTTCAATTTATTACATTTTAAGTTAATCATTTATTTAGGAAAATCATTTAATTATATTGATAAGGTTTATAATTTATTTTCTTTTTATGAAAAGCATGATTAAATTAAGAAAGTGTAATTAACATGATGGGCTTATATTAAACCCATTGGGCCATTCTTGGGCCCACTAATAGACTTTGATTTTCAAACGATCTCTGGTTTGCTTATTAAGTCACTAACCTTGATGGTTTAAATAACCATCTAGATTAGTCATGTGCCTTTGTAATTTCCCCATGGTTTTAGGTGTTAACATCTAAGTCAACCCATAACCTTTAGGTTCTTGTTTCCCATCCCTAGTGTAATCTTTCCATGACATTTGATACCTTAGTTTAAAGGGATTCACTTGTGTTGGACAAAAAGAATGACCATCCCCTAGAATGATCCCTTATGATAATGGTGCTAGAATATCCCTAGTTAGATCGGTAATTAATCCTAGCATTGCTTTTATTGAAGTTTAGATCTTGTGGGCCTTATCTTAGGCCTAAATTGCCATTGTGACCCGATTGGTTAATATCTAACTTAATCAAATGTACAACGGGTCAACCTTCAATTATTGGGCCAATTTAAGTGGTCTTTGCCTATTCATAAGGTTATTGGGCCTTAGAAAATTATGTGGGCCAAATTAAATTAAACGAGCTACGTGTGAATCAAGTCTAGAGCCAATTTCATTCCTAACGAGCTAAACTCGAACTTGTTGGGTCATTATAACACATGGGCCGTTTAACACCCCCCCCCCCCCATATGGGCCGAGGATAGGCTATTGGGTCTAGACCTTGTAGTCAAGCGGCCCACATTGAATAAAATGAGTTAGACATTTGGGTTGGGCCGAATTACGTGTAACTGGACTTACCCATAGTGTTGGGCCGATTGGGTTATGTATTGGGTTAAAGAAAATCCCGTGAATGTGAATCCCGCTGCTAGGTTCCAGCGAACCTTTTTGCTCTCATGACCCAGGTTCGGCTCTTTATACAAAACCAGTCTAGGTTCGGCCTTAGCATAGCGAGCATGAAGGTTCGTTTCCAAAGGCTCGTTGCCCAGCAGCTTCGGCTAGAGTTCCAGGGTTCGGCTAACATGCACCGTGGTCAAAGGTTCGCTTGCATGAAGCAGGGTTCGCTCGTAGGATAGGGTTCGACTGGGGTGGGTGATGCATGGTTCGTGAGGGTTCGCCAACTAGGTGTAGGGTTCGTTGCTGCCTGAGGGTTCGTGTCTCGTCCTAAGGGTTCGTCAGGGTTCGTCGGAATCGATAACAGGGTTCGGCCATGGCTTTAGGTATAACATGCAGGGTTCGTTCACCCTAAAAAGGTTCGGCCGCCCAGACCCTCGGCGAACCTGTTTTAGCTCGTCTCCCTCCTCGACAGTGGAACCCGTTGCAGGCCTGTTCTACATGTTGCGATGCGGTCGTACCACTAAAAGGTGTCGGGTGTGAGTACAAGAATGAGTTTACACCGGTTGTGTGTGGGGGTGTGTGTGAAAACTAGAAAACCCTATTTTATCATAAGTTTCAAGCTACATACCTTAAATTTCAGTGGCCAAATCTTCCGATCTATTGTACTCCCTTGTAGAGCTCGTTCCTAGCGACGCGTGGACACCAAGAACGCCGGATTTCGCCTCCAAATGAGTGAGATCTTGAAGATTGAAGGTGATATTTTAGAGAGAGAGAGAGAGAACGGGAATGAGAGTTAGAGAGAGAATAAAATGTGTAAAAATGAAAGAAAAGTGTTCTTTCATCGTTTATATACCCTGAGGTTATTCGGGTTCGTTTCGTTTGCTCGGTTCGCGTCTTCGTCGCGTTTCCGGATCGTAATGCGTATAATTACGTAATCTAAATAAAAGGTTATATTTTATGTGTTTGGGAAGTGTTTATTTCTAGTAATGATATTAATTGATATTTTCCTAATTTATTTATCGAAACTCATAAACTTTACGCGTTTTATTATTTATTCGCGTATCATGATTTGCGCTCCTACATTAAAATAGTTTTGCTTTAATTTATTTATGATGAGTTTCAAAATTGTAAAACAGAAACTATTTTATTTCCTTATGTTTATAATCGTTCGAATCGTCTTCGTTTTGTTTCGTCAGAAAACGTCACTTACGTGCGTCTTCGTACAGAGCGCTAACTGTACGAACACGATCGTACGTTTCACTTTCTAATTTTGTTGTCTACTTTACAATCATCGTTTCAGATCGTTAAACTGTCAGATCTATTCGTACAGATCGTCACCTATACGAATAGTTCGTCGGTTTAGCATTCCGTAACAACAACTGTTATTGTATTGTTTTGATTAGCCTCACGTACGTGCTATCCTAATAGATCCTAGCAAATAAACCCATGATAGTTCAAGGTTGCCAGATAATTACCTGACTCAAGAACCATTGTTCTGTACTCTGTTTCTGCTAAATGTTCATGAACCTGTTGTTTGATAATGTGAAATGACTTTGACTATCAATATGAACATGAAATAGAATGGAATGTGTATAGTTGGTGTCTGTTTATTGTTCGTGCTACTGTTGCGATCACTGTTCCGGCACCGGTTTCGGCACTGTTGTTACAGTCTCCCCTTGTTAAAGAAATTTCGTCCCGAAATTTAAGAATAGTTATCGGTTACAACTTTCTTCGTAAGCACTTGGGGATTTCCGGAACATCATGTGATCTTCGCATTTCCCAAGTAAACTTGAGTTTGCGCCTTGAATTTCCAATAAACTTAGAAATGGAAATACAACTTTTCTTAGTTGTTTAATCTAACGAGCCATAACTCTGAAGATCATTACATAACGTATAAATGTTCATCCAATTGAATTCCTTCAATTGATATGATGAACGACTCATTAGTACGACATTTATTCATGTTCGAGATGTGAAACACATAACACATCCAACTAAGGTCATTTGGTGACCTCAATCTATGTGTCATATCTCGAATGCATTTGATGCTCTCGAACTGTCTTACTTGTCGTGATGCTTGTTCGTCCTTTCATTCTAGAATGGACTACACCTTTAATCCGTCAGTCGGCGACTGAGATTGCCGACCTTAAGGAGCCTCGAATGGTGTGCATTTGATGCTACTATATTGACGGTTATTGTAGGAAGATTAAATCGGTGGCATTTGGGTGTCCAAATTTCCACTGAAGTTTGACCTACAGGTTCTCAACACATCCTCCAAGAACCGTGTCGTACTTTCGCTTCGGCCGTTCATTGGTGAACAGCGAGCTATGCTCAGTTTTAGGTACATCCCTAGAGATTTCTGTGATGTTTGTTAGAACCTTATTATGAATTGCCGTCCCTATTCATAATGTTAAACGATAGTACCACATAACGTACTACTATTTATTTGCTGTATAATCCATCAGTTTACCTATCACCAGAATCCACCCACTATTTTGGTAGTAGGTATTACATCCGATTTATCTCAAATTGTCTTTCGGCTCTAAAATCTGACACACTCCTTAAAGTCTTCGTAGGTGACTCTCACGACTATAGGTCTTGATCGTCAGATCGAGATCCTTAAGTCACCCATGGCGAGTAATTAGGTTGTTTGACATAACCGTACACATACTTCACCATTTGTTCAATCTATCCTCAGCTTGAAGGTTTTCATCATACAGCGGGGAGGTCTACCTAAAATACGGCAGAGTTATTAGGATAAAGGTAATGATTTACCTTCTCAGTACACCTATACCCATCGGTGTGATGGTGTATATCTATCTTACTTCTACCCTAAAGTCATGAGACTTACGAAACCTATTGTAACTTTTTTTTTTCAACTATTACTTATTCTCTTCCGATTTCAAATTGGGAGAATTTAAGATGAAGTTGTTCTTTCTTTGGCAGTTCCAAAATATCCCTGAGATGTCGTTAGCGTTCTGTCGTGCTACTAAAATAAATCAGTATGTCATCCTTAATAGTAATGACAAACTAATCAGCTACGGTTTGCACGCTCGATTCATGAGGTCCAAGAAACCATAGGTGCATTCTTCTACTCGAAGAGCATCACCATAATTTGGAACGCCCATAATTCATTCGAAATATTTTCTCGAGCATACCTTCATCTTGTATTCACAAATGACTTCCTTTGACCTACTTATTTAGTCTACATAAGGACCTGACACAGTTCTCATATTTACTTTTCCTAACATCCTAGAGCCAGAGTTCTCAAATTTAGGTAACTCAATTTCTAGGATATCTATGTATAAAATGAAAGTCTACACACTAGTTTTGACATTTTTAATTTCTAAGGCTTTTAGTGTTCTAATTAGATAAAGTCCTATTCTAAATTACAGAAATTAAGCCGGCATTAATGATTACTCTATCCCTATTTACTCATCTAACCCTTATTTAACCTAAAGGTTCCTTCAATTATTATTCTGATTATCTTTTCGGCACTGACTTTGCTTTTGACTAACTTAAATTTATGGTTCCTAAAATTACAACAGGCTATGCAGTCCTAATTAATACCCCAACAGATAATTTAAGGTATTAAGCAGAAATTTGCATACCCATGGAGTCATCGGGCTCCGAGTGTTTCCCAGGAGCTGGTAAAGCGAGTAGTTCCACAATGTCTGCTGGGTCTGCTGGAGGCATTTTCCTAGAGCAGTCCCTTGCGAAATGTCCATGCATTCCACACATGAAGCAATTGTTGTTATGTTGAGGGGAAGTAGAGGTGCTCGCTTTTTGTTCCCATTTCCTAGTGGAAATAAACCGACATTGTTGAATCCAGTGTCAGTATTTACCACAATTCAGACAGTGTTTACAAGGTTTCTCCTCACCATGATGAAAACCACATCTGACACATTTAGGAAATGCACCAAAATATTGACGAGGAGTAGAGGCTATTGGTGACCGACACTGTTGTATCCAGTGTCCCGTCTTTCCACAACGCGTGCATTGTAGGCACGAAGGTTCAGCCAGGTCATGGTAGTGACAAGCCGAATAGAGGGAAGCTTTTCCTTTAGAAAGTGCAGGATTTGTAAAAGATATCCTCACAGGGCAGTCTCGGGCAATGTGTTCGGACAGTCCGCACACATAACAATCTTTGCTGTGTCGAGGAAGGGGATATGTAGTGTTTCCAGGATTCTGGTTATGAGTCGGGGGATCATTACAATCACGACTCCAGTGTCCCTTTCCTCCGCAGTTCAGACAATGTTTGCACAGTTTATTCTTAGCATGGTGGAGACCGCACGTGGCACATAAAGGAGATTTGCTAGCCTCCGGTTTGCATACTAATTCCATTGATGATCTGCATTGGTGATCCCAATGGTTCGTCTTACCACAATGGATGCATTGCTTGCATGAGATTTTAGCGCGGTGGTGATAGTGACAGTTAGTGCAAAGGGGTGATTTTCCAGCGTAACACCTACGATTCTCTGACTCCGGAGCAACAGCCATCCAACGAAGGGGAATGGCCTCAGTGTAGATTTCAGGATTTCCTGATTTCTTGGAACGACTCCGTTTTCGCTTCCTGCTTGTTTCTCCTCCTTCCGGTTCCTTCTTCTCTGCAGCAAGTAATGGGAAGTTCCTGGTAAATTCCTCACTGTTCTTGACCCGGGTGATGATTCCAGGGAGAATCGCCACCAACTGTTCAGTGATCAGTGTTGCAAGTACCCCAATGGCTGGGTCTGTCTCTTGTGGAGGTGGAGGCGGTGATGGCTGTCTTCTTGGTGACATTCTGATCATAACCAATAGAACATTGGTTAGTGCAATGATCGAATGCAGAAGACACAATGCAAGTAAATTCCTAATTCCTATGTTCTCTACATGCAGGGTCCCTAGGTTATAGTCTAGGCCAAACAGTTTACATAAATGACCTATATTTCTCTATAACCATGGCTCTGATACCAATCTGTCACACCCCGAGCCGGCGGGGTAGGATCGGGTTTCCCCGACGGGCGGAAAGTTCCCGGGGCGCGATATCGAGAGTGATAATCGAAATGATCAGATTGTTCGCATTGCACATGATATATAATTGAGAAACTTGCTAAAATAAAATAGAATTACAGAGTTAAATTATATCAGTTAAGTTTACAATTTAACAATGTAACTCCACTATCACTTCATAAGTCTTCAATCTTGTTGCGGCACAAGATATACAAAAACAAGCTGTATAATGATGTTTCAAAATATGCAGGCCCCAAAAAGTTAGGTCCTCTACAGATAACCTAATTCAATGAAATGACTCTTCAGTTGACCTGTTCGTCACCTGAGAATCATGCAAAAATAAAGTCAACACATGGTTGGTGAGTTCATATAATTTAGTATTTGAAAATGATTTGAAGATGATTTGAAAACCTCCTTTGGTAAAGACCCTAACCTCATTAACTCCACATGTATCATCCAGATCGGTATGCTTATGTATAGGGCATACCCCTGAGTCGAGGCTACAACCCCGCCCAGACGCCATCCCACCACATACTAACCCGCATAGGACATTGTTGTTAATAATAATTAGGCATTTTTACCCTACCATTTACCCATGACTCTTCGGTTCCCTTTTCCTGTAAATACAATTATTTGAAATCTCTATTGATTCCATAAGTTCCTCATAAAATACGATCAACCACAGCAATTGTACAAACAGTTATAAATGCTTAATTAAATAAATAAATAAACATTTAATAAAATCTAAGTCCTAATGATTGGGGCCTTTGGTCAACTCGAGTAGACTAGTCTGTCAATCTAGGTACTTAGTAGTTAGGGAATCTGTAAATATCCTCAAACATACGACCTACAAGTCTAACGGTCTAGCTATGACTTCTTGAAATGCAGGATTTTATGTTTCGTCTGTTTTTGGCGTATGTTATCTCTGATATTTCCCAGACTTTCCCTTGAAAATGATTTATTGATTCATCTGATTCTGTTACAAGATGTACTTGATTCGTTGATCATAGAATACTAGATTCATTGATCAAATGTACACTTGATTCATAGTTCAACAAACACTTGATTTGTAGAACATTGAATATTGTCTTTGCAAAGATTGTTTTGTTTGATTTGTTGAAGTCCCACACTTGTTTCACCAAAATGTTTCATTTGATTCATTGAATTCACCCATTTGATTTGTCAAAATGTTTTAGTTTGATTCCTTGAACTCCCACACTTGTTTTGTCAAAATGTTTGATGTGATTCTTTTGAAATGTTTTGACCTGTTGAAATCTTTTAGTTTAAATCTGATTATTCACTTAATTTATAAGTAAATCAGTTAGTAAACCTGCATAAAATCTTCCTAGACATGGTCTAGGATAACATTTATATATATGTAAAACATATCAATTTAAAAGCATTTAAGTAACCAAAATAATAAACAGTTTACGCATGCTTCTCAGCCCCGCGTTTTAAAACAAAAATGTTAGAAAAGGGGCAATGAACTCACCTGTGTTGCCGTGCAATGAACCACAAAAGATATGCGCACTCTTTGATTGTTGCCTAAGTATCTTTAGCACCTGAGTTATTTTAAAGAATTCGAATACGATAAGTACCTACAGGAATTGTCGTATCTATGGTTTGGTCTCGATGTGCAACTACGTGTCCTAGATTACTAGTGTGTTTCTAGAATTTCCTCTATCTAAGTTAAACTATTACCCATTAGTAACCCAAATCCCACATAAAGCATTTAAAGTATTTAAGTAAAACATCTTCAATTTATTACATTTTAAGTTAATCATTTATTTAGGAAAATCATTTAATTATATTGATAAGGTTTATAATTTATTTTCTTTTTATGAAAAGCATGATTAAATTAAGAAAGTGTAATTAACATGATGGGCTTATATTAAACCCATTGGGCCATTCTTGGGCCCACTAATAGACTTTGATTTTCAAACGATCTCTGGTTTGCTTATTAAGTCACTAACCTTGATGGTTTAAATAACCATCTAGATTAGTCATGTGCCTTTGTAATTTCCCCATGGTTTTTGGTGTTAACATCTAAGTCAACCCATAACCTTTAGGTTCTTGTTTCCCATCCCTAGTGTAATCTTTCCATGACATTTGATACCTTAGTTTAAAGGGATTCACTTGTGTTGGACTAAAAGAATGACCATCCCCTAGAATGATCCCTTATGATAATGGTGCTAGAATATCCCTAGTTAGATCGGTAATTAATCCTAGCATTGCTTTTATTGAAGTTTAGATCTTGTGGGCCTTATCTTAGGCCTAAATTGCCATTGTGACCCGATTGGTTAATATCTAACTTAATCAAATGTACAACGGGTCAACCTTCAATTATTGGGCCAATTTAAGTGGTCTTTGCCTATTCATAAGGTTATTGGGCCTTAGAAAATTATGTGGGCCAAATTAAATTAAACGAGCTACGTGTGAATCAAGTCTAAAGCAATTTCATTCCTAACGAGCTAAACTCGAACTTGTTGGGTCATTATAACACATGGGCCGTTTAACACCCCCCCCCATATGGGCCGAGGATAGGCTATTGGGTCTAGACCTTGTAGTCAAGCGGCCCACATTGAATAAAATGAGTTAGACATTTGGGTTGGGCCGAATTACGTGTAACTGGACTTACCCATAGTGTTGGGCCGATTGGGTTATGTATTGGGTTAAAGAAAATCCCGTGAATGTGAATCCCGCTGCTAGGTTCCAGCGAACCTTTTTGCTCTCATGACCCAGGTTCGGCTCTTTATACAAAACCAGTCTAGGTTCGGCCGTAGCATAGCGAGCATGAAGGTTCGTTTCCAAAGGCTCGTTGCCCAGCAGCTTCGGCTAGAGTTCCAGGGTTCAGCTAACATGCACCGTGGTCAAAGGTTCGCTTGCATGAAGCAGGGTTCGCTCATAGGATAGGGTTCGGCTGGGGTGGGTGATGCATGGTTCGTGAGGGTTCGCCAACTAGGTGTAGGGTTCGTGGCTGCCTGAGGGTTCGTGTCTCGTCCTAAGGGTTCGTCAGGGTTCGTCGGAATGGATAACAGGGTTCGGCCATGGCTTTAGGTATAACATGCAGGGTTCGTTCACCCTAAAAAGGTTCGGCCGCCCAGACCCTCGGCGAACCTGTTTTAGCTCGTCTCCCTCCTCGACTGTGGAACCCGTTGCAGGCCTGTTCTACATGTTGTGATGCGATCGTACCACTAAAAGGTGTCGGGTGTGAGTACAAGAATGAGTTTACACCGGTTGTGTGTGGGGGTGTGTGTGTGAAAACTAGAAAACCCTATTTTATCATAAGTTTCAAGCTACATACCTTAAATTTCAGTGGCCAAATCTTCCGATCTGTTGTACTCCCTTGTAGAGCTCGTTCCTAGCTACGCGTGGACACCAAGAACGCCGGATTTCGCCTCCAAATGAGTGAGATCTTGAAGATTGAAGGTGATATTTTAGAGAGAGAGAGAGAGAACGGGAATGAGAGTTAGAGAGAGAATAAAATGTGTAAAAATGAAAGAAAAGTGTTCTTTCATCGTTTATATACCCTGAGGTTATTCGGGTTCGTTTCGTTTGCTCGGTTCGCGTCTTCGTCGCGTTTCCGGATCGTAATGCGTATAATTACGTAATCTAAATAAAAGGTTATATTTTATGTGTTTGGGAAGTGTTTATTTCTAGTAATGATATTAATTGATATTTTCCTAATTTATTTATCGAAACTCATAAACTTTACGCGTTTTATTATTTATTCGCGTATCATGATTTGCGCGCCTACATTAAAATAGTTTTGCTTTAATTTATTTATGATGAGTTTCAAAATTGTAAAACAGAAACTATTTTATTTCCTTATGTTTATAATCGTTCGAATCGTCTTTGTTTCGTTTCGTCAGAAAACGTCACTTACGTGCGTCTTCGTACAGAGCGCTAACTGTACGAACACGATCGTACGTTTCACTTTCTAATTTTGTTGTCTACTTTACAATCATCGTTTCAGATCGTTAAACTGTCAGATCTATTCGTACAGATCGTCACCTATACGAATAGTTCGCCGGTTTAGCATTCCGTAACAACAACTGTTATTGTATTGTTTTGATTAGCCTCACGTACGTGCTATCCTAATAGATCCTAGCAAATAAACCCATGATAGTTCAGGGTTGCCAGATAATTACCTGACTCAAGAACCATTGTTCTGTACTCTGTTTCTGCTAAATGTTCATGAACCTGTTGTTTGATAATGTGAAATGACTTTGACTATCAATATGAACATGAAATAGAATGGAATGTGCATAGTTGGTGTCTGTTTACTGTTCGTGTTACTGTTGCGATCACTGTTCCGGCACAGGTTTCGGCACTGTTGTTACACTTAGGGGGGGTGCTTTGGTAATTGCCTTGGCTTTGTTGGTGGCCGGCTTGGCTGCAACAATTGCTTTATTCTTGCCCTTGCTGTTATAACCCCCTTTCTTGGGATTGGGCTTTCTAACACCAGCAGATCGTATTGTCAATACTTGATTGACTTTTCTTGGTACATTCATCTCGGCCATCTTTAGCATCCCATGCAGTTCAGGCACAGTCTTCCCCCAAGCATTCATATTGAAATTCATTACGAACTGGTCGTAAGACTTTGGGAGAGAGTTGAAGATGAAGTCTGCTGCCATTTCATTTGACAGGGGATAACCAAGTTTATTCAGTTGTTCGATGTACCCTCTCATCGTAAGCACATGAGCACTAACTAACGAGCCTTGTTGCATTTTGCAGCCGATAATATGCTTCATGGTGTCATAGCGTTCTTAACGGGCTTGTTTCTGAAACACGCCTGTAAGTTGCTAGATCATGTCAATGGCACCCATGTCTTCCATGTTCTTCTGAAGATCAGAAGATATGATGGCTTGGATAAGGCAGGCTACCTCAATGGCATCCTCGTTATGCTTTTCCCAGGCTTTACGAGCAGCAGCCGTATTACCTTCAGGCTCATTAGGAACTAGACCTTCCAGCACATAGTGCTTTTTGGCAAACTTGAGAACAATTTTCAAGTTGCGATGCCATTCGAGAAAGTTGGTGTTATTCAGCTTATCTTTCTCAAGTATGGACTTGAGAGCTAAGGATGAGTTATTTTCGTGAGACATTCCTTTAAAGTAAGCAAAATAAAATAATTAGTATTTTCGATGTTTAATTCCTTATTGAATTAATTAATGACCCATTAACAGTAATAAGAATAAGGATTGAGAATCAAGCTATATCAGTCATTAAAGGCAGCTGTGGCACGCAACGTTAGTAAGTGATATTAGGTAGATTGATAACGTTTGTCAATTGTGAAAAATGCACAAGTCTCAGTTATGAGGCCACAAAGACAATTTTGTCTATTGAGTGATACGTTTAGCCTCATCTATGCTCACTTTAATTTCCAGACAGTTGTGGCACGTAACAAGATATGAAAGTAATAGTCGTCCTAAAACAGGTACATGTGGAAGAGCCGGATGTGTCAACGGAAACTCTTGCACCTTGGAGGAACTACGCACCAAGTGCGGTGCTGTGGCTCCAAACACTGGTGTTTCGCATTATGCTCCAAGTGTCCCTTATAATAGGATAACATAAACTATTGATTTTATATATATGGGATCCATTTTTAGTGTTTACCGAATAAGGGTCAAACATAACGAATGATCTAATCATAGGTGCGTTGCAAAAACCAGTTTTAGTATATTTAATGTCGTGACTTTGTGATGAACCCTTTCATCTCTCAGGACACTTAATTTTAAATAACCTGTTAAAACTAAGTTTGTCACGACTTGCATAACCATTCAGAAGTTAATAGTTAATCTATTAAGTTTCTTAGTTTTAAAACAATTTTAGATTGTAAAAACTCATTGGTTATATTTTTCAAAACAAACCATTTGTTTTATAAAACTTTTACAAGTTGCAAAATTGTTTAGTTTTTGAACTTGTTACATTTTATTGCGATTATTTTTAAAACTTCTTTTAAAAACCTTTTAGGTATTTGGTTTGTATGTTATAACATTTATAATATAAAACAACCAGAATATAAAATTAAATAAATATGTAAATCATAAGGCCAAATTGTGTTTGATTTTGCTAGAGGCAAGCAGCAAAACAAACTAGGTCACGGGGTCACAACACACAATAAACCACAATGATGAATCTAGTGCATCTTGTGATCTTGAGCTGCTCCCACTGACCTCTACATCCGTGTTTCTTGATCTTGATTCTTCAGTTTTGTCTTTAGGTCGTTTGTCATTATAATATTTATAATAAATTGAAATACATAACGAGAAACTACAAACCCTACTCTATTACAACTTTGAGCCATCAAAATGGGCCAAACCATAATAAACCAAAACTGAAAACTAAAACAACCAAACAAACACAAGGTCAGGCCTGATTTACATATTCGATCAAAACTTTATAATTAAACTGGGTAATTCTTTTGGTCAAATATAACTTTGACCAAATAAATAATTTGACCCAAATAATTAGTCAGATCTAAATCTGGATCAGAAACTCCAAATTTTAAACAATTTAGAGTTTGTGATATGTAATCGGTTAAACGGACCGGATCCGATTTGCATGTTGTAAGTGTGGCTCTGATACCACTGTTGGGTATCGTAGTGGTATTCGGTTTGACTTTTTCGGTAAAACGAGTTTGACCATTTAATATATATATTAAATCCATATTTAATATTAACGCAGGGGAATTACGGTTTCTAACTTTTCACTGTTAAAATTCCCAATCAGGATTAAGGTTACAAAAAATGCAAACAAAGATAATTTTAACTAATCTAATCTACCGATAAGAAAAGATTATACCCTTTTGTTAATAGTTAACCGTTTGAGACACCGAGGTTCAACAAGCGGATGCTAGTAAAAAACACGAACAAGTTCCTGGTTCACAACAGAAGCAGGTTGTGGTATGAAAGTAGGAAGAAGATGATTAATCTTCTACTAGTTTCTTCTTGCACCAATCTTTAAAAACCCATCTTTCAAGAACTTGGAAGAAAGAAAAATTGAAATCTTGTATGTGTGTGTGCCTTTTCCTACGGCAATTGTGACAAAAGAAAAAAACTTAATATTAAACTTGGAGTGAAAATCTAGTCAAACATGATGGCATGCAAGATACAATCTTTCTAAATCCGATAAAATATTCTCAAATGATTTTATTAGATATTATCATTATTTAAATAATAATAATAGTTTTATTAAATAAATAAATAATTAAACTTATATAATTTATAACAATTACAAATTATAAAAATGTTCGTGATTACCAGTTAATCAAATTAAGTGGATTTAATGCTCGTTGCCCACGGTGTAACTCTTACGGTTCACAGCTCGGTAAGTTACGTTAACTTATCGGATCCGTTCATAAAATCTAACAGAGTTTTAGTTTTAATGTCAAAGTTAAGTATATTTTAGACACCAATGGTCAGTTGGTCACAATTATTGAAATAGTTCAGTGTTATTAGAGGACAATTATTAGCTAATAGATATTTTTGGTAGCTCAAGTTGTTCAATGTTTCCAATAGTTGTTTGCCCAAACCAAATACAAAGAAGCTGTTCAGCTTGCTGTTGAACACCCTCAAGTTGTAATTTATACTTCATAAATTACGGACTCCATCAAAACTGAAAGCATGCTTCGATTTTTGGGATCAATGTGATTTTTTACAAACTTAAATCCAATATTTTTCGTTTCATTTTACCATAATTTTAACCTAATTTGTTTTGAAGGGCCTGAAGGCTATCTATATTAATAAATTCCAATATCTAGCCCTTTAAATCTTGATAGTAACTATAAGTACTAATTGACTTGATCTGTGTTATGTTTAAATTTTTACTTGCTGTTGAAATACCCATCTAATTTTTGTTTCTGCTTAATTGTTTTTTTTTGCATTTATGAATTAAGCCTTTTTTAATCGATTGCAATAGATAATTTGCTTCATATTTTTCTTTTTTCTTTATGAGGATTTGTCTAAGAATCTGGTTTTTGTTCTGCTATTGTAGATTTACAAGGATCCTACAACTCAGAAACAATTCTATTCAAAGGCAATGGTGCTAAAGTATGGGTCACATTCTCCGCATCACGCGAGTTCTCTGCTATAGTACAAAGAAATAAGAAGCCTGATCTTCAACTCAATTAAAAAATTTTAGCTACTGATGTGAATAGAACTTAAAATAGAATGTGATTATATGCGAAGAGACCTAAATTCAAAAAGTTATATATCCCATAAAGTAATTTCTTAAAGATTACAAGAAGAATTTTAACTTTTGGTGCACCTTCTATTTGATTTGATTTGCTAATTTAGATGATATGTTTTGAGGGGAAAAACATTGGTTTCTTTCAAGATTATGAGTAGGTGATTATTTGGATGATATTAGTCTAATACTAGAGTCGGGGTTATTATGGGATTTATGAGTAGAATGAGGATGTGACACGTAATGTTAACAATTATCATTTATTTATGATAACAGCCAAGTTCGAGATGGCAAATCTCCACAGAAATTAAGCAATAGACAGATTTGGGAAAATCTTCTCAATATTCTCTAAATTCAAACAAACCACTAAAAACCAAATATAAAGGAAACAAAAGTGCAGACAAGTAAACAAAGAGATGGTGATCATGGTTATGATTATGCCAACTATTCAAGCCTAATAAAAAGGAAAGTGGAACCATCACTAGGAACTATTTCTACTGAAGAAAACGACTGGGAAGACGTTTTTTCCTCCTAAGGTGTTGGCTATGATTTCCATACGTTTCTTCACTTGGGCTAGAAGCTGGGCTTAAATTGTGACAATCCGACTTTTCGAGTTAACCTCGTTAACCCTCGTAGGCCCAATAAGGCCAATGAAGGCCCAACAAGGCCAAGGAAGGCCAGGAAGGCCCAGTAAGGCCCAATGAGATCAAGGAAGGCCCAATTACAAATCCAAGGCCCAAGAGAGGCCCATTTATAAATCCAAGGCCCAAGGTAGACCTAATTGTATTTTGTAAGGCCCAAGCAGATAGAAGTAGGCCCAGTTAGGATTATTAGGCCCAATTGAGTTAACTTAGCCTAATAATGATCAATAGGCTCAATTAGTGACAATTCGATATTGTGGGGATAATTCCGTTAATAAGAATTAGTAGAAATGACCATGATGGTTCAAAATATCATGTTGGAAAGTCCAAAATGTTGAAAAATCAGCCTCTAAACATGTTGAATAGTGAGAGTGGATTGTAATTAAAATAAAATGTCAATTTTTGACTTTAGGAAGTCAAAATGTCGCATAGAAATCAAGAGGTGAAGTGAAATTCGTGACACTTGAGGTCTTGTAACCGAAATTGGCACTCAACAATCATTATACTGATGATGTCCAACAGCCATAAGGAGTTATTAGGATTATTAAGAATCGGATTTAAAGCAATTGATGTCCAAGAGTTGTAACCGTCCATGTGGGGGACAAAACCATTCGAATTGTGATATAATCGATCACAATTGATCAAGACTCAGATACCCACACATTATTCGGCACCCTCAGTAGCTTTTACACACGAGAATTCAAGATCAGAAGCTTCGAGTTGAAGGATTGGATTTCATAGAAGCCGAACCTAGGGCTAGAAGGGATCTCTTTCAATTCATCAGCAAATCAAGTAAGTTATAGTTCCTACATCTTCTAACATGGCCGATTAAGGATAAACACCGATCAATTTCAATTTCTAATATCGGTTTAATGGGATTCGAGTTCTAGGGCTTGTTTTAAGAACGGTTTTGGGGGTTTCTTGTTTAATCAGTGTAATAATCGAAATAGATTACATGGGTAGCTTCATAAATAGCCGACTAAGGTTAATCCCAAATCAATTTCGGCTATCAACATCGAATTATAGCATTTCGATTTCTAGGGTTCTTGAGCAAAACGGTTTTGGGGATTTTTATACAAACGAGTTCAAGATTCAAATTGATTATTATAGTTAGATTCAGAGTGTTCCGATTGAGGGTAAGCACATGATAATTTTATCAAACTATAACGAATTGTTAGTGTTCGAGTTTTAAGTTTTTTAGATGAAACCGGTTAGAGGTTTTTGAATCAATTGAATGTGTTATTCAAATTAAATACTACTGTTAGGCTCGAAATTCTCTTTTTGATGAAAAACCCATCGAATTGGAGCTTTATGATATTGTGTTTGATCAATTTGAATTCATTGGGAACGTGATGAAGTTCGAAACTAGGATGAACCAGGATTTGGAACTTTCTGTTATTTGTTGATCAAATTAATCACATTTCTAAACTCGTTTGAACAACGGGAATCAAAGCCCTAAGGTCTTGTGGTCAATCGGATTCGAATTCATGATCAATTAGAGGGTTAAAGCTTCGGCTATAGTAAGAAATAGGGAAACCAGCTAAGTAAAGGTTAAAACAATTTATTCCGGATGTCTAATGCGAAACCCTAGCGGGCCGGAGTGGTAAGATGCGTGTGATGGGAGTGGGGGGTCGCGGGTTCGACCCCGGGTTCCACCATTTTTGAGAATTTAAGACTATTTTGGTATTTTTATCATAACTTTCGCGTAAGAACTCCGATTCGACTCGTTTCAGTGGCATTAGAACCAGAATTCAGTTCCGAATGTATTAGAATAATAAAAATTATATTTTAATACGAAAACGAAATCGCGTATAATTACGGTTAATTAAATAAAATCAAATATGATTTTATTTAAACGATTTCAAAGGCACGCGTACATACGTATGCACATTCTTAACACTCTAACATACGTGTGTTGACACGTATGTGATTCCAAGCACAAAACGACATTCCGAATAACTTTAGGTTATTGTTTAATCACAGATTCTTTGTAGGAGGATTTCCTACACGAGCTTTTAGTGTGTGATCATTCTGCTGCAATCAAAGGTGCGTACACGGCCCCTTTCTTATTTTAAACTGTTTTGGGGGAGAAAACATGTGCAACAAACTCTTTTTAGATACATATCACTTGCATGAGTTAGCTGTTTACATTATGTGACAACATAGCAATTGAAAGTCCTTACACACCTCGAACCGTTTAGTTTGCCGTAGCGCAAAGCGTGGTAGTTGGAAATAGATCTATTAGGTTTGACAAACCTCACCTGGTAGATGGGATCTACGCAGGTGTTTGACTGACCAAACACACATTACTATTGTTGTGCTAGACAATAGTGGCAAGGCAAAAACATGCTATAGCATGGCAATTCGTCAGCTTCGGTGTCGACCACTTATGTAAATAGTTTATATGACTAGCTATCATGACTGTGCATGTGTGATTATGTTATCTACAACTTGATATTCAAACTGTTGTTTTGAACATTGTGAACACTTAAAACCTGTGTTATGCACCAACCTTTGTGTTGACTTGATTTACATGTTTTCTCAGGACGCTAAGGCGCGCAATAAAGACTGGCATGGACTAGGAGATAGAGTCGCATGCATGTTTACCATTTACTGTTTAAATTACACATTTGAAGATTTTATTTTGTAATTTACATTTTACAACTGTTATTGGTTTTATAACGCTTCCGCAAATTTTTGAAAACTCTGATGTTATGTTTTAAAGACCAAAGTATGTTTTGAAATTCATATAGAGGTTTTCGTTATGTCTAATGATCTGAGATCCTGGTTTGTCACGTTCTCAAACGGTATGATTCCGTTAGTTGAAAATTGGGGGTGTGACAGATTGGTATCAGAGCCCTTGGTTATAGCGAACTAGGTTTGCATTTGTAGACTTAGACTATGACTGTTAGACATTAGACACATATGTTTACACATACTACTTAGAAATTACATATGGCTTTATGTAATTGACTTGCTTACACATTCCAAGGCATTGCACTTACATATGGTATTATGTAACAGGCATGGCATCATCATCAGTACCTTACATCTACATTGATGATTCTGAGGACGAGGAACCGATAGTTCCAGCACCACCGTCATCACCACCACCACCTATTCCATCTCCTCCATCATATGAGAGGGATGACTCAGATCCGGAGGAGGATCCGGAGGAGGATTCAGACGAGGATCCAGAGGAGGATCCAGATGAGGACCCGGATGAGGATCCGGAAGAGGAGCCAGTGGAGGGCACTCAGCAGATCCCTGCTGAGGGACCTTCTACACATCCACCACCAGTATTGGATGCTCCTGAGCCTAAGAGGCAAAGGACGGACGCTGAGGAGATCGCCAAACTGCGCGAGGATTTGTACGAGGCAGAAGATAGGATCGCACAACACTCTCAGGAACTATGGGATGCTAATGAGAGGCAGGAGGAACTTGCCCATCTGGTTCATGATATGCGGAATGAGATGATTAACTTGATTGATCATCTTGAAGCTTCAGAGAACCAAGCCGAGATCTTGGAGGGCAGAATAGAAGCCTTGGAGGATTTAGTAGCATCAGACAATGAAGAGGAGGATGAGGAGAATGGAGAGGAAGAAGGGGAGGAACCAGCACCAGTTGTTGATTCTGATCCTGAATCCTCTGTTGAGGATGATTGAGTTTCCTTGTTTTGTTTAAACTTATTAGGAACGGGTTGTGTTCCTACACTAGAAGTTTGGAAAGTTATGTTTTGATTTCAAAAGTATTGTACTCAAATCAAAATTTCTATCTATTGAAAAACTATTATTTATTTCCAACAGTTGTGTTGATTTATATATTACATTTTGTGTTTGTTGTTTGCTTACACATGTCACATTGGATTTTGATAACGCTCTAACATTTCTTTTAACTAAGAAGATAATGGCCAACGAGAACGTTCACATGACAGTTGCTGAGCTCAACGAGCTAATCAATAACAGAGTCGCTGAGGCAATCGCACAATATGCTCAGACACACACCACAGGGCCACAGGGTCCGGCAGGGGGACTGGTTAACCCACAGTTATGCACGTTCAAGATGTTCTTGGACTGTAAACCACACAACTTCAAAGGGTCGGAGGGGGCCATAGGACTCCTTCGATGGATTGAAAAGGCAGAATCTGTGTTCGAGATGTGCAACTGCCCTGACGAGAGCAAGGTGAAGTTTGCTACGGGAACATTGGAGGGTCCAGCATTAACTTGGTGGAACTCAAATGTTCAGACTTTGGGATTGGGTGAGGCTAATGCATTGACCTGGAATGGATTCAAAACTTTAATGCAGGAGGAGTACTGTCCTCGTAGTGAGATGCAAAAACTAGAGGAAGAATACTGGCACCTCAAGATGGAGGGGTCAAATATCGAAGAGTACACGACCCGGTCACATGAATTGGCCAGACTTCTAACACACATGGCTACTCCAGCCAGCAAGTGGATTGAAAGATATATTGGAGGACTAGTGCCTCAGATTCAGGGGTTGGTTACTTCAGCAAATCCCACCACCATCCAACAAGCTGTTCGTTTAGCGCATCAGCTTACTGATCAGGCAGTATTACAGGGGACTCTGCCTAAACGAACATCTGCTACCAAGGTGGGAGACCATAAAAGAAAGTGGGAAGGTAATAACTCAAAGAGTCACAACCAACAATCATATCAGCAAAACCGGAAGCAAGACTCAAACAAGTCTTATCATAATTCAAGCAGTGGTCAGCAATCGTCATCATCGGGGGGTTATGTTGGTAAACACCCCAAGTGCAACAGGTGTGGGTATCATCATGCAGGTAATCAGTGTGATAGAGCTAGGTGCCAGAGGTGTGGCAAGATTGGACATGCGGCTAAGGATTGTCGCGGGGAGCTACAAAACAACCACAACAACCAGAATAATAATCAGAACAATGCACAGAAGGGTTGTTTTGAGTGTGGCAAAATGGGGCATTTTAAGAAAGATTGCCCACAACTCAAGAAAGGCGGGGACAATAATGTCAATGGCAATGGGAATGGCAACGGTAATGGTAATGGCACCAACAACAACAATAACAATAACAACAACAACAACAATGGTGCTAGGGGCAGGGCGTTTGTGATTGGGAAGCACCAAAGACCCCTACCGAGGTACGACAGTTCCTTGGTTTGGCGGGTTATTATCGACGATTCATTGAAGGTTTCTCAAAGATCGCTCAACCACTTACAGCTCTTACGCACAAGGGAATGAAGTATAACTGGACGGATAAACAGGAAACTGCATTCCAGTTATTGAAACAGAAACTCTGCAGTGCACCAATTTTGTCCTTACCGGAAGGGACGGAAGACTTTGTGGTGTATTTTGATGCATCTGCACAGGGTTTGGGATGTGTATTGATGCAACGGGATAAAGTAATTGCTTATGCTTCAAGGCAACTACGAACACACGAAAAGAATTACACTACCCATGACTTGGAGTTAGGAGCAGTGGTTTTTGCTTTGAAGATTTGGAGGCATTACTTGTATGGAACTAAGTGTACTATTTACACTGATCATAAGAGTTTGCAACATATCTTTGATCAGAAGGAGCTTAATATGAGGCAACGACGATGGGTTGAGTTGTTGAACGACTACGAATGCGCGATTAAGTATCACCCGGGAAAAGCTAATGTAGTAGCTGACGCTCTGAGCAGAAAAGACACAACAGGAACAAGACGGGTTCGCGCACTTATGATGACAATACATACTGACTTACCTGACAAGGTACGCAGTGCTCAGATCGAGGCTTTGAAAAAGGAAAACTTGGTACCGGAATCTTTACGAGGAATGGAAACACAGTTGGATGTTAAGTCTGATGAAATTCGTTATTTCATTGATCGATTGTGGATACCTTTGTATGGAGGTTTAAGGGAACTCGTGATGGATGAAGCACACAAGTCCAGATATTCAGTCCATCCGGGATCAGACAAGATGTATCATGACTTGAAGGCACTGTATTGGTGGCCTCACATGAAAGCTGACATTGCTAAGTACGTTAGCAAATGTTTGACTTGTTCGAAAGTCAAAGTTGAATACCAGAAGCCATCTGGTTTACTGCAACAACCAGAGATACCGATGTGGAAATGGGAACAGATTTCGATGGATTTCATTACTAAGTTACCCCGTACACCTAGTGGTTGTGATACGATATGGGTAATTGTCGATCGATTAACGAAATCTGCACACTTCTTAGCAATCAAAGAAACTGACAAGATGGAAAAATTGACTCGCATTTACATCAAGGAAGTGGTAGCACGGCATGGCGTGCCAATCTCTATCATATCAGATCGGGATGCCAGATTTACTTCCAACTTTTGGAAATCACTTCATAAGTCATTGGGGACTCGCTTGTATATGAGTACCGCCTATCATCCACAGACCGACGGTCAAAGTGAACGAACGATTCAAACGCTCGAGGATATGTTACGAGCTTGTGTAATTGACTTTGGTGATAGCTGGGAAAACCACTTACCGTTAGTGGAATTCTCTTACAACAACAGTTATCATACAAGTATTCAGGCAGCACCGTTTGAAGCTTTGTATGGTCGCAAATGTCGTTCACCAGTTTGCTGGGCTGAAATCGGTGACAGTCAGATAACAGGTCCTGAACTGGTGCACGAGACGACAGAGAAGATAGTTCAAATCCGGAACCGTATGGCAGCGGCCCGGGATCGACAGAAGAGTTATGCTGACAAACGACGTAAACCGTTGGAATTTCAAGTAGGAGACCGAGTTCTTCTGAAAGTATCACCTTGGAAAGGTGTGATACGATTCGGCAAGCGCGGGAAGCTTAGTCCACGTTACGTAGGACCTTTTGAGATTCTGAAAAGGATTGGTCCGGTTGCGTATCAACTCAAACTACCGGATGAACTCAGTGGAGTTCATGATGTCTTTCACGTATCGAACTTAAAGAAATGTCTTTCTGATGAGACATTGATTGTACCGTTGGAAGAAATACAAGTAGATGAACAGTTACGATTCATTGAAGAACCAGCAGAAATCATGGATCGGGAGGTCAAACAACTTAAGCAAAGCAAGATTCCGATAGTCAAAGTTCGATGGAATTCAAGACGTGGTCCTGAATTCACATGGGAGCGGGAAGATCAAATGATGAAGAAGTATCCTCATTTGTTCAAAACAGCTACTGCTAACACTGAGAGCGCACGTTAAATTTCGGGACGAAATTTCCTTCAACAAGGGGATGACGTGATGCTTCACACATCAACACTGCAAATTTCAAACTGTAAGCACAAACACTTTATTCAATTGGTTTTGTTATAAACATTTGTGCTACATTACATTTTATACATTTTATGTGCTACATTTCATATGTTACATGTTATGGTGGTACATACAGGATTAGTTACACACATTTTGCTATGTGCGAGAATGCATAGTACAAACAGTTACAGACACTCACTATGTGTGAGGTTACACACCACAGTATGATCAAACACAAACAGTCACAGTTAGGTGAACTAACTAGTGTACACGCAAACAGTCACATTGAACGATCACACTTAGTTGTGATGTTACAAGCATTAGATGTTGTGTATGAGTACACACAAGCACACAGAATGATCAAATCACACTAACACGTACGATTTAAACTCGTAAGTAGTTTCCTAACTACTCCTAACACTTACTAATTTTCGGGACGAAAATTCCTTCAACAAGGGGATGATGTGACAATCCGACTTTTCGAGTTAACCTCGTTAACCCTCGTAGGCCCAATAAGGCCAATGAAGGCCCAACAAGGCCAAGGAAGGCCAGGAAGGCCCAGTAAGGCCCAATGAGATCAAGGAAGGCCCAATTACAAATCCAAGGCCCAAGAGAGGCCCAATTATAAATCCAAGGCCCAAGGTAGACCTAATTGTATTTTGTAAGGCCCAAGCATATAGAAGTAGGCCCAGTTAGGATTATTAGGCCCAATTGAGTTAACTTAGCCCAATAATGATCAATAGGCTCAATTAGTGACAATTCGATATTGTGGGGATAATTCCGTTAATAAGAATTAGTAGAAATGACCATGATGGTTCAAAATATCATGTTGGAAAGTCCAAAATGTTGAAAAATCAGCCTCTAAACATGTTGAATAGTGAGAGTGGATTGTAATTAAAATAAAATGTCAATTTTGACTTTAGGAAGTCAAAATGTCGCATAGAAATCAAGAGGTGAAGTGAAATTCGTGACACTTGAGGTCTTGTAACCGAAATTGGCACTCAACAATCATTATACTGATGATTTCCAACAGCCATAAGGAGTTATTAGGATTATTAAGAATCGGATTTAAAGCAATTGATGTCCAAGAGTTGTAACCGTCCATGTGGGGGACAAAACCATTCGAATTGTGATATAATCGATCACAATTGATCAAGACTCAGATACCCACACATTATTCGGCACCCTCAGTAGCTTTTACACACGAGAATTCAAGATCAGAAGCTTCGAGTTGAAGGATTGGATTTCGTAGAAGCCGAACCTAGGGCTAGAAGGGATCTCTTTCAATTCATCAGCAAATCAAGTAAGTTATCGTTCCTACATCTTCTAACATGGCCGATTAAGGATAAACACAGATCAATTTCAATTTCTAATATCGGTTTAATGGGATTCGAGTTCTAGGGCTTGTTTTAAGAACGGTTTTGGGGGTTTCTTGTTTAATCAGTGTAATAATCGAAATAGATTACATGGGTAGCTTCATAAATAGCCGACTAAGGTTAATCCCAAATCAATTTCGGCTATCAACATCGAATTATAGCATTTCGATTTCTAGGGTTCTTGAGCAAAACGGTTTTGGGGATTTTTATACAAACGAGTTCAAGATTCAAATTGATTATTATAGTTAGATTCAGAGTGTTCCGATTGAGGGTAAGCACATGATAATTTTATCAAACTATAACGAATTGTTAGTGTTCGAGTTTTAAGTTTTTTAGATGAAACCGGTTAGAGGTTTTTGAATCAATTGAATGTGTTATTCAAATTAAATACTATTGTTAGGCTCAAAATTCTCTTTTTGATGAAAAACCCATCGAATTGGAGCTTTATGATATTGTGTTTGATCAATTTGAATTCATTGGGAATGTGATGAAGTTCGAAACTAGGATGGACCAGGATTTGGAACTTTCTGTTATTTGTTGATCAAATTAATCACATTTCTAAACTCGTTTGAACAACGGGAATCAAAGCCCTAAGGTCTTGTGGTCAATCGGATTCGAATTCATGATCAATTAGAGGGTTAAAGCTTCGGCTATAGTAAGAAATAGGGAAACCGGCTAAGTAAAGGTTAAAACAATTTATTCCGGATGTCTAATGCGAAACCCTAGCGGGCCGGAGTGGTAAGATGCGTGCGATGGGAGTGGGGGGTCGCGGGTTCGATCCCGGTTCCACCATTTTTGAGAATTTAAGACTATTTTGGTATTTTTATCATAACTTTCGCGTACGAACTCCGATTCGACTCGTTTCAGTGGCATTAGAACCAGAATTCAGTTCCGAATGTATTAGAATAATAAAAATTATATTTTAATACGAAAACGAAATCGCGTATAATTACGGTTAATTAAATAAAATCAAATATGATTTTATTTAAACGATTTCAAAGGCACGCGTACATACGTATGCACATTCTTAACACTCTAACATACGTGTGTTGACACGTATGTGATTCCAAGCACAAAACGACATTCCGAATAACTTTAGGTTATTGTTTAATCACAGATTCTTCGTAGGAGGATTTCCTACACGAGCTTTTAGTGTGTGATCATTCTGCTGCAATCAAAGGTGCGTACACGACCCCTTTCTTATTTTAAACTGTTTTGGGGGAGAAAACATGTGCAACAAACTCTTTTTAGATACATATCACTTGCATGAGTTAGCTGTTTACATTATGTGACAACATAGCAATTGAAAGTCCTTACACATCTCGAACCGTTTAGTTTGCCGTAGCGCAAAGCGTGGTAGTTGGAAATAGATCTATTAGGTTTGACAAACCTCACCTGGTAGGTGGGATCTACGCAGGTGTTTGACTGACCAAACACACATTACTATTGTCGTGCTAGACAATAGTGGCAAGGCAAAAACATGCTATAGCATGGCAATTCGTCAGCTTCGGTGTCGACCACTTATGTAAATAGTTTATATGACTAGCTATCATGACTGTGCATGTGTGATTATGTTATCTACAACTTGATATTCAAACTGTTGTTTTGAACATTGTGAACACTTAAAACCTGTGTTATGCACCAACCTTTGTGTTGACTTGATTTACATGTTTTCTCAGGACGCTAAGGCGCGCAATAAAGACTGGCATGGACTAGGAGATAGAGTCGCATGCATGTTTATCATTTATTGTTTAAATTACACATTTGAGGATTTTGTTTTGTAATTTACATTTTACAACTGTTATTGGTTTTATAACGCTTCCGCAAATTTTTGAAAACTCTGATGTTATGTTTTAAAGACCAAAGTATGTTTTGAAATTCATATAGAGGTCTTCGTTATGTCTAATGATCTGAGATCCTGGTTTGTCACGTTCTCAAACGGTATGATTCCGTTAGTTGAAAATTGGGGGTGTGACATAAATCTTCAACACTTTCAGAATGGGCCTTAACGTGATCAGTAAATTGGGCCGAAGTCATATCAATTACCCTCTCGTTGAGATTCAGCTCGTCCTCGAGCTTTAAATCAGTATTGTCAAAGTCATTAGAATGCAACTAAAGTTAAGGTACTGGAGTGGGATTTCCACATGCTTCTCGTAACAGGGACAAATGAAACACTGGATGTATTTTTGCATTGGCCGGTAGGTTTAGACGGTACGCAACAGGACCAATACGTTCAATAACTTCAAATGGACCATAAAAACGCTTGCTCAATTTCTTTGTTTTTCTGGACTGAATTGACTGTTGTCGGTAGTCACGAAGACGCAAATAAACCATTGCACTGACTTGAAATTCCTTATCAATGCGTTTTTGATTTGCCAAATCAGCCATGCGTTGTTGAGCTCTTTGAAGATCCAGCTTTAACTCGGCACGTATGATGTCATGGTTGCGAAGTAATTCATTGGCATCATCTGATGACGCTTTACCCGGTATGCAGCGATTCTGATCAGGAACAGGACGACCATAAACAGCTTCAAAAGGTGTCATTTTGATGGAACTATGATACGTGGTGTTGTACCAACACTCAGCAAGATACAAATATTTAGACCACGTTTTTGGTTTATTGCTAACATACGAACGTAGATGATTCTGAAGGCAGCGATTTACGACCTCCGTTTGGCCATCCGATTGGAGGTGGTAAGCGGTGGAGTAATTAAGAGTTGTACCCAACTGTTTAAAAATCTCTTTCCAAAAAGAGCTAACAAAACCGATCACGATCCGTAACAATAATTCTTGAAACACCATGTAGCCTGTAGATTTGTTGTAGAAATTTAGAAGCCAATTTAACTGCCCCCATTTGTGGTGCCAATGCTACAAAATGAGAATACTTGGAAAACCGATCAACAACAACCCATATGGTGTGCCATTTGACAGTGGTAAATGTGTTATAGAATCTAGAAATATCATTCCAAAACTGAGATGGAATTGGAAGCGGTTGTAGGAGACCATAGGGTTTGTGTGTTGGATATTTAACCTGTTGACAAACCGTGCAATCATGAACGAAAGCTGCAACATGCTTTTTGAGATTTGGCCAAACAAAAGTAGCGCCAATCCTTTTGATAGTTGATTTAATTCCAGAGTGACCACCAAGTGGAGATGAATTATACTCATGCAAAAGAAGCTTGTGGATGTCTGCATCATCTGGAATGAAGAGCTTGTTGTTGCAATAAAGTAAACCGCTAAGATTTTGAAAACGTCCGTCGTCACATGAAGTAAACTTGTGCAATAGATCTAGACCTGCAGGAGCAACACAAAATGCACTAAGTTTATTCAGCCAATTGGTTTCTAAGAATGAAATCGCAAACAACAGAGGCATATCGGTTCGGCTTAACGCATCAGCCACCCGATTTTCTTTCCCCGGCTTGTAGAAAATTTCAAAATCATAACACAGTAGTTCCGTAGCCCACTTGTACTGCTCAGGAGTTTGTATGACATGCGATAGAAGGTGTTTCAAGCTTCTTTTGTCGGCAAAGATGTTGAATTTCCAATCGATGAGGTATTGTCTCCATTTTTTTACTGATTCTGTTATGGCAAAAAGTTCCCTGACATAAGCAGATGATGCTTGCATTCTCGGACACATTTTTTTGCTGAAGAATGCAATCGGTCGATCACATTGAGAGAGGACCACACCAATGACGAAGGTAGACGCGTCCGTAATAACATCAAATGGTTCATTAAAATTGAGAAGGGTGAGTGTTATCAAGGACGGCATGTCTTGTTTGAGGGTATTGAAGGATGTACCACCCAGTGATGACCACGTTAAAGTTTTTAACTCTAACAAATCAGTCAATGGTGTAGCGAGTTGAGCATAATTAGGAACGAATCGGAGGTAGTAACCTGTTAAACCCAAAAACCCACGCAAGTTAGTTAATGTGGTTGGTTTCGGCCACTGTTGGATTGCTTTCAGCTTTTCTGGATCAGCCGCAACACCGTTTGCGGTGATTAAACGACCCAAATAGTCAATTTGAGTAACACCCAATGTGCACTATGTGGCTTTTGTATGAAATTGGTGTTTGAGCAATATATCCAAGACGGACTGAAGATGGTTGTAATGTTGTTCCACTGTTGCACTATAAACAAAAATACCGTCAAAAAATACCAACACAAATTGGCGTAAAACCGGTCGAAAAATGTCATTCATTGTATATTGAAAAGATGATGGAGCATTTGATAAACCAAATGGCATAACAAGGAAGTCATAGTGGCCGTCAACTGTTCTAAAGGCCGTCTTGTGTGTGTCTTTCGTGGATACACGAATTTGATGGTAACCGGACAAATCAATTTTGGAAAAAATTGTAGCTCCATGAAGTTCATCAAGTAACTCATCTACCGTTGGAATAGGGAAACGATCTTTAACAGTAATTGCATTGAGGGCTCGATAATCAACACAAAAATGCCAAGTGCCTTCTTTTTTTGGAGTAATAGTACCGGCGATGAGAACGGACGGGTGGTCGGCTTGATGATACCGTCCTCTAACATCTGAGAAATGAGAAAGGTCATAACTTGCTTTTGGTAATGTGGGTAACGATATGGTCGCACATTGACGGGACTAGAAGATGGAAAAGTCGGGATAGTATGATCTTCAGGGCGAGGAGGTGGTAAGGAAGATGGTGTAGAGAAAACATGGGAGTCTTGTTGAAGGAGGGAATGAATGGTTGGATCAGAATGAGTAAGGGGAAAATCAGGCAATGGTGGGTCATGTGGTTGGAATGAAAAATACATGGTATGGAGAGAGGCAGTGCTTTGTTTGGAAATAAAAGTATGAAGGATAGCAGGTGTTACCGAGGACATATGTGATTCGCCACCTAAGGTAATGGATTTATCATCCCTTGTAAAGGTGAGTTGAGGGACTGAAAAATCGGCTGAAATAGGACCCAAAGTGTGAAGCCATGCCATTCCAAGAATAATATCGGTGCCTTCAAACGGAAGTATAAATTCCGGGATGTAAAGGGTGATGTTCTGGAGTTGAGGGCTCGATAATCAACACAAAAACGCCAAGTGCCTTCTTTTTTTTGGACTAATAGTACCGGTGATGAGAACAGATGGGTGCTCGGCTTGATGATACCGTCCTCTAACATCTGAGAAATGAGAAAGGTCATAACTTGCTTTTGGTAATGTGGGTAACGATATGGTCGCACATTGACAGGACTAGAAGATGGAAAAGTCGGGATAGTATGATCTTGAGGGTGAGGAGGTGGTAAGGAAGATGGTGTAGAGAAAACATGGGAGTCTTGTTGAAGGAGGGAATGAATGGTTGGATCAGAATGAGTAAGGGGCAAATCAGGCAATGGTGGGTCATGTAGTTGGAATGAAAAATACATGGTATGGAGAGAGGTAGTGCTTTGTTTGGAAATAAAAGTATGAAGGATAGCAGGTGTTACCGAGGACATATGTGATTCGCCACCTAAGGTAATGGATTTATCATCCCTTTTAAAGGTGACCTGAGGGACTGAAAAATCGGCTGAAATAGGACCCAAAGTGTGAAGTCATGCCATTCCAAGAATAATATCGGTGCCTTCAAACGGAAGTATAAATGCCGGGATGTAAAGGGTGATGTTCTGGAGTTGTAGAGGTAACTTAGAACACATTCCATCATAATTCAAGTGGTCACCACTGCCAACCATAACCATCAAATGTCGGTTGGTGAATGTTAGGGGTTGGAGGTTTTGGTTGTCTTGTAGAGGTGGAGGAGGTAAGTAATTTGCACTAGAGTTTGGAAATTGAGTGTCTTACAGTTTGGTGACTGCAGTGACAAGGTTTGTAGGAACCTCAGTCTGGTGATTGACATGATTCATAAGAGTTTTGTGATTTTCAGTAGAGGATGTGCGCATGAGTTTGAGTTCCTCAAGCATAGCGGCTAGGGTTCCTCCATAGTGGGTGTTTCACGATGGGGAGGCATAAGTAGATGAAGGGATGAAAGCACCAACTGATAACAGCCAAGTTCGAGATGGCAAATCTCCACAGAAATTAAGCAATAGACAGATTTGGGACAATTTTCTCAATATTCATTAAATTCAAACAAACCACTAAAAACCAAATATAAAGGAAACAAAAGTGCAGACAAGTAAACAAAGAGATGGTGATCATGGTTATGATCATGCCAAGTATTTAAGCCTAATATTAAGGAAAGTGGAACCATGACTAGGAACTGTTTCTACTGCAGTAAATGACTGGGAAGACGTGTTTCCCTCCTAAGGCGTTGGCTATGATTTCCATACGTTTCTTCACTCAGGTTAGAAGTTGGGCTCAAATCATCAACACTTTCAGAATGGGCCTTAACGTGATCAGTAATTTGGGCCAAAGTCATATCAATTTAGTTGTTATTTTGCCATGTGTATTTGGAAGATGTTGAATATTGTACAATGGAAAGTAATTACGATCATCTTAATTTCGGTTATGTTGCCCATTTTTCTATTGCTTTAAATTAACTTTTTTTTTTAAATTATGCAGTCATGGCATTTGAAGGATCTCCGTATGATGCTGGTAAATTTAACATGAGCTTTTTCATTTAAGGTTTTGAGAAACAATCAGCAATCCAAGAGAAGAGAATTATTCCCTCACCAAGGTCTAGATGTAATTCAACATGCTCAATGAGGAAATGGGAAAGCCGCAACTTTTTGCTCTGGTATTTTTCTATAGCTTGATTACAATGTTGTTGAATGTCAGGCTTTAGTTTTAGCCACAACTTGTGAACTCACACAACAATTAGAAAAGTTATGCAGGCCCTCGGGGATTACCTTTGTGTTAAGGTACATGCTTGTGTTCGTGGTACCAATGTTCATGAGGGCCAACGTATACTCTCATATGGGGTCCATGTTGCTGGTTCCCCTGGACACATGTTTGACATGATGATGAGGCAATCCTTGCATTTTGACTACATTAAAATGTTTTTGTTGAATGAGGCTTATGAAATGCTTTCAATTCAATTGATTTCAAGGATCAGGTCTGTATCAAAACTTATATCTTGATATCTAAACTATATTTTGTAATGCATTTGAAGAGGACAAAAGAGTAAATTTACATAATTTTAAGAGATTATTTAATTACAAGTCTTAAAATACATTATACAATCTCTTGAAGCCATGTAAATATGTAAAGTTGTTTAAATAGTCCTATTTTTTTTGTAGAATGGAATTTTTTTTAAATTGCTTCTTGAAGAATGCTTGCATGTGGATAATTATGTTGCCAATGGAGAATAGGTGTTGACTCCTATATTTTCTCTAGGAAGGGCTCATCTTTTCTTTCTCCGCTTTAGAAAATTGTTAATTTGACCATTTTAAATTGATTTTTAAAAGTTTAACCATATGTTGTATAGAAAAGTGTAACAAGTTTCTAGATTTTTTTTACATCTGTACTTTATCTTTGTACTAAGTGTCACACCCCGAACGACGGCGGAACACGTCGGGGCGCGAGTTGTAATTATTCATAAGTCGTGTTGCTAGTTTGAATGTTTCAATATTTAATCATCTCATTAAATCATAACATTCATCATGACATTCAATGACAACATAACATTTCCATTTGACATTAACTAATAACACTGTTTAATAATTATTATCTACGTCCAAGTATCCTAAATGTGTCTTCATCCAAGCAATCTAACCTGTTACACATGTAAAATAAAATTTGATCAACTTTTTGCATAGTTGGTGAGAATCTCATACAGTTGATATACAGATATATAAAATATGATGCAATAATAGTCTAATAAGAATTGATCTAAATATATATGTATTCCACAATGTTTGATGATATGATTTTGGCAATTTCACTTTTCTAACATAATGACACAAAGTCACTAAAGAAAGGCTACTAGTAATAGTAAATGTTTTGGCAATTTCACCTTCAATACAAGCAATGACATAAGTCATGTTATTAAAGGTTACTAGTACTAGTGTATTGTATATGATTATCCCAATATTAATGACACATAGATATATAAACAAGTAGGCAACACATAACATTCAAATCTAATTCTATCTTAAACTAAAGTATTTGTAAAATCATAGAGGCTGGTGTTCTCCAAAACTATCTAAGTCCTTGTCCCACAAAGGTCTCGGAAGAACAGTGCTATCTTCCGGAAGTATATGGTATTCGGAAGGAACCTAAGTTACTCAGAAGAACAAGTACCTTCGAAAGATGGCCTTGTTCTTTAGGATCTTCCAAGGAAGACCAAAGCTTCCGATGACACAAGCTTCCGAAGACTAAAGCTTCCGAAGACAAAGCTTCTGATGTTATGCTCAACAGCTTCCGAATACAATGACTTTCGAAAATTTGGTTTTGACAAATATTCTATATACTTATAGAAATAATTAGAGCTGCTTTATTTCTTGAAGACCAACAAAGAAGACATTCTTATGATTGTCATCAGCAAAGAAGATTTGTCAGAACTACAGAGATATCAAGAATTTAATGCCTTTTGTAGTGTAGGCATTTATTGTAAAAGTCAATGGAGTCTTATGTATTAATTGTAATTAATATGGCTTGGCCTGTCAAGACCATAACAGATACTAGTTTTAGCATTAGTTTGTTTCTAGTATTTTGTCCAGCCTTGTATCCCTATGAGGATACAACTGTAGGTTTTAGTATATAACCCTTCATCTGTAACTTAGAAAATAAGTGCTTGTGCTTGAGATAAGGCTTGTAAACTCAATAGTTGAATGCAATATACTTTAACATTGAATTTATAACTGTTTTCTATATTTGTTTCAATCTGTTTTTGCAAACCAAGTTGACAGAATTTCTGCATCTATCAACTTAGTAGAAGATACCTTGTGAAAGTGTTGTGTAAGTTACATAACCTGATCCAACAAGTGGTATCAGAGCCTTGGATCTCTTACTTAAGTAACCAACAACTCTTAAGTTACCAGTTCTTCTATGCTCTGTGCTCAAAATCCTTTTTGATAAAATGACTACAATGAACAAGCACATCACAGAAAATGGCACACTCAACAAACCTCCTACGCTTACACCAGATGATTATGACACCCGGAAAGCTATAATGGAGGGGTTTATCAGGAATCAAGACATCAAGCTTTGGAAGTCAGTTCTTGAGGGACCCTTCATTCCGACCGTTGCTGCTACAGGTACTGGTAGAGCACCTGTGCCAAAAGACCCATCTTTGTACTCAGATGTGGATTACAAAAAGATGGAGGTGGATTCTAAGGCACTGTGGCTGATTCAAATGGCCATCCCAAACTCTATCATACATGCATTCAAGAACTGCAAGTCTGCCAAAGAGCTGTGGAACTCTTTGCAACAGAAGTATGAAAGCTCAAAAGATGTGAAGGAGAATAAGAAGGATATGCTGAAGCAAAAGTTTGAAAACTTTTGCCAAGAGAACAACGAGAAGATAGCTGCTAAGTATTTAAGGTATGTTCAATTAGTTGATGAGTTAACTGCTGCAGGAGTGAAGATGGAGAATCAAGATGTCTTCAGAAAGTTTTTAAGATCACTTCCACATGCCTGGAAAATCTATTTTATTGCCATTCGTAGAACAGAAAATCTTAGAACTTTGAAGCTGGGAGAGTTAGTTGGTATACTTAGTGCATACCAAATGGAGATTGATACCCAAGAACCTAAACCTACCTCCATTCCCTCAGATTCAGCCGCTTTGTATGCCCCAATCCACAATCCTCCATTTCAAAACTATCAGCCCATCTATCATTCAAACTCCACACCCATTATCACCTTCCCAGAGACATGAACTCCATCAACAACATCTCATTCAAACCCATTTGCTAGCTTAACTTCACTGCTCACCTCAGGCCAGGGAGCATTCATGGCCGAAGAAACAAATTATTTTCATTTGTGTCAAGAGGATCTAGACAGGATCCCTACAGATGACCTTGAAGAGATGGACATCAACTACCAGATGGCCATGATTTCATACAGAGGAAAGAAGTTCTATCTGAGAACTGGAAGACAGTTCAAGAAGCATAACATGAAAACTGGGTTTGGTCTGGACAAGTCAAAACTCAAATGCTTTAACTGTCAACAACTGGGGCACTTTGCAAGAGAGTGCAAATCTCCAAGTTCTCAGCCATCAACTTTAGGTCAGCTTAACCACAAAGCAGCAAGCTCTTCCAACAGTGAAATATTGCAGAACAGCACAATTTTTCAGACCGAAGCTTTTAAGCTGAGGAAGCATCTGCCTCAAAAAATGCTTTGATAGCCAATGACTCCACTTCTACATTCAAGGCAACTGATGACATGTGTACCCCTCAATGTATCATTTTGAATACCAAAGATCATCTAACCAAGTTTGTTGAGAAATCAGCAGAGGGCTACTTTGTTGGGTACTCTTCATAGACTAAGGCATATAGAGTATACATTAAAGATTCCAAGATTATTGAAGAGTCTGCAAATGTTCAGTTTAATGAACATACAATCAATAAACCTTGAATAGGCCTTGATTGGCTGTTTGATCTTGATAAATTCACATATGCATTTAAACTTTCGAAAGAGTATGTTCCAGAACTGCAGACAACTACCTTGGACTCCACTCAGCACACAAGAGAATAAGACTTTCGTGTTGAACTGCCAATAGCTTCAAGACGAACCATGGCAGAATCCACTTAAACACATCAAACAGTCTCACAATATGAGACAACTAACACCTCTCGGGCTGTTCCTCTAAGTGACTCTACTTCTGCCCCACATAGTCAAGAAGAGGGTGGGAGCCCTTTGGTCGAAGCAAACACTCTAGAAGCTTCTTTTCCGAGACAAAATCAACCCATAATAGTTCAACATCAAAGACTCCAAGATGTACCAGAAATCCAGCTTGAGGTTGTACTTCCAAACCTTGAGCCAAACAACTTGGATTTAAGTTCCCAGATGGTTGTGATTCCAAGAACCCGCATTCATAACATTCATCTAGCTGAGAATATCATTGGCAGTGTTAAAGATGGAGTAAGAACAAGGAGTTCCATGCATGAAGCAAACATTTGTTTGTTTTCTTGCTTTCTATCCAAGATCGAACCAAAGAAAGTTGCTGAGGCCTTGAAAGACAGTAGATGGGTAGAAGCAATGCAGGAGGAACTCCTACAGTTTGAAAGGCAAGGAGTGAGGAAAATCTGCCCTTTACCTAAGGGTAAATATGAAATTGGCACCAAATGGGTTTTTAGAAATAAGAAGGATGACAAAGGTGATGTCATCAAAAACAAGGCAAGGCTAGTTGTACAAGGGTACACACCGGAAGAAGGGATTGACTATGATGATATTTTTGCTTCAGTTGCAAGGATTGAGGCAATCAAAATATTTCTAGCATTTGCAGCTGCCAAAGACATCAAGGTATTTCAAATGGATGTCAAGAGTGCCTTCCTATATGGAAAAATCGATGAAGAAGTGTATGTTTGTCAACCACCTGAATTTGAGGATCCTAAGTTTCCTAACCAAGTCTGCAAGCTTGATAAAGCTCTATATGAGCTGCATCAGGCTCCTAGAAAATAGTGAATGACCAATAAGGAGCTCGGAAACAATCCGATTCCAAGGGATATCTACTCGACAGCCTCTGGAATAGTGCAGAATCCTATTCCAGGGTTTTCCAATCGAAACCAACACCAACGGTGGTGATCCGAAGGTGTAGGAAGGACGTTTGAGTGTGAATCAAACACCACGTGTGGAGAATCGAACTTGGACGATCAATGGCCTCTAAGATCTTCTAGGTTTTGACACTAGGTGCTCTGGGAAGAAGGAGGGCTCTAGAAAGTTAGGTTTGAAATGATTTGAACTTGTATATATAGACTGTAGTCATTCGGCCGAATGAGTGGTCGAAGCAGCTCATTTGGCGAATGACTATGTCGAATGGACATGCCAGTCGAATGAGTCATTCGGCGAATGACTCACTCGCTCGCCTATGTCGTTCGCTAGGGTGTTCATTCGGCGAATGACTTCATTCGTAGAGTCATTCGCCCGAATGGTCAGACTTCATACTCAAATAATAATTAACCAAATCAAACAATCATATAATCAATATTAAACATTAAGAACAATATATAAAGACAACTTCCATTAATATAACTTGAACTTTACATTATGGATAATACAAAATTGAACTAGGGACATATAGTGCATCTACAAACTCCCCCTTGGACCTAGTTCAGTCTTTGGAAGTGTCTTTCTTCAAAAGCTTGTTAGAGATGGCTTTCCAATCTGTTCCAGCATGAACCCTTAAGCATATGCAGATCCTGATCACCCTCATGAACTGAAGTGCTTGTTCCATATCTTGTACATCAAAAAATATCTGGTGTCGAAAGAAAGCTTTGACGTCGTTGTCTGACAAGTTAGTCTACCACATCGGGTCAAATATACGTTCCGCTTACCATTTCTTCTCCTTGCACATAACTATCATAGCTTCTCCACTTCTCACGTCATAGTACCACCATCGGAAGCCCTCTATAAAGTCTTGACGCATTTTCCGTAGAGGAATCTTCTTCATGACTTTTGGTGGAAGCCATTTCAGGATTACTTTGTGTTTCCGGGTATCTCCATCTATCTCTGGCAGATAATATCTTTCAGGCTGTTGGGGCTGGAAGTTTACCCATCTCTTCCTGTACTCGTACTGAATTTGTCGAGAAAACCAGGCTGACATTCCAGAATCTTCACTATAAAGCATCCTCAGACGTGCTAATTGATTGACTTCGAAACCGGGCAACGTCTTAAAATCATGAGGATGCTTAAAGTAGTCAATGCCTCTTTCCCTCTTCATTGCATAGCACCCAAGATCATGAAAGTATGCCCAGCTCAAGATTTGACCTCCAGCCTTGTAGCCTTTGGTTCGGTAGACTTTTTGTGCGTAGGTGGCATCTTTACGGTGCTTTCTTTCTTCAAGACCTCCCAATAGGCCTTCCATTCTTCTCTTCTTCTTTTCTTATCATCAGCTTCAGCTTTACTAACCTCAACCTGTTCTTCCAAGTATTTGATCAGTAGATCTTCAGTAGCTTGATCAAACTGATCAGTGAATGTAGGAAGCTCGTCCTCAGCAGATGTATACTTTGGATATTCTTCATCAGTGATATCCTCCAGGATGACTTCATCTACATCATCAAACGCCTCTGGAGTTGGCTCATCAAACACTGGAACAGGGGTATCATCAGTGATAACCTCATCAGGATTTAGCGTGAACTGTTTGGCTATCTGCTCCTTTGATAAGCAGTGAATAATCTCCCCCTCCTCTTTGTCGTAGCTTACTGAGTGCTGTATAATGCCTTGAGCGTCCAAAATGATCGTGAGTGTCTCATCCAGTTGACGTCTCACAGGCACAGCTTCGACTTCCTCAGTTGCTGCTGGTTCTTCTGTTTGTTTAGGAGGAGGTTGAGAAGGAGCCTGTTTCTTCTTGTCCTGCATAGACTTGGACCGGATCTTAGAAGGAGAAGGGGCTTGATCATCATCATCATCATCTGAACTTGATGAACCAGAAGACCCGCTCCCTGATCCGTCCTGATCTGAGTCATCATCTTTATCATTGTCTTCGTAATCAACATTCTCCTCATCAGATTCTTCTTCCTCTTCTTCATCTTCCTCTTCTTCTTCCTTCTCAGAATCTGAATCATCGAAGTTGACTGTTTTGCCCTCAAGTATGGGAGTGTTGTCTTTAAGATCTTCAATCTGTTCAGCAAGACGAGCATTCTCTGCCTCTAATGACAAGATCCGTTCATTGAAACCAGTGGCCATCAATGCCAGCTGGTTGTGCTCATCTATGTACTTGAGCAACTGTTCCTCCTGCTGAACAGATCTAGCTCTGAGATATGCTCGCTGATCTGCAGCTTGAAGCAACAATGCATCCTGATCAGTTATCCTTTAAGTGAGTTGCGCAATAACTGGATCCTGCTCCCTGCTCTTCCTTTCTTGTTCCAGGTTCCTCTCCATCAGTCTCAGAACAATAGTGTTCAGAGTGTTAAGCTGATCCACAACTGAAACAATAGGCACAGACGTGTCAGCTCGTGAAATGGAGGGACAAGAAGAGGCAATAGTAAATATGGGAGCCTGAGCAATAGAAGTGGTCAGAGGGGCCACAGTAGTACGTATCGGAATAGCCCTTGACCTGGTCAGTGAAGAAACAGAGATAGCAGCTACTGATGTAACAGTAGTTGTAGCAGCTGTCGCCAGTTCTGACCTCCTCTAAAATAGGAATCTTGCTCTCTTTCTCCTGCCAGCTTGAGAAGATGTAGACTGTACAGCAGCGACAGAGACAGCTGCAGTTGCTGGAGCACAGGAACGAGGAGGAGGTGAAATATCAAACTCAGGAATAAATAAAGGATTAGTGATTTCCTCCATCTCAGCTTCACTCCTCTTCCTCTTTCTCTTTATCAATCTTCCACCTATCCATACACTCTCAAACTCATCATTTGGAGTGTGTTCTGAATCAGAACTTTCAGCTTCATCAGCACCTGCTTCACCACCTTCATCACTTGAGTCACCTGACTCCATTCTGTCTTCAGCTGATAAGGTGCCAGTCATATTAACTGGAGCAGAGGTAGTGGCTATAGAAGTAGTCATGAAATCCAACTCTAATAAAGAATCAATATCTATATTCTCCTCTTCTGCTGTATACATACTAACTCCACCACCTGCACTCACATCACCAGCATCTACCCCACTAACATCAATCATGCTAACATCAGCAACAGAGATGATACCACCAGCAACAATACTAGAGCTAATAACATCTAAACTCACACCAACACTGGCACTTGCACCACCACCACCTGCACCACTAGCACCAGCATCACTATCATGATCAATGTCATCATCAAGAACAATAATGTCCTCTACTTAAGAATCAGAATCCTCATGTCTCCATCTTCTACCAATAGGAGCTATGTAATCAGGCCCAGAGAGATGCCCAAACAATGATCGTAAGGCAGGCTTCCTATCTTTTCCTCTGTATGACAGTACTCTGTTTAGAGTAGTGTCATTCATGTGCTCCAAGCGTAAGATATCAACATTGATCATCGGCAGATTAGGCAACTGTGCGTCAATCAACTGCTGCAAGAATCTAGGGTACATTAAGAACTTCTTGTCCCCTTTCAGAGTCACATTCTCCTTCAAATGTGAGAAGACCATTTCTGAGAAGTTGAATGGAAGGTTCAGTACAAGTGCAACAAAGGCACACTGTATGGTCTCTCTCATGTCATCAAATCCTCCTCTCCTCGACCCAAGGCAACGAATAAGTACATGTGCTAAGTACTTGAATTGTGGAGACATGAATGCCTTGTTTAGGATCCCAGCTCCAAGGTCACCTTCATACTTGCACCTCATGAAGCAGCCTCGAACTAAATAAAGATCCAGAAGATACGGCTGGTCAGGTGCATCTTGGAAACCACATACTCTTCTGATGTGTTCAGCAGAAATGACCACGTCCTGTCCACGAACTTTGCCTCGAATGACTGTAGGCTCAGCTTCACAGTTGATATCAGCAGATGCCCAGAAGTCTTGCTGATGTGAATTATATGGCACATATAAAGTTGAGATGGCAGAGAATATCCTCGAACGCCTCAAAAATGTGATGATCTCGGTGAAATGTCGGGCATTAGGTGTGTTGAGGTCCAAATGAGCACATATGTTGTTCTTCGTCACTGATTTGTATCCATCCATTCTGAACATCAGATAAAGACTTGTTAGAACAATTCAGTTGCACAAAGTACAAAAGTCAGACTAAAGAATAATTTAAAACATATTGGCCGAATGAGGTTGATTTGAACGAATGGACTCTATGGTCAAATGGTTCATTCGCCGAATGAGTTTCATTTGTCGAATAGGCCTCATTCGCCGAATGAGTCATTTGACGAATGAGTCTCACTTGTCGAATAAGCCTCATTCGCCGAATGAGCCATTCGCCGAATGAAGACATTCGGCTGTCTGTTCAAGTTCTAAACCCTTTTGACAAAAAGTTCAAATCAACTCGCAAAATTCATACATTCAAGCTCAGACACTACCGACTAAGAGTTTTAAAATAGGTCTTTTGTGGTATTAAGTCCATTTAGACCATTTATTGCAAGGACGATATTAAAAACCCTAAAACCCTTAAATCAGTTCTGTTTCCAATGATTTCTCGGTCAAAATTTGATGATATTTGATCCCAATGTACCCGAGATGATAAGAAACAAGATTATTAGTAGCTGGGACCAAAGAAATCAAGACAAAATGATGGACCGAAGAGAGATGATATTAGAGCGAATGGGGTTCACACAGTATCGGGCGAAAGAGATTTTGGCGAATGAGGTGGTTCACCTGATTGAATGTTTATACAGGTTGAGCCATTCGCCGAATGAGAATGGCGAATGGGTCATTCGACATTAGGTCATTCGCCGAATGACACCAACGAATGAGTCATTCGGCATTGAGTCATTCGTCGAATGATATTCAATAACCAATAGTCATTCGCCGAATGAATAGGTGAAAGACTTGATTCTCTCTCCCACATTACCTCATTCGTGCGAATGAGTTGTTTTCACACCCCATTCATGCGAATGAGTATTCTCTCTCACAAAACACAACATGATTTAAAGATTTTACATTTTGATCAGTAAAAATGATGCCAATTATGAAGATATGTCTGGATGGTTCAGGATTCAGATGAGACAGACATCTGAACCTACAAATGATCACCCAAACTAAAATTGAAAATAGAAAATCCTTTTGTAATTTTCTGAAACAAATTACAACTGTACAACTGGCATCTATAAACAAAGAAATGCATCTTTTTGTGAGAGGTCTATTGAAAAACTAGTACATACATCTAATCAAATCAAATCAGCATTACTGAATGATTCATTTCAGACATTTTTGACTTGTGATATGATTACTGATATATCTGTCCACTTTAAGCTTTACAATACAAAAATTATCAAACCCTTTTGATGATCACTTATGTTTTCTGATTGAGTTACCCGTTTTATCTATTCAGCAAAAGTTTGAACTCAGTTTGTAACTCATCTCCGCACATCTTAATACCCAGCATCATAAATTCCATAAGATTCCAAGTTCTTTTCTTTTTGTATTTTTCTTTCTGATTTGTCTCACATGACCAACACATTCTCATGGACGGCTTCATCTAGGTTCGTCCCTATAATATGGCATGTATACAGACCTGTGTTGACATGCTTGACTTGTTCTATCCAAATGGACAGCTTCAACTAGGTTCGTCCCAGTAATATAGGACACGTATGGAATCGAACTTATTTTATTTTTGTATTTTTCACAAGCTTAATAGCAGCTTGATTTTCTTTTTCTTTTGTTTTGATTCTATCATTCTTATATGAATGGATGGCTTCAGCTAGGTTCGTCCCAGCAATATGGGACGTGCACAGACTTTGAATTCATGAATCATTGGAAACCTTATTGGATCTCATGATAACAGGTGTATGCCTGATTTGAGTCATAAACTATTTCTCACTTAACTGTCTTTCAAAAACAAATCCCACAAATCAGATTTTGTAAGTATTCACAAATTTGTCTATTCATTTTGTAAAGTCAGCCTATCAGTACATCAACCCACACTTCTCATATTTCTTCCATTTATGCATTCACTAAAACTTTTAGGACATGAATGATTAATGTATTAATTTCTCAAAGAAGACCTCATTTTTTATACTTTTTCTACTGTTTTTGTATTTTTAAATTTTTCAGATGTTTTTGGTTTTTCAATTTAGCTACTATCTCCCCCTAAAAACCTAAAACATAAAATATTTTTGAGTTTTTTATTAAGATAAGGAAATAAACAAGAGAACTAAATGAAATAAAGAAATAAATCAAATCAAAACTATCTAAAAAGTCGATGATCATTTGGTAGATTCAGATGAAGGTAGGACTTCATCCTTTTGGAAAACACCATTAGCCGATAACAGATATAAGAATCTGGATTTATCAAAAGCTTTTGTGAAAAGATCGGCTTTTAGGTGATCGGTGTGAATTTTAACAACATCGATTAGTTTCTTTTCAAAACAATCACGTATGATGTGATATTTAATGTCGATGTGTTTTGTTTTTGAGTGCAGGACCAGATTCTTAGTGACAGCTATGGCAGCAGTATTATCAACATATATAGGAGTGTTAGAAAAATGTAACCCATAGTCCCTGAGTTACTGTTGGATCCAGATGATCTGAGAACAGCAACTAGCAGCTGCAATATATTCAGCTTTATAGGTTGAAGTAGACACCGACGTCTGCTTATTGTAATCTGTCTTGCATCCACCATAATCTGAATCACTGTATGCATTAAGATCAAAATTATCATCATTAGGGTACCATAAGCCAAGATCCAGTGTACCCTTCAGATAACGCATAATCCGTTTCGCAGCAATCAGATGTGACACTCTTGGTTTTGATTGATAACGAGCACACAAGCATGTGGCGAACATGATGTCTGGCCGAGAAGCAGTTAGATACATCAGAGATCCAATCATTCCCTGGTACAGAGTGGCATCTATTAACTCCCCTTTTTCATCTGGCATAATCCCGTGATTAACAGCCAGTGGGGTACCAACATGTTTCGTATTTGACATATTGAACCGGCTCAGTATGTCACCAACATATTTGGTTTGATGAATGAAAATGCCTGCCTCAAACTGATCCACCTATAGTCCCAGAAAGAATTTCATCTCTCCCATTGAGCTCATCTCGAACTTGTCCTTCATAACCTTCTCAAACTCCTTGCACAGACTATCATTTGTGTAACCAAAGATGATATCGTCCACATAAACTTGTACCAAGAGTAGATCACCATCTTTTTCTCGAATAAACAGTGTACAGTCAATGACACCTCTTCTGAACCCGTTGTTCAGAAGATGAGTGGAGAGTGTCTCATACCATGCACGTGGTGCTTGATGTAATCCATAGAATGCCTTGTCTAGCTTGTAGACTTGGTCACGATGTAGTGGATCCTCAAACCCGGAAGGTTGACTGACATACATTGTTTCACTGATCACACCATGAAATGCACTCTTGACATCCATTTGATAGACTTTAAACTTTTTGAATGATGCATATGCCAAGAAGATACGAATTGCTTCATGTCGAGCAACTGGTGCAAATACTTCATTATAATCCAACCCTTCAATCTGTCTGAACCCTTGAACCACCAGACGTGCCTTGTTTCTAAAAATGATCTCGTGATAATCCTTTTTGCATCGAAGAACCCATCTAGTGCCTATCACTTTTGCACCTTTTGGTCTGTCAACAAGTTGCCAGACTCCTAATTTCTTGAATTGCAGGAGTTCTTCTTGCATGGCATCAACCCACGATTCTTCCTTTAAAGCTTCAGTGACGGTACGCGGTTCAACCTAGGAGATAAAACAGGAATTGACACAAAATCTTACATCTGCAAAATCAAGAAAGTCTGCAAGACCCCCTGAAGAAAGCTGATTTCTGGTCTTAACCCCATCTAATGGACTACCAATAATGTTCTCTTGAGGATGAATACAATTAATTCTTCCAACTGGATGAGGAGGAACTTCAACCTGTGGATCTAGATTGTTCAGATTCAAATCCTCAAGATTAGGAACAAGATTATCAATATCTGTTTCGGGAGTAATTGGCTGAATGGGATTGTCATCTGTGTCTGAACTGTCATCATTTGTCTGTACTGTAGGAATTCAGGTGGATGAAGGTTGCACTGGTTCATCAGGTTCATTTTGTGCATCATATAACATTTGAACCGCAACATCTTCATCAGAGTACATGGGAGGCATATTGAAAGAATCAAAGAGACCCGAATAATCAAACATCCAATTTGGGCCTTTTCCAGGTGGGGGCATAGAATATCTCTGAACATCAACATGGTACCACTCTTCTACATTTTGAGTTGATCTGTTATATACCCTTTTATTCGGAGTGTTATACCCAAGAAAGTACCCTTCTTCCACCTTCTCTTACAACATGCCCTGCTCATGTTTCTTAAGCATCGTGCATGGTGCACCGAAAGGTTCAAGATACTTAAGATTTGGCTTTCTGTTATGAAGCAGTTCAAAGAAAGTCTTCCCATGCCTCTTCACTATCAAAACCCTGTTCAAAGTGTAACAGGCATTTGCTACAACCTCATTCCAGAACTGAACTGGAAGAGAAGAATCAGCAAGCATCGTCTGAGCAGCCTCAATCAAAGTCCTGTTCTTTCGCTCAGCAACACCATTCATTTGTGGGACATAAGGGGCACTAAATTGTTGAGCAATTCCCCGTAAATTGCAGAAATTCTCCATGTTGTGGTTTTTGAACTCTGTCCCATTGTCGGTTCTGATTATATGAATCTTGAGCTTATAAAGAGATTCAAGTTACCAGCACTTGAATGCAGTCAAACGTTTCAGATTTATCCTTTAGAAAGAAAACCCAAGAGTATCTGGAATATTCATCGGTGATGACAAGACAGTATTGATCCCCAGCTGTACTCTTGCGGTTAACAGGACCAAATAGATCCATATGGAGAAGCTCAAGTGGAACATGGCTTGTGAGACTGCTTGACTTGCTTTCCCTTTCTGCAGGATACACAGACATCAGACAGCTTGAAATTCTTCAAACTAACCCCTTCAACCAAATTGTTGTGTACCAGGTGATTCATCTTGCGCAGACTCAAATGACCCATCCTCTTATGCCAAAAGATTGAATCTTTCTCAGTTGCGTTTGTCATAAAACATCAAGCTGTGGAGGATGTTGTTGAAGCTGTGGCCATGTTGAGTACATACAAGTCTTGCTTTCTAGGAGCTGACATCAAGATCCAATCTTCAGGAATAGTAACACCTTGCTTTAAAATGTAGCATTTGGAGTTATCAAAAAGAACCTTGTACTGTTTATCACAAATCTGTGATACTGAAAGAAGATTATTCTCCAATTGATTGACATATCTGACTTTGTCAAATGAAACTTGGCCATTTGATAAAATTCCCTCTCCCGTAATAAAACCACCTTTGTCACCAGCAAACACGACATATCCACCATGAACTGAATGAACATTTGAGAGTAACGATATATGACTAGTCATGTGTCTGGAAGCCCCACTATCAACAATCCAAGAGCTATTAGGAGCAGCCGTTGGGGCAACCTACACAAAAATGAAACAATTAGTTCATTTTGAGAACCCAAGCCTTTACAGTCTTGGGTTGACCCAATGAGTCTCGGATCCATACATCAATCCATTTACCATCAGAAGTAGTCTTATCAGGATCAGGTAAAACTTTAGTCTCAGAAGACTTAACTTTCCAGATTGTATTTTTGCTGAAAGAATTTTTTAGATAAATGGATGATGGCTTTTCTTGGTGAACATTAATCACTTTGGGAACATCCAATCCCATCAGTTTCCCTTTACCCTTGTCTAAAGGTTTAATATGTCTTGGCAGTTCGGGTTTTGTTTGATATGATTTAAGTTTAGATTTAACCGTTTTAATAAAAGCCTGATTTTGTTTTCTGAGTGGTGCAACCTTTGGTGTAATCAACTGTGGACAAAATCTGACTATGTGTCCAGGTGCACCACACTCAAAACAAACTTTGTCGCCCTTTTTATGAAAATGTTTTAATCTATAAAAAGACGGCCTTTTTGTTTTAAAAACATTTGTTTTAGGCTTATCCTGATTAAAACCGAAACCCTTTTTCCCATTAGGAACAAGATTGTCAATCTTGTTTGACACACAAGCTTCATTCTCTTGTGAAGCTGTCACAAAACTTAAGGCTTGATAAATTTTGGAAGATGAGATTGTGTCACCTTTCATGACTGCAGGTGTGTGATTCTGAGCAACAGCACAGTTAGATGAATAATCGGATTCATCCTCAGAATCTGAGACCCAATCTTCAACAATCCCCTCCACAAAAGATTCCTCTGACAATGAGGAACCCTCATCAGTAATCATTCCAATTGGATCAATTCCTAAGGGAGTTTTAACTTGAAAATCTTTAACATCTTTGTCATTTGGTGAATTGACAAAGCTGTTTAAGATTGGTGGAGGACAATGTTGGTAACTCACTTTTCCCTTACCCTTCTGATCAGTACCCTTACTAATCATATGCTCAATGATATACGAAGAGCTTTCATAGCTCTTGAGCTTTCGTCCTAGGGTTTCATAGTCACACTCAACTATTGCTAACTTCTTCTTTATCTCATTGATGGTATTGAGATAAGAAGTGATAGCATCCTGCTTGTTCATAACAGCAATCGCAGCCTCATGAAGTTGTCTATTTAAAAGTTCTATTTTAGCTTGAAAATCTTTTTCAGTAGATTTTAAAACTTTGTTAGCCTCAATACATAGGTTGAGATCACTGATTAAATCAGCATTGTGAGTCTGATAAGCAAGAACCTTGCTATCAAGGTCAACACACTTAAAACAAGTAGAGTGAGAAGAAGAACAGTCATCAGATACCTGATGAGACTATGAAGATGCAGCAGGAGTAGCAGATGAATTCACCATCAAAGCAAATTGAGTTACTGGATCTTCAATATCAGCATCAGAATCAGATTGAGTATCTGAATCAGACAAGCTTTCAAACTCTGAACCATATGTTTCTTCTATCTTTATCTGTGCTTTTTCAGAAGTGCTTTCTCCATTGAAATCATCCATCTTCTAAATTTCAGCAACACATGCTTTATCTTGTCCTTCCAGTTCAAAATTGAATCTGAAATCCCAATTTTCACCTTCATCATGCTGTACCATTAAAGCTTTCCCTACATTTGAGGAACTTTTTTGAGCAGGAGAATCAATAGGAACAAGTCTTCTTTCTGGATTTGCTGCAGAGGACTTTTGATGATGAAACATATTTTTCTTTCCAGCTTTTCTTGGATGTTTGCATTGTCTGGCAAAGTGAACCTTCTCCCCACAATTATAACAAGTGACAGAAGCCATGTCACATCCAAACATAGATTCCTTGTTCAAGTTAATGTCTTTACCAGTCCTTTTCACAAACTCCTTAGCTCTCCTGACAGCACTTACTAAAGCCCACATGATGTCAATCCTTTCCATGTCATCTGGATCTATCTGAGAGTAGTCATCATTTGTCAGATAAGGATTTCCAATCTGTCCTGATACTAGTCCATCATAAGAACTAACCAAAGTGGACAAAAGACCCATATGCTCTTTAGTAATCTCAACAGTAACTTTATCAAAATTTTCTGTCTTCAGACTTGTAACAGGTTGATGATGTTCCTTTTGAGAGCTGGAAGAAGATGATGACTGACTAAAATGAATCTGATTAGAAGATGGAGCTTCAGTCGTCTGAGAAACAAAGGTTGTTTTCAATGGAGCATGAGTAGATGATTTCTCGACAGTCAGAGTAGAATAATACAGTGAGGGGTCCTGGACTTGAGCTACTATCTTTGCCTTCCACCTGTTCTCTATTTCTTGCTCTTTCAGCTTCTGGATGAAATCATTTATGTCCATATGTGCCATCATCTCATTCTGCTTAAGAACCATAAAAAATGACTCCCACTTTGGAGGTAGAGCTTCTGCCAAACACTGAATATTTTCCTGAGTAGTAGTCTTGACTTCATGATTAAATAACTCGCTTAAAAGATGATAAAATCTGGCAATCAGATCATCCAAAGATTCATTTCCAGCATACATGAAACTGTTGAATTCCTTCCTCAAAGCTTTTGACTTGATGTTCTTCAAAGCATCATTGCCCTCATACCGCTGCTGCAAAGCATCCCACAAATACTTAGAAGATGTAAATTGTCTGAACTGATGGAAAATATCAGTAGCAATGGATTGAGATAGAATAGCATAAGCTTTCTTCTCATAATCATATAACTTCCTCTGTGGCTCAGTCATCCGTGTGACTAGCATAGGAGTTCCATCTTCATTGAGAGGCCTCAGATAACCTCCTTCAATCATCATCCATAAATTGGTATCCCCTCCATTGATGTGAATCTCAAATCTGTACTTCTAGTGTGGATAATCATCTAAGGATAGCAACTTGGGAGCTTTGTTGGAGTTTCCCGTCTCAGTCTCAGTCAACAGTGAAGTCTGAATGCGATGATTTTGATTAGCCATCAATGTTAAATCCTCCATTTAATCAAGAACAACAAGATTCAACACTTAGAAAAATTTCCAAGCTGAAGGCCGAATGAAGATGCTTGGGGCGAATGTCGGGGCCCGAATGAAATTGTTCTGGTGAATGAGAAGATGAGTATGACTATGGAGAGAAAGAACTTATTCGGCGAATGAAGGATCGAATGAGGCTATTCGCCGAATGAGAATTGAGAATGAATCTATTCGCCGAATGACCAGGACGAATGGAGCTATTCGGCGAATGAAACTGTCGAATGGAGCTATTCGGCGAATGAGTGTGATTCGGCCCAACTTATTCGGCCAATTTGAGGGTTTCAATAACAAAAATCACAATGTCTTTTGATTTTGACCAGATCTATGCACCAAAATTGGTACAGAACACCTTGACAATATTATCAACCAATTGGGATAAAGGTTTTGACAAAAACACCACAAAAACCAACTGATTTTGAACGAAACAGTAGCTTGGAGGGCAAGAAAGTTAGGGTTTTGACATATTTTGAACAACCAATCTGAGATTTGATGATTTAGACTGGAAATCGAGTAGAATCAAGAGCCAAAGCTCCGATACCACTTTGAAGGACCAATAAGGAGCTCGGAAACAATCCGATTCCAAGGGATATCTACTCGACAGCCTCTGGAATAGTGCGGAATCCTATTCCAGGGTTTTCCAATCGAAACCAACAGCAACCGTGGTGATCCGAAGGTGTAGGAAGGACGTTCGATTATGAATCGAACACCACGTGGTGAGAATCGAACTTGGACGATCAATGGCCGCTCAAATTTTCTAGGGTTTGATACTAGGTGCTCTGGGAAGAAGGAGGGCTCTAGAAAGTTAGGTTTGAAATGATTTGAACTTGTATATATAGACTGTAGTCATTCGGCCGAATGAGTGGCCGAAGCAGCTCATTCGGCGAATGACTATGTCGAATGGACATGTCAGTCGAATGAGTCATTCGGTGAATGACTCATTCGCTCGTCTATGTCATTCGCTAGGGCGTTCATTCGGTGAATGACTTCATTCGTAGAGTCATTCGCCCGAATGGTCAGACTTCATACTCAAATATTAATTAACCAAATCAAACAATCATATAATCAATATTAAACATTAAGAACAATATATAAAGACAACTTCCATTAATATAACTTGAACTTTACATTATGGATAATACATATGAAACTTTGTCCTCCGTTCTATTGTTAAACAACTTTAAGAGTGAGATAATTGACAAGAATCTATTTTTCTAGAAATCCAATCAACATATTATGCATGTCCAGATATATGTTGATGATATTATCTTTGGTTCTACTGATGAATCTCTCTGCAAGGACTTTGAAGCACTCATGAAGTGCAAATTTGGAATGAGTTCAATGGGAGAACTCACTTTCTTTCTTGGACTACACGTGAAGCAAACTCCTACAGGGATTTTTATTAATCAATCAAAGTATGTCAAGGATATCCTTGAAAGGTTTCCCTTCACTAACTACAAAGCTCTAGGCACCCTAATGTCCAAAACAACTTCCTTAGGCCCCGATCTTGAGGGGGAGGATGTTGATCAGCACCTGTATAGAGCAATGATTGGCTCTTTGATGTATCTAACAGCAAACATGCCTGACATCATGTTTGCAACTTGCTTGTGTGCAAGATTTCAGGCCAATCCCAAAATTTCACACATGCTTGCTGTGAAAAGAATTTTCAGATACCTCAAAGGAGCACCAAACCTATGATTGTGGTATCCTAGAAATGCAGAATTTCAGTTCATAGCCTACACTGATAGTGATTATGGAGGTTGCAGCATCAGCAAGAAGTTCACATCTGGAGGATGCCAATTCCTTGGGTCCAGAATAGTGTCATGGCAATGTAAGAAGCAAACATGTGTCTTTACTTCTACTACAGAAGCTGAGTACATTGTTGCCTCTAGTTGTTGTTCTCAAGTAATCTGGATTCAAGATCAATTGAAAAAATTGTGGAGTAGAGCTGTCCAATACTACTATACAGATAGACAAATCCAGTGCAATCTCCATAAACAAGAATCCAGTCAAACATTCCAAGACCAAGCACATTGACATCAGATATCATTTCATTAGAGATTGTGTAGAAAAGAAATTAATTCATCTAATCAAAGTTGATACAAAACACAATCTGGCAGACCTCTTGACCAAGGCTTTTGATGAAGGAAGATGCAGGTATTTAATAATAGCCATTGGTATGATCAATTTTGAATAAATGAACTGGTAACAAGGTGTAAATAATCCTTCGGAAGATAAACTTACATTATCCTCTGAAGAGTAATTACTCTTTAGAAGATCTTGTAAGTCTTTGGAAGTATTGTTTACCTCTTGAGTCGAAAGAAATCACACTTCGGAAGACATTAATTCTTCTGAAGTATTCCTCTTCAGATACATTGTCTTTGCCTTCGGAAGCTCAATCTTCTGATTAAACAATACTGCTTGTCTAAGCAATGAATATTCATCAGAAGAAGATGTCTTCTGAAGCACAAGTCAATCTGATGAACCTTTTTGACTCTTCAGAAGCAAGTGCTTCTGATGCTGTATTTAATATTCTTTAAATATGCATCGGAAGTGCCTGTCTTCCGAAGAACATATTCTGGTCTCATGTACTCCTTCCGATAGCAATGTCTTCGGAACCTAGCTGAACCTTCTGAAAATTGTAAGAATCCCACTGCACAACAGCTGTCTCGGAAGACCTATTTCTCTAACACTTCGGATCTCAAAAATTAAATGTGTCTATATATTAAATGTTGACATCCGAAGGTATAAAAGGTCTCCCGCTCATTCAACTTTCTCTCACTGTTCCATTTTCATATCAATTTTCCTCGTTCTCTCTCAAACTAAACCCTAAATCCTCTCTGATCGCTATGAAATCTCTTGCCTTTCATCCTGCTCAAAACCTGGCTGCGGAACTATCAGCTGATAATGATGCTGATTTCGCACCAGTCATCTCTTTTCTCAAAAAGGGCATGTATAATTTTGCACTAACCGTCAAACATGTGGTGTATGAATCTCATCACCAACAGTTTTGGCATTCTTGTTCTGTCACTTCATCTCCCAATGGTAGAACCCTTATGGCTACCATTGATGCTCATCCCATCTCCATTTTTGTGGAAACCATCTGTCCGGATCTTCATATTAATGATGCCGGTGGAAGGGTCTCATTTACAAGAGATGAGGTAGCAGTGACCTTTAGGTCATTGGGGTACGAAGGTCCTCTCCCTTCAACAACCTATTTGAAGGGTAGAGTGTCCTATAATTATAAGCACCTCATACATGTTTTTTTTCACGGTTTGTCTAATAAAACCGGTGGTTGGGATCAAGTCCCCTCTGATTTAGTTGCGGCTATACATGGCTTGATCTCCAATCAACCTTTAATTTATATGCTTTTATTTTCAAAAATTTGGCTGACAATCTTTCATCACCTAAGAAATTCTGTATGTATCCTAGATTTTTTCAGCATATCTTTAAAAGTGAGTTGGGCTCCTCCCTCTCACTCACTGGGAACATATACAATATTCCTTTGGTTAATGCCAATGTTTTTGTTCAACTGAAAATGAAGAGTGCTCAGTTCTCTGTAACTTTCACTCCTCTTCTTCCTTCAATGGAGCTCCCTGCTCCTGAAGGTGACAGCATTGTAGACCCAACAGTTGCTGATCCCACACCTTCCCCTTCTATCCCACACCCAATAAAAATCACTTACAAACGCAAATGAACCCCTGAACAGCTTTCTACAGATGTTCAGGCACCTTCTTCTGCACCCACTAAGAAAAGGGCAAAAAGAACTTGTAGGGGCACAGTTCTGCCCAAGGTGAAAACCACACCTACTGCTTCACCAATGATTCTTCCTCTGTAACAAGTGGCTGCCCCTCTCCAGCCCGAAAGCCCTCAGAGTATGTCACCATACATACCTGAGTGTACCCAAAGGGATATCCCCATAATTGAGTCTGCTTCTACTGAAGCAACTCCATTAGTTTAGGGACTGTCTCCCAAGTCCCCAGGAGCGTATAACCCATCAATGCCCCCCACCCATATATCTACCCCGGCTCAAGGAGCCTATGCAGTTGCTCTGGATGACCCACTATTTCCCACTACCCAAAAATTAATGAGAGTGGTGACAGAACTACAAGCAAGGTTTCCTGACCCAGAGCCTTCCAATACAGAGGTTGACCCCAGAAGTTCTGAAAGGGTCAATACAGAGGAGGCTGCCACTACTAGTGAACCTTCTCAGATTCTTCAGGACAGTGGTACAAGCAATAGGACCTCCCCTGTGCCAACTCACATTGCTGATGACTTCTTTGAGGTCATCCTCAATGAGAGGAATCCAGGGAGCCAAGAAACCTTATCTGGTGGTGGAGGTGCAAGAGCTAGGCTCAGGAATCCATCGCCCCATGATTCCACCCCGATGGATGAGGGCATCACCATACAGGAATTGACGGCCGCCATTTCTTCACTACAACCCAGGGTAGCTCAACTGGATGCTGAAGTTGCTACCCTACGGCTGCAGGTCCAAGCAAAAGATGCTACGATCTTGAACCTCCAGCACCGGCCCCCAGTCTTTCTTCAACCATTTCACCCTGATCCTAGCCAGGTGTCCTCTCTTTCCCTTGATGCTTTCAAAAAGGGGGAAGGTGCAACCTATGGGATTAGGATCTCCTGCTAAAGGAGAGGATGAAGTTACTCCAAAACCCACTCCAGTCCTTGTTAGTTTAAACAATGAATGGGATGATTTCTTGAGAAAACACTTTCACTATTCCAGCACTTCCTCCTCTTCTTCCAAAGAAGAAGGGGCATCCATGGAGACACAACAAGAGCTCACATCCAACATCTCCATGGAGCCCAGGATTCAACAATCCCCTTCTGGGACTTCAGCTAAGGTTACCACGGAGGATTCCACTCAAGCTGAAACCTCTATCTCCATGGAACCTATGTCCCCTCTTGGGACATTAGCAGATGAAATCCTCTCCTCATTCCTGAGTTCTCTAAGGATACCACAAAGGTGCCTTCCAAGGTGGTTGGTCAACTGGAGGAGGCAATGAATGCTAAGGTTAACTCCGAAGCTGCAGCTTCTTCCGAAGGCCTACCCATCTTTGAGGTTACTTCCTTAGCATAACCTTTGGCCAATGAGCCAACTAGTGAGGCCATAGGATCCATCTCTTCTGGGTTAAATAAAACATACAAAGGCAAAAGGAAATTAACCCCAGAAGAGGAAGCTGTACAAGAGGAGAAGAGGGTGCCGAAGAAGAAAGGCCGACAAGATAGTTCCCTGGATGGAGAAATCCTCAGACTTTCTGGCCTCCTCCAGGAGAAAGGATTTGATATAGATAAAATACTGAACTGGTCGGTACCTCAAATGGCCTCTGAGCTGGACATGGTGCAGAAGTTGGAACAGACTGCTGTTGCATCCAGTCCCTCTTAGGACAACATGCCCATATCTTTAGTGATCAAAATAAAAAGAGGAGCCACAAAGAAAACAACCACAGCTCCTAATCCTGAGATATCAACAAGGGAGGATGACAGGGAAGTTCTGGAAACAGCTGTTGCTAAGGATGCAGCAGCAAAGGAAGCTGAAGAGGCTACAGCAGCAGAAGCTGAGGAAACAACAGCTGCTAAAGGTACCGAGGAAGCTCAGGAGACTAGAGATCAGAGAGATCTAGCTTTGGTCACAGTCCAAGCCAAGAAAAAGAGGAGAAAGACCATGGCTAGAAGAAGAAAAATAATGTGACAATCCGACTTTTTGGATTAATCTAGTTAATTGAGAATGGTTAAATCACAGGCCCAACAAGACAAATTAGGCCCACTGAAGTATAGGAAGGTCCAACAAAGGCTAGTAGGCCCAATAAGATCAATTTAGGCTCAAGGAAAACAAGGAACGCCCATTAAGGCCCAAGTAGGCCAAACAAGGCCAAAGTAGGCCCAAGATAGGCCCAATAAGGCTAAGATAGGCTCAATGAGTTCAGGATAGGCCCAATTGTATTTGAGAAGCCCAATTGGGTTAATTTAGCCCAACAATGAGTTAAAGGACCCGATTAGTGACAATTCGGGATTTTCGGCTCAACTTTGTTAATCGAAATGTTAAGTTATTGATCCAGAATAATTTATAAGGGTTAAAATGTATCTAAAACTGTTATAAAGTAATTAGTTTACAAGAATTTGAATTATAAAAAGGTTAAATAAGCTATTTTGACATTTAAAAGTCAAAATTCGTGAGAGTTATCAAATTGGGTTCGAATGTCTCATTGAAACCAAGTTATAACTGAAATTTATGGAGTTAAATCACCACATTAATGATGATTAATAGGTATTAGACGTTATGGGAGCATCAATCATCGGATTATAAGAAAAACCGTTTCAAGTTATTGAAACCGTAGTCCTCACAATCAAAACCATATAATTCGACATTATTCTTCACAATTGAACTTCCAGAATCATATATCGGCACACTTAGAACCTTTTACATACCACAATTCGATTTCAGTAGTTCGGGAAGAAGGATTTCGATCAAAGGGTTGCCGAATCTAGGGCTCAAAGTCGTTCTACATCAATTCGATATCAAGACAGGTTAGTGATTGATCATATACCTTCTAAAACAACCGATTAAGCTTAACCCTATGTTAATTCGGGGTTCCAATATCGAATTGTTCATGAACGATAATTAGGGTTCATCTAAGAATCGGTTTTGGGGGTTTTCACCTTAATGAGTATTAAAATCAAATTGATGTACATGGGTAATTTTAGAAGGGTTAGATTAAGCTGTAACATGCATCAATTTTATTTTGTAGCATCGAATGGATTGAATTCTAGTTTGTAGGGCTTGTAATAAGAATGAAATTAGGACTTTGATGCTGAAGAGTTAAGAATGAAATTAATGGTTACAATTAGCTTCAGAAAATCTCGATGATGAATAGACATATGTTAATTTCATCAAATAGCAAAGAATTGAATGGTATTGGATCTAGGATTCTTCGGTTAGGACGAAATTGGGGAATCTGAACTAGATGAGCTTTATAATCAAATTAATTAGTGCAGAAGGATTCGAAAATACCCACTAAATGAAAACCCCATGGTTTCGGGGACTCACATTAGCAGATTGAATGACTTTGAATTGGAATTTAAGAACTTGGGTTCGAAACTAGTAATATTAAATTAATCTGGTTATAGGGTTATTTTTTTCGAATTAAAACCATCAGCAGGGTCGTTTATATCAGTGGGACAAAAGCCCCATGGTTAGGGGATCAATGGGATTCGAACTAGAGCCCAATTGTATGTTGTTAGTTCGGTTAAGCTTAAACAAAGGGAATGAAATCGATGCATGTTTAAAAGAATTAAGGATCAGATTCTAACACAAATGTGTAGTTGGTTGGATGGGTAGTTGGTGGGAAATTGATTCATGAGGTCAAGGGTTCGAACCCTTCCTCTTATGGTTTTGAGATTTTAAACCAAAATGTGATTTTTAGCCGTAACTTCTTCGTTTAAACTCCGTTTTAACCCGTTCGAGTTGCGTTGTAACCGTAACGAGAATACGAACGTATTATGATAATAAAATTTATAATTTAATCCGAAAACGAAATCGCGTATAATTGCGTTTATTTAAATAAAATCGTATAGGATTTTATTTAAACGATTTCAAAGGCATGCGTACATACGTATACACATTCTTAACACTTTAACATACGTGTGTTGACACGTATGTGATTTCAAGCACAAAACGATAATCCGAATAACACTAAGTTATTGTTTAAACACAGATCCTTCGTAAGAGGATTCTCTACATGATTTCACGCGTATTGATCATTCTGCAATCATCAAAGGTGCGTACACGGCCCCTTTCTTATTTTAAACTGTTTTGGGGGAGAAAACATGTGCAACAAACTATTTTTAGATACATATCACTTGCATGAGTTAGCTGTTTACATTATGTGACAACATAGCAACTTGAAAGTCCTTACACACCTCGAACCGTTTAGTTTGCTGTAACGCAAAGCGTGGTAGTTGGAAATAGATCTATTAGGTTTGACAAACCTCACCTGGTAGATGGGATCTATGCAGGTGTTTGACTGACCAAACACATTTTACTATTGTTGATTGAGAATGGTTAAATCATAGGCCCAACAAGACAAATTAGGCCCACTGAAGTATAGGAAGGTCCAACGAAGGCTAGTAGGCCCAATAAGATCAATTTAGGCTCAAGGAAAACAAGGAAGGCCCATTAAGGCCCAAGTAGGCCAAACAAGGCCAAAGTAGGCCCAAGATAGGCCCAATAAGGCTAAGATAGGCTCAATGAGTTCAGGATAGGCCCAATTGTATTTGAGAAGCCCAATTGGGTTAATTTAGCCCAACAATGAGTTAAAGGACCCGATTAGTGACAATTCGGGATTTTCGGCTCAACTTTGTTAATCGAAATGTTAAGTTATTGATCCAGAATAATTTATAAGGGTTAAAATGTATCTAAAACTGTTATAAAGTAATTAGTTTACAAGAATTTGAATTATAAAAAGGTTAAATAAGCTATTTTGACATTTAAAAGTCAAAATTCGTGAGAGTTATCAAATTGGGTTCGAATGTCTCATTGAAACCAAGTTATAACTGAAGTTTATGGAGTTAAATCATCACATTAATGATGATTAATAGGTATTAGACGTTATGGGAGCATCAATCATCGGATTATAAGAAAAACCGTTTCAAGTTATTGAAACCGTAGTCCTCACAATCAAAACCATATAATTCGACATTATTCTTCACAATTGAACTTCCAGAATCATATATCGGCACACTTAGAACCTTTTACATACCACAATTCGATTTCAGTAGTTCGGGAAGAAGGATTTCGATCAAAGGGTTGCCGAATCTAGGGCTCAAAGTCGTTCTACATCAATTCGATATCAAGACAGGTCAGTGATTGATCATATACCTTCTAAAACAACCGATTAAGCTTAACCCTATGCTAATTCGGGGTTCCAATATCGAATTGTTCATGAACGATAATTAGGGTTCATCTAAGAATCGGTTTTGGGGGTTTTCACCTTAATGAGTATTAAAATCAAATTGATGTACATGGGTAATTTTAGAAGGGTTAGATTAAGCTGTAACATGCATCAATTTTATTTTGTAGCATCGAATGGATTGAATTCTAGTTTCTAGGGCTTGTAATAAGAATGAAATTAGGACTTTGATGCTGAAGAGTTAAGAATGAAATTAATGGTTACAATTAGCTTCAGAAAATCTCGATGATGAATAGACATATGTTAATTTCATCAAATAGCAAAGAATTGAATGGTATTGGATCTAGGATTCTTCGGTTAGGACGAAATTGGGGAATCTGAACTAGATGAGCTTTATAATCAAATTAATTAGTGCAGAAGGATTCGAAAATACCCACTAAATGAAAACCCCATGGTTTCGGGGACTCACATTAGCAGATTGAATGACTTTGAATTGGAATTTAAGAACTTGGGTTCGAAACTAGTAATATTAAATTAATCTGGTTATAGGGTTATTTTTTTCGAATTAAAACCATCAGCAGGGTCGTTTATATCAGTGGGACAAAAGCCCCATGGTTAGGGGATCAATGGGATTCGAACTAGAGCCCAATTGTATGTTGTTAGTTCGGTTAAGCTTAAACAAAGTGAATGAAATCGATGCATGTTTAAAACAATTAAGGATCAGATTCTAACACAAATGTGTAGTTGGTTGGATGGGTAGTTGGTGGGAAATTGATTCATGAGGTCAAGGGTTCGAACCCTTCCTCTTATGGTTTTGAGATTTTAAACCAAAATGTGATTTTTAGCCGTAACTTCTTCGTTTAAACTCCGTTTTAACCCGTTCGAGTTGCGTTGTAACCGTAACGAGAATACGAACGTATTATGATAATAAAATTTAAAATTTAATCCGAAAACGAAATCGCGTATAATTGCGTTTATTTAAATAAAATCGTATAGGATTTTATTTAAACGATTTCAAAGGCATGCGTACATACGTATACACATTCTTAACACTTTAACATACGTGTGTTGACACGTATGTGATTTCAAGCACAAAACGATAATCCGAATAACACTAAGTTATTGTTTAAACACAGATCCTTCGTAAGAGGATTCTCTACACGATTTCACGCGTATTGATCATTCTACAATCATCAAAGGTGCGTACACGGCCCCTTTCTTATTTTAAACTGTTTTGGGGGAGAAAACATGTGCAACAAACTATTTTTAGATACATATCACTTGCATGAGTTAGCTGTTTACATTATGTGACAACATAGCAACTTGAAAGTCCTTACACACCTCGAACCGTTTAGTTTGATGTAACGCAAAGCGTGGTAGTTGGAAATAGATCTATTAGGTTTGACAAACCTCACCTGGTAGATGGGATCTATGCAGGTGTTTGACTGACCAAACACATTTTACTATTGTTGTGCTAGACAATAGTGGCAAGGCAAAAACATGCTATAGCATGGCAATTCGTCAGCTTCGGTGTCGAACACTTATGTAAATAGTTTATATGACTAGCTATCATGACTGTGCATGTGTGATTATGTTATCTACAAACTTGATATTCAAACTGTTGTTTTGAACATTGTGAATGCTTAAAACCTGTGTTATGCACCAATCTTTGTGTTGACTTGATTTACATGTTTTCTCAGGACGCTAAGGCGCGCAATAAAGACTGGCATGGACTAGGAGATAGAGTCGCATGCATCTTAAACATTTTAGATATTTGGATTTGAACATTTGAAACTTTGTATTGTATTTTATATTTTTCAACTGTTACTGGTTTTAAAACGCTTCCGCAACTTTTGAAAACTCTGATGTTATGTTTTAAAGACCAAAGTATGTTTTGAAATTCATATAGAGGTCTTCGCTATGTCTAATGATCTGAGATCCTGGTTTGTCACGTTCCCAAACGGTATGATTCCGTTAGTTGGAAATTGGGGGTGTGACAGATTGGTATCAGAGCCATTGGTTATAGCGAACTAGGTTTGCATTTGTAGGCTTAGACTATGACTGTTAGACATTAGACACATATGTTTACACACATTGCTTAGAAATTACATATGACATTATGTAATTGACTTGTTTACGCATTCCATGGCACTGCACTTACATATGGTATTATGTAACATGCATGGCATCATCATCAGTACCTTACATTTATATTGATGATTCCGAGGACGAGGAACCGATAGTTCCAGCACCACCGGCATCACCACCACCACCTTTTTCATCTCCTCCATCATATGAGAGGGATGACTCAGATCCGGAGGAAGATCCGGAGGAGGACCCAGACGAGGATCCAGAGGAGGATCCAGATGAGAACCCGGATGAGGATCCGGAGGAGGAGCCAGTGGAGGGCACTCAGCAGATCCCTGCTGAGGGACCTTCTGCACATTCACCACGAGTACTAGATGCTCCTGAGCCTAAGAGGCAAAGGACGGACGCTGAGGAGATCGCCAAACTGCGCGAGGATTTGTACGAGGCAGAAGATAGGATCGCACAACACTCTCAGGAACAATGGGATGCTAATGAGAGGCAAGAGGAACTTGCCCATCTGGTTCAGGATATGCGGAATGAGATGATTAACTTGATTGATCGTCTTGAAGCTTCAGAGAACCGAGCTGAGATCTTGGAGGGCAGGATAGAAGCTTTAGAGGATTTAGTGGCCTTTGAGAATGAGGATGGAGAGGAAGAAGGGGAGGAACCAGCACCAGTTGTTGATTCCGATCCTGAATCCACCGTTGAGGATGATTGATTTTTCCTTTCTCTTTATTTGTTTTGTTTAAACTTATTAGGAACGGGTTGTGTTCCTACATTAGTAGTTTGAAAACTTATGTTTTATTTCAAAAGTATTGTACTCAAATCAAAATTTCTATCTATTGAAAAGCTATTATTTAATCCCAACAGTTGTGTTGATTTATATTATATGTTGTGTTTGTTGTTTTACTTACACATGTTACATTAGACTTTGCAAGCATGCTAACACTTCTTGTAAATAGGAAACTAATGGCTGAGGGAAACGTACATATGACAGTTGCTGAGCTCAACGAGCTAATTAACAACAGAGTCGCCGAGGCAATCGCACAGTATGCTCAGACACACAACACAGGGCCACAAGGTCCAGCTGGGGGATTGGTTAACCCACAAGTCTGCACGTTCAAGATGTTCTTGGACTGTAAACCACACAATTTCAAAGGGTCGGAGGGGGCCATTGGAATCCTTCGGTGGATTGAAAAGGCGGAGTCTGTGTTTGAAATGTGCAACTGCCCTAACGAGAGCAAAGTGAAGTTTGCAACGGGAACATTGGAGGGTCCAGCATTGACCTGGTGGAACTCGAATGTTCAGACTCTGGGGTTGGGTGAGGCAAATGCCTTAACATGGAATGACTTCAAAACTTTACTGCAAGAGGAGTACTGTCCTCGCAGTGAAATGCAGAAGTTGGAAGAGGAATATTGGCACCTCAAGATGGAGGGGTCAAATATTGAAGAGTACACGACCAGGTCACATGAGTTGGCCAGACTGCTACCACATATGGCTACTCCAGCCAGCAAGTGGATTGAAAGATACATTGGAGGACTAGTGCCTCAGATTCAGGGGTTGGTTACTTCAGCAAATCCCACCACCATCCAACAAGCTGTTCGTTTAGCGCATCAGCTTACTGATCAGGCAGTATTGCAGGGGACTCTGCCTAAACGAACATCTGCTACCAAGGTGGGAGATCATAAAAGAAAGTGGGAAGGTAACAACTCAAAGAGTCACAACCAACAATCATATCAGCAGAATCGGAAGCAAGACTCAAACAAGTCTTATCATAATTCCAGCAGTGGTCAGCAATCATCATCATCGGGGGGTTATGTTGGTAAACACCCCAAGTGCAACAGGTGTGGGTATCATTATGCAGGTAATCAATGTGATAGAGCTAAGTGCCAGAGGTGTGGCAAGATTGGACATGCGGCTAAGGATTGTCGCGGGGAGCTACAGAACAACCACAACAACCAGAATAATAACCAGAACAACGCACAGAAGGGTTGTTATGAGTGTGGCAAGATGGGACACTTCAAGAAGGATTGCCCACAACTCAAGAAAAGTGGGGAGAATAATAATGCAAATGGCAACGGCAATGGTAATGGTAATGGCACCAACAACAACAATAACAATAACAACAACAACAATGGTGCTAGAGGCAGGGCGTTTGTGATTGGAGGACGTCAGGCACGGGAGGATCCCAACATCGTTACGGGTACGTTCCTCTTAAATAATCACTATGCCTCTATGTTATTTGACACTGGTGCCGATCGGAGTTTTGTATCTAGTTCACTTGCTAAGTTGCTAAATGTTAGTCCTACTGCCTTAGATAGCCCATACACTGTGGAATTAGCTGATGGTAAGTTAATAGTAGTCGAACAAATCTTTAAGGGATGTATGCTTGATTTGATGGGTCAGACATTGGAGATTGATCTTATGCCTATTACTTTAGGTAGTTTTGATGTAGTTATCGGCATGGACTGGTTGTCCAAAAACCAGGCTGAAATTGTATGCCATGAAAAGATTGTTCGCATACCTCTTCCGCAGGGAGAGACATTGTATGTACAAGGCGAGAAGAGCAGTACGCCACTGCGTCTCATATCTTGTATGAAAGCACACAAGTGTCTGCGTAAAGGTCATACGGCAGTTATAGCCCTTATAACTAAAAAGCCGGTAGCTGAGAAAAAGATTGAAGATATACCAGTAGTTTGTGAATTTCCGAAGGTGTTTCCAGAAGACTTGCCGGGATTACCGCCTATCAGACAGGTGGAATTCCGAATCGACCTTACACCAGATGCAGCACCGATAGCTAGGGCGCCTTATCGACTTGCACCGTCAGAGATGCAAGAGTTATCCACACAATTGCAAGAGTTGTTGGATAAAGGTTTCATACGACCTAGTTTTTCACCGTGGGGAGCTCCAGTTTTGTTTGTAAAGAAGAAGGACGGGACTTTCCGTATGTGTATCGATTACCGGGAATTGAACAAGGTTACTATCAAGAACCGGTATTCGTTACCCATGATTGACGATCTGTTCGATCAATTGCAAGGTTCGAGTTACTACTCGAAGATTGATCTCAGGTCTGGTTATCATCAACTAAGAGTCCAGGAGGAGGATATCCCGAAGACAGCATTCAGGACACGCTATGGCCATTATGAGTTCTTGGTCATGCCATTTGGGTTGACAAACGCTCCAGCTGTATTCATGGATCTCATGAATCGTGTTTGTAAACCTTATCTTGATAAGTTTGTCATTGTTTTCATTGATGACATCCTCATCTATTCACAATCAGAGGAGGAACACGCTGAACATCTTCGATTACTATTGGAATTATTGAAACAGGAACAACTGTACGCTAAGTTCTCGAAATGTGATTTCTGGATGCGAGAAGTACAATTCTTGGGTCATATAGTTAATGAAAAGGGTATACATGTTGATCCAGCGAAGATTGAAGCGATTAAGAACTGGGAAGCGCCAAAGACCCCTACCGAGGTATGACAATTCCTTGGTTTGGCGGGTTATTATCGACGATTCATTGAGGGTTTCTCAAAAATCGCTCAACCACTTACAGCTCTTACGCACAAGGGAACGAAGTATAACTGGACTGATAAACAGGAAACTGCATTCCAGTTATTGAAACAGAAACTTTGCAGCGCACCGATTCTGTCCTTACCGGAAGGGACGGAAGACTTCGTAGTGTATTGTGATGCATCTGCACAAGGTTTGGGATGTGTATTGATGCAACGTGATAAAGTGATTGCTTATGCTTCCAGACAACTAAGAACGCACGAAAAGAATTACACTACTCATGACTTGGAGTTAGGAGCAGTGGTTTTTGCTTTGAAGATTTGGAGGCATTATTTGTATGGAACTAAGTGTACTATTTATACTGATCATAAGAGTTTGCAACATATCTTTGATCAGAAGGAACTCAATATGAGACAACGACGATGGGTTGAGTTGTTGAACGATTATGAGTGTGCGATTAAGTATCACCCGGGAAAAGCTAATGTGGTAGCTGACGCTTTGAGCAGAAAAGATACAACGGGAACAAGACGGGTTCGCGCACTTATGATGACAATACATACTGACTTACCTGACAAGGTGCACAGTGCTCAGATTGAGGCCTTGAAAAAGGAAAACTTAGTACCGGAATCCTTACGAGGAATGGAAGAACAATTGGATGTTAAACCTGATGGAATTCGTTATTTCATTAATCGAATGCGGATACCTTTGTATGGAGGTTTAAGGGAACTCGTGATGGATGAAGCACACAAGTCCAGATATTCAGTCCATCCGGGATCAGACAAGATGTATCATGACTTAAAGGCACTGTATTGGTGGCCTCACATGAAAGCTGATATTGCTAAGTACGTTAGCAAATGTTTGACTTGTTCGAAAGTCAAAGTTGAATACCAGAAGCCATCTGGTTTACTGCAACAACCGGAGATACCGATGTGGAAATGGGAACAGATTTCGATGGATTTCATTACTAAGTTACCCCGTACACCGAGTGGTTGTGATACGATATGGGTAATTGTCGATCGATTAACGAAATCTGCACATTTCTTAGCAATCAAGGAAACTGATAAGATGGAGAAACTGACTCGCATTTACATCAAGGAAGTGGTAGCACGGCATGGCGTGCCAATCTCTATCATATCAGATCGGGATGCCCGATTTACTTCCAACTTTTGGAAATCTCTTCATAAGTCATTAGGGACTCGTTTGGATATGAGTACCGCTTATCATCCACAGACAGACGGTCAAAGTGAACGTACGATTCAAACGCTCGAGGATATGTTACGAGCCTGTGTAATTGACTTTGGTGATAGCTGGGAGAATCATTTACCGTTAGTGGAATTCTCTTACAATAATAGTTATCATACAAGTATTCAAGCAGCACCGTTTGAAGCTTTGTATGGTCGCAAATGTCGTTCACCAGTTTGCTGGGCTAAAATTGGTGACAGCCAGATAACAGGTCCTGAACTGGTGCACGAGACGACAGAGAAGATAGTTCAAATCCGGAACCGTATGGCAGCGGCCCGGGATCGACAGAAGAGTTATGCTGACAAACGTCGCAAGCCGTTGGAATTTCAAGTAGGAGACCGAGTTCTTCTAAAAGTATCACCTTGGAAAGGTGTGATACGATTCGGCAAGCGCGGAAAGCTTAGTCCACGTTACGTAGGACCTTTTGAGATTCTGAAAAGGATTGGCCCGGTTGCGTATCAACTCAAACTACCGGAGGAACTCAGTGGAGTTCATGATGTTTTTCACGTATCGAACTTAAAGAAATGTCTTTCTGATGAGACATTGATTGTACCGTTGGAAGAAATACAAGTAGATGAACAGTTACGATTCATTGAAGAACCAGCAGAAATCATGGACCGGGAGGTCAAACAGCTTAAGCAAAGCAAGATTCCAATAGTCAAAGTTCGATGGAATTCAAGACGTGGTCCTGAATTCACATGGGAACGGGAAGATCAAATGATGAAGAAATATCCTCATCTATTTAAAACAGCTACTGCTAACACTGAGAGCGCACGTTAAATTTTCGGGACGAAAATTCCTTCAACAAGGGGATAACGTGATGCTTCACACATCAACACTGCAAATTTCAAACTGTAAGCACAAACATTTTATTCAATTGATTTTGTTACAAATATTTGTGCTACATTACATTCTATATATTTTATGTGCTACATTTCATATGTTACATGTTATGGTAGTACATACATGATTGATTACACACATTTTGCTATGTGCGGGGTTGCATAGTACAAATGGTTATAGACACTCACTATGTGTGAGGTTACACACATTTTGCTATGTGCGGGGTTGCATAGTAAAAACGGTTATAGACACTCACTATGTGTGAGGTTACACAACACAGTATGATCAAACACAAACAGTCACAGTTAGGTGAACTGACTAGTGTACACGCAAACAGTCACATTGAACGATCACAATTGAGTTGTGATGTTGCAAGCATTAGACTTTGTGTGTGAGTACACACAAGCACACAGAATGATCAAATCACATTAACACGTACGATTTAAACTCGTAAGTAGTTTCCTAACTACTCCTAACACTTATTAATTTTCGGGACGAAAATTACTTCAACAAGGGGATGATGTGACAATCCGACTTTTTGGATTAACCTAGTTAACTGAGAATGGTTAAATCACAGGCCCAACAAGACAAATTAGGCCCACTGAAGTATAGGAAGGTCCAACAAAGGCTAGTAGGCCCAATAAGATCAATTTAGGCTCAAGGAAAACAAGGAAGGCCCATTAAGGCCCAAGTAGGCCAAACAAGGCCAAAGTAGGCCCAAGATAGGCCCAATAAGGCTAAGATAGGCTCAATGAGTTCAGGATAGGCCCAATTGTATTTGAGAAGCCCAATTGGGTTAATTTAGCCCAACAATGAGTTAAAGGACCCGATTAGTGACAATTCGGGATTTTCGGCTCAACTTTGTTAATCGAAATGTTAAGTTATTGATCCAGAATAATTTATAAGGGTTAAAATGTATCTAAAACTGTTATAAAGTAATTAGTTTACAAGAATTTGAATTATAAAAAGGTTAAATAAGCTATTTTGACATTTAAAAGTCAAAATTCGTGAGAGTTATCAAATTGGGTTCGAATGTCTCATTGAAACCAAGTTATAACTGAAATTTATGGAGTTAAATCATCACATTAATGATGATTAATAGGTATTAGACGTTATGGGAGCTTCAATCATCGGATTATAAGAAAAACCGTTTCAAGTTATTGAAACCGTAGTCCTCACAATCAAAACCATATAATTCGACATTATTCTTCACAATTGAACTTCCAGAATCATATATCGGCACACTTAGAACCTTTTACATACCACAATTCGATTTCAGTAGTTCGGGAAGAAGGATTTCGATCAAAGGGTTGCCGAATCTAGGGCTCAAAGTCGTTCTACATCAATTCGATATCAAGACAGGTTAGTGATTGATCATATACCTTCTAAAACAACCGATTAAGCTTAACCCTATGTTAATTCGGGGTTCCAATATCGAATTGTTCATGACCGATAATTAGGGTTCATCTAAGAATCGGTTTTGGGGGTTTTCACCTTAATGAGTATTAAAATCAAATTGATGTACATGGGTAATTTTAGAAGGGTTAGATTAAGCTGTAACATGCATCAATTTTATTTTGTAGCATCGAATGGATTGAATTCTAGTTTCTAGGGCTTGTAATAAGAATGAAATTAGGACTTTGATGCTGAAGAGTTAAGAATGAAATTAATGGTTACAATTAGCTTCAGAAAATCTCGATGATGAATAGACATATGTTAATTTCATCAAATAGCAAAGAATTGAATGGTATTGGATCTAGGATTCTTCGGTTAGGACGAAATTGGGGAATCTGAACTAGATGAGCTTTATAATCAAATTAATTAGTGCAGAAGGATTCAAAAATACCCACTAAATGAAAACCCCATGGTTTCGGGGACTCACATTAGCAGATTGAATGACTTTGAATTGGAATTTAAGAACTTGGGTTCGAAACTAGTAATATTAAATTAATCTGGTTATAGGGTTATTTTTTTCGAATTAAAACCATCAGCAGGGTCGTTTATATCAGTGGGACAAAAGCCCCATGGTTAGGGGATCAATGGGATTCGAACTAGAGCCCAATTGTATGTTGTTAGTTCGGTTAAGCTTAAACAAAGGGAATGAAATCGATGCATGTTTAAAAGAATTAAGGATCAGATTCTAACACAAATGTGTAGTTGGTTGGATGGGTAGTTGGTGGGAAATTGATTCATGAGGTCAAGGGTTCGAACCCTTCCTCTTATGGTTTTGAGATTTTAAACCAAAATGTGATTTTTAGCCGTAACTTCTTCGTTTAAACTCCGTTTTAACCCGTTCGAGTTGCGTTGTAACCGTAACGAGAATACGAATGTATTATGATAATAAAATTTATATTTTAATCCGAAAACGAAATCGCGTATAATTGCGTTTATTTAAATAAAATCGTATAGGATTTTATTTAAACGATTTCAAAGGCATGCGTACATACGTATACACATTCTTAACACTTTAACATACGTGTGTTGACACGTATGTGATTTCAAGCACAAAACGATAATCCGAATAACACTAAGTTATTGTTTAAACACAGATCCTTCGTAAGAGGATTCTCTACACGATTTCACGCGTATTGATCATTCTGCAATCATCAAAGGTGCGTACACGGCCCCTTTCTTATTTTAAACTGTTTTGGGGGAGAAAACATGTGCAAAAAACTATTTTTAGATACATATCACTTGCATGAGTTAGCTGTTTACATTATGTGACAACATAGCAACTTGAAAGTCCTTACACACCTCGAACCGTTTAGTTTGCTGTAACGCAAAGCGTGGTAGTTGGAAATAGATCTATTAGGTTTGACAAACCTCACCTGGTAGATGGGATCTACGCAGGTGTTTGACTGACCAAACACATTTTACTATTGTTGTGCTAGACAATAGTGGCAAGGCAAAAACATGCTATAGCATGGCAATTCGTCAGCTTCGGTGTCGAACACTTATGTAAATAGTTTATATGACTAGCTATCATGACTGTGCATGTGTGATTATGTTATCTACAAACTTGATATTCAAACTGCTGTTTTGAACATTGTGAATGCTTAAAACCTGTGTTATGCACCAACTTTTGTGTTGACTTGATTTACATGTTTTCTCAGGACGCTAAGGCGCGCAATAAAGACTGGCATGGACTAGGAGATAAAGTCGCATGCATCTTAAACATTTTAGATATTTGGATTTGAACATTTGAAACTTTGTATTGTATTTTATATTTTTCAACTGTTACTGGTTTTAAAACGCTTCCGCAACTTTTGAAAACTCTGATGTTATGTTTTAAAGACCAAAGTATGTTTTGAAATTCATATAGAGGTCTTCGCTATGTCTAATGATCTGAGATCCTGGTTTGTCACGTTCCCAAACGGTATGATTCCGTTAGTTGGAAATTGGGGGTGTGACAAATAACTGTAAGCTCTTCAGACGCTGAGTCTGATTCAGAACCTAAAAGAGATCCATAGCCCATTAGATCATACATTCCAATAGTAGGGTGGAGCTTCAATGCACGATAGAAAAATGTTTAACCTCACTAAATCTAATGGAGGAATAATGGTGCTAGATCTTCTCAGGCTTATGATAATTGCTGACCCATTCGTTTTTGACCTTGAGATGCTCCCTATCAGCAATCCAGATAATGGCTTTGATGGAAGAATAGCCGTTAAATGGGCTAAGGCAAGGGCACAGGTCCTAAGGAGAGAAAGATAAGAAGTTTTGGAAACGTCAGCCTAGGGGGAGACTGTAAAATCATAAAGGCTGGTGCTCTCCAAAACTATCTAAGTCCTTGTCCAATAAAGGTCTCGGAAGTACAGTGCTATCTTCCAGAAGTAAATGGTATTCGGAAGGAACCTAAATTCCTCGAAGACCATGTACCATCGGAAGATAGCGTTGTTCTTTAGGATCTTCCAAGGAAGACGAAAGCTTACAATGACACAAGCTTCTGAAGACTAAAGCTTCTGAAGTTATGCTCAACAGCTTCCGAATACAAAGACTTCCGAAGACTTGGTTCTGACAAAGATTCTATATACTTATAGAAATAATCAGAGCTTCTCTATTTCTTGAAGACCAACAAAGATGACATTCTTATGATTCTAAGCAGCAAAGAAGATTTGTAAGAACTACAGAGATATCAAGAATTTAATGCCTTTTGTAGTGTAGGTATTTGTTGTAAAAGTCAATGGAGTCTTATGTATTAATTGTAATTAATATGGCTTGGTCTGTCAAGCCATAACAGATACTGGTTTTAGCATTAGTTTGTTTCTAGTATTTTGCCCAGCCTTGTATCCCTACGAGGATACATCTGTAGGTTTTAGTATATAACCCTTCATCTGTAACTTAGAAAATAAGTGCTTGTGCTTGAGCTAAGACTTGTAAACTCAACAGTTGAATGCAATATACTTTAACCTTAAATTTCTAATTGTTTTTTGTATTTGTTTCAATCTGTTTTTCCAAACCAAGTTGATAGAATTTCCGCATCTATCAACTTAGTAGAAGATACCTTGTGTAAGTTACATAACCCGATCCAACAGTATTGCATCCTTGTATTTGTTTATGACTCAAAAATAACATGTTTGATAAAACATGTATAACATCCCAAAAATTACAAAAATGTAAAGAGGGAAGTATAAGAAAAACTCACTTGTTCTTGAGTTAGAATTCCCAATATAGCTTGGTTATGTTTATGCAAGAATGAATCAAGAATCAACCTAAGTGTATAGAAAATATAACTTAGATCATTATATGTTTATATTTTTCCATGTTAATGATTAATTTTGATAGATAAAGGATTTGAATTTAGATACATAAAAATGTATAATGCTTTAAAATATTTTTAGACTTTGTTAATGAACTTAGAATATTAAAGTTAAAATAAATAATAAGATAATAATCAAATGTTTATAATTATTTTTCTAACCATCATATGATAACCTACAAATGTTTATAATTTATAAGTTTAAAATAGTTTAAAAGATATCTTTATAAACATATATATGTTTGTTAATAAAATTTTTGTTATATTATGATACCATTAAACTCAGAAAATTAAAAACCATTTTCTGTCTTTTTAAATAAATTTTATAAACAATACATATTTTTTTAAAGTTTAGCTTAAAAATTAAAATAGCAAATTTGTAAATAATATTCCAATAAATTATTTAAAAATTCCAGAATATTAATATTGTTGAAAAATAATTTCTGGAATTTTTTTACAGAATTTTTAGAAATGTTTTAGTATTTTATATATATTTAAAACCATTTAAAAAATATTTAAATAGCAAAATGTTATAATTTAACTCTGAAAAATTCCCAATTTTTTAAAGAATATTAACATTTTAGAATTTAGAGAATTTTTTTAGAATTTTTAAAGTTTGTTTAGATAATGAAATAAATAAAAATAAGAGAAAAAAGGGGGAAAAAATCAAAACTCGGATAGCCGGATTCGAACCCCCGACCTATATGTCCTTCTCCTTGTGTTTTACCAGTAAGCTATGTGTATCTTATTGCTTGTATAATCGTCTTTCTTAAACTTCTACACATGCCCGTACAATTGTTCAAGCCATATAAACCCTAGAAATCTAATTGATCAAATTGTTGATTCTAAGTCGTTTAAACCATGGGGCTTTTGTTCCCTATGTAAACCGAGTAGGATGCATCAATTACTAACCTGATTTGATTCCTAATTGATTGATTTCGAGTTGAAGCTTGTTCTCGATGATCCTTGAACTCGACTGGGAGATTTAGAACTATTCAGAGCTTCTATTCGATCTCCTTCGTTTCAGAAGTTAGTTGTGAGGTTCTCAGACGATTTAATTGAATTATTGTCCTCCTTTGAGTCGAATTTGAGTTGTTACTTATATGTATTTCGTACGGTTTTGGTTTAGGTATTAAACAAGTTCAATTTCTAAATTAATTGATTCGGTTTCAATCAAGATCGTGTACAAAACGTATTTAGGTTATAAAATGCTTTTAAAATTACGTTTTTCTTGTATTTGATGTTGAGAATTGTTCGAATAAAGATGGGAACGTGGCTGCCATGGAAATCAAAACGAAACAGAAGAATACACTTCAATTTACAGTTCAGTCCCTTTAATTTTCTTATTTGATACATTTAACTCAAAATTTCTTATTCTAGTTTTAATATTTTAAAAATTCTATCCCTCATACACTTTGTGTTGTTATTTTATGTAAGGTTTACAATGAGTTTATAAAAATTATATTTAATATTGCTTATTTAAAATTTATAAGTTATATAAAGTTTATAACAATTATTAATTATCAACATAATCAAAGCTTTATGGTTTTAATAATTTTACAATATATTTTAAGTAATTACTTGTATATATAGTAAGTCTTATAACATACTTATAAACTAAATGATAGTTTTAATTAAATTTTATCTTTTAATTTAAATTAAATTTATCTTGAGAAACCTTATATATATTTGATATAAATATATTGAATTTCAACCCCAATATCTATATATACACTCACATGTGTATATATATATAAATTTTAAAAGTTAAATTTCGTTAACAAATCCACACAAACTTTCTTTTATTATAATTACACCCTATTTCATTTTAATTTAGTTAAACAAAACCCTAAAGATTACAGTCTCCCATACTTTAGGGAATTTCGTCCCGAAATTAGGAAGACTCTTGATTAAATGGATGTGGTTATTTGATTCATAAGTGAGATACGATTGTATTTAACGATGCAACGATTTCAGCATAGTGTTTTAACAATCATCCTATACCTACTATGATGTCACAACTTAAAAACATAAGATATAAGATCGTATTAGGTTTCATGATGACCGATAGAAATTGAATTATATTTGAATTTCTTTATTCTTGTCAAATCAAAAGACTTTATTTGTAGAACACACTTGAAAATTTCTCATTCACTTAAACTACACTGTTTGCCATGTCATTGTTGTTTGCAACTTGTTTTGCATTGTCATTGAAAACTCGGCCTCTTGCTCCTTGATTGTTTTCATTGTGTGGAACCATCAAAGCATTGTTGTTGATGGCTCTATGAGGACACACATTAGCAAAATGGTTTGGATCACCACAGTTATAGCAAACTCTAACCACAGGTTGTATTGGCGCATTGATGAAAGGAACATTTGCTTGTTGAGCTTGATTGGCTTGAACTTTAACCACTTGACAGTTGAAAGTAATGTGGCCAAATCGATTGCATGTTGTGCACAATCGACATGGATAAATTGGTAAATGGTAATGATTGCCTGTATTGCACAAGGAATGAACACAAGAGTATGGCTTTTTTTGGTTGAGTGATGATATTAGGAGCAACTAGTTGATGAGGTATAGCATGGGTCACAACAGCATAATTCACATTACCAATTTTCCTCTTATTGTTCTTTTTGAAGAATGAGGAAGAAGACCCATCTTTTGACTCCTCTTTTGGAGTCTCAATTGAATCTTTTGCTTTGTCCTTCTCCTTATCTTTCTTTGACCCTTTCCTTGTTAAGGTTCCCTCCTTAACATGATTATCAGTAAGGGTTGCAGCAAGATTGATAGCATCAGCTAGAGTAACTGGTTTACTACCCAAAACAACATCTTGAATCAACATTGGCAATCCACCAATGTACTTTTCAATCCCTCTTGTCAAAGGAGTCACCGTATCGGGGAAAGCAGACTTAAATCATGGAAGCGATTATTGTAAGCCATGTTTTCCCCACTTGGGCAAAATTCGTGAGTCATCCTTTCCTTGAGTTGATCCCAAGCCAAGGTAGTTGCAGCTTCTCCTAGATTTTGTTTCTCATTGTTCCACCAAGTGAGAGCTCGTTTCTGAAGAGTTCCAGTAGCGTAACGAACTTTCAGATCATCAGGGCAGTCACTATTGATGAAACTATTCTCCCTACTTTCATACCATTGCAGTAAACCAGTAGCCCCATCAGATCCATTATACTTTAGTGGATTACAAGAATTGAAGTGCTTAAAAGAGCATGTTGGTGGATTAGGCACTTCTTGATTAGCATTGTTAGGTATTACTTCATCCATTTGGCAAGCAATTTCAGCAGCCATTCTACGCTCGTTTGCATGACGACGGTTTGCCATTCTTAATAGAAATAAGGATTTGTTAATGTTAGAGTTTTGGCTAACAACTTTTCTAAATAACAAACTATTTGGTTAAGGTTTTGGTGCTACTCCCAATGTACTATTGGTGCTTATATATAGGGTATACCGCAGCCAACCCACCATATCAATAATACTTTGAAAGCATACCAATCACCTTACCAATACTAACCTAAACTTTACATGTACGGTTGATTAGAAGTTGAATAATTGACTTCATGTTATATGTTTTAAATTAAAATGAAAATTCAAATATTATACTATATCTTTGAATTTTCGTTCATAAATAAAAATATTGTAGACTTATAACCAAACAAACGGTTCGTTCTTCTAGGTTAATTTAGTGAGGGGCAAAGCTATCTTAGAAAAGTTTGAAATAAACCTTCTATTATACCCCGCCAATCCCCGAAAAGACTGTATCTCCATCGGTGTTGTAGGAGTATACCAGTTCTTTGTTGCCTCGATCTTGGCTGGGTCTACCTGAATTCCTTCACTGTTTATCACATGACCCAAGAACTGAACTTCCCTTAGCCAAAATTCACATTTTGAGAACTTGGCATAGAGTTCCTCGTTCTTTAATAGTTCCATGATCATCCAGAGATGTTGCTCGCGTTCTGCTACACTCTTGGAATAAATCAGTATATCGTTAATAAAGATAATGACAAACTGATCTAAGTACGGTTTGCACACACAGTTCATGAGATTCATAAAAACCGCTGGTGCATTTGTCAATCTGAAAGGCATCACCATGAACTTGTAATTGTCACACCCCGCCTTTGATGGAATCGGGGAAATGCAACCGATCGTATGTCACAGCACATTAGTTTATCTATTAAATAAGCCAAGACATACGTTCGACAAATTGTCTAAGTATGCATGTCACATTATAAATTGCACTATTAAGTAATGTTTTGTATTCAATGAGATACAACAATAAATGAAATAGAGAAACATAATTTACAACATGTTAAAGTAACAATCAATAATTGTGTATTAGTTGTTAAACATGTAGCAACAATCTTCGTAAAAACTTGTTGTGATGTAGTAACACATCCTCGTCATTAGAATTGTCATGACCTGAAAAACGCACTTAAAATGTCAACTAAAAAGTTGGTGAGTTCACAGGTTTTGTCTCAGCAATAGTGTAAGCATATGTGCACGCGTTGGTATGCCAAGTATATCACACACTAATGTAAATGAAAGTAAATGACATGAGCTCACAATCAAGCCTCTAACTTGACTGCCTAGAGACAAATGCACACGACAATTTCCTAAATTAAAATAAATGTACCAAGTTGTGCGGAGTATATTTTCCGACATGCCTAAAACAAAGCACTAGTTGGTGTGACCAAACCATAGTTGATGGTTGTCATCCCCGAATAGATCTATCCAATACCTGCCCACCGGCTCGCCTTGCTAGTTAAATGATTGTGATAGTGTGGGACTCATGATAATGTGTTGTATAAAGTTTTCTATTGACTACTCATGCATATACAAATCACAACAAAGTCACATGAATACAAAGGCATAAAGTAGTTGTCTCAAGAAGTTGAATAAGTAATAGTGTGTTTTTAACCCCGAAGTATAAAATATAAAATGCGAAAAGGGGCAATGAACTCATCTCTCAAATTATGAGTAATGGAAACACTTTTCTTTCTCAAACATTGTAAACCATGATGTCACCTTTAACCTATAGGCGATAAGTTTGCATAACAATTCGCTTCTATAGTAGCAATCGTTCACAAAACTTTCAACCTATTGACTTTGACATTTATAAATGTTGACAATTTATAAAGATTTTTGGTCGCCCATACTTTAAGGTACTTATATTATATTGTAAAAGTATATTTTGTGTTATTTATGTATTTTTGACCACTTTTGTGTAAAAAAATATTGTGTTTTTACCAACTTGTCAAGTTTATAGATATTTATACCTTTTTAAAATACTTTTTTTATATTTTTAATTTCACTTTCGGTTGCTCAATAATTTATATGTAATATTTAAATGTTTTAACATATTATGTAAATTTGTTTTATATTTTGTTGAGCGAAATTATTCCCTTGAATTTTTTAGAAAAATTAATACACACATTACCAAAATCTGATTGCGTACTAAAATCGTATTCACTGGTTGAAGGTCAAAACCAACTTGGATTTGTACCAACCAGTGGGGTTTAAAATGTAACATAATAAATAAACTTTTGGTTAAAGAATCATTAAATTTGGATCAAAATTGAGTGAGTTATGGCATTCCCAAGTTGACACATCTGTTCTGATTGCCCAGCCGAAATTCGAGTTCTCAACTCGGGACGAACATTTCAAGGGTCGAAACATGTCAAACAAATGCATGACCACTTGGACTACAAAGTATACTCTCTGAGCTTAATATTAGACCCAAGAATAGATGGAGTTGGTGAAAATATGACCGAGTTATGGTTGCTCAAATTTGGATCAAATATTCTATCAGAATATCTGAACGGATTTTAAAGTTGCAAATCATCTTGGTTGATTATGAAACCATGTATTTATGTGTAAGATTAACTTTTAGCATAATTATATAGATATTCTTTCATGTTGTTAATATCATGACCATGAGGTTATACTTTATTAGATATCAGATCCACCAATTGAAAGATTAGGGGTTCAAAATGACGGTTTTCATCATATTTTTCATGATTTGTATGATGACCTTAAGGAATCAAGATAATTCTCACATTTTGTTGAAACTAACAAGAACTAAGAACTGGTGTGTTGATGATGAGGAATGAAACGGTTAATTATCAATGACAACAATATGTTATACAATTTGGTATGCGGTGGGCTGGCGGCTGGCTAAACTCTACGTATGATCCTATATATAAGCAAACTTGACTGGATAACATAGGTGGTTGTTCGTGAGGTTAAGGTTGTCATTCGTTTAGGTTTTTACTAATTCATTTTCAAACAAAACAATATGAACTCACCAACCATGTGTTGACTTATGTTTTCTTGCATGACTTCTCAGGTGATGAACAGGTTAACTAAGAAGTTCGTGCTTTTGACTAGAATGCCCAGATAGAGGACCAATTATTTTTGGACGTGCATATTTTGAACATCATCATACCTATTATTTTGTATATCTTGTACAGATACAAGATATAAAATTTATGATGTTTATAGTAGATTTACATTGTTAAATTATGAACGATACTAATATAATTTAACTTTGTAATTCTATTTCATTTAGTGCTTTCTAAATTTATATCATGTGCAATGTAAACAATCTGTTCATTCCGATTATCACCCAATATCGCGCCCCGAGACATTTCCGCCAGACGGGAAAGTCGATCTAGCCCGCCGGCTCGAGGTGTGACAGATTGGTATTAGAGCCATGGTTATAGAGAAACATAGGTCATTTAATCGGTTTGGCCTATACTATAACCTAGGGACCTTTCATGTAGAGAACGTAGGGCTTAGGAATTTACTTGAATTGTGTCTTCTTACTGTTGCCTTGGCAACTGTACTGAGTAGTCAGCAGCCTAACCAGCTGAAAGCGGTGAACGCAGATATGATCAATCGTATGCAGAACAACAGAAGCAAGACCGGGCTTTCATCAGGAGGGTCCAGTGGGAATACCGGAAGTGCATCTAACTACTCCTACAAGTCATTTGTAGGATGTAAGCCGCCTAGTTTCAGCGGTACTGAGGGAGCCGTTTGTTTAATCTAATGGATTGAGAAGATCGAGACTACTCTGGACATTAACAGTTGTCCAGAGTACCACAAGGTTCGCTACTCTGCAGGATCATTCAGCAAGCGAGCCTTAACGTGGTGGAACTCACCAAACATGGCAAGAGGAAGAGAAGAAGCGTTGGCGATGCCATGGGAAGATTTCAAGACTCTGCTGAGAAATGAATTTTGTCCCAAGAATGAGCTACAGAGAATGGAGACTGAACTTTCCAAACATGTGATGAAAGGAACGGATCACATGGGTTATACTACTCATTATCACGAGTTAGTAGCATTGGTGCCAGACATGGTACCAACTCTGGAGAAAAGAGTTGACATGTATGTGGGTGGATTACCAGCCTGCATACAGAGTTTGGTTATTGCAGCAAACCCCGTCACTCTGGAGTCGGCTATCAGCTTGTCAGTAAAACTTACTGATGTGATGGTAGCCTTTGGAACTCTAAAGAAGGAAGCCGATGCATACAAGAGCAAGGAAGAGTCATCAAAGAGACCCACTCATCACCTCAAGAAAAAGTAGAAGGTCATCAAGAACTATACCATGGTCGCCCTACTCAATCAAGTAGCAATTACACCACAAAACCTCAACAAGAGACCATACACTGGCACGTACCCTTTGTGTGCCAAATGTTAGTACCATCATGCTACTAATACTCCATGCAAACACTGCACGGGATGTGGTAGAAAAGGCCATTGGGTCCAACAGTGCAGAATGGCACCTGCTCAAAAAGTAAACAATGCTGCTTTAGCTCTCCCTCCACCCAACAACCAGAATCAAAACAACGGCGGATGCTATAATTGTGGCGAAGTTGGTCACTTTTCAAGGAACTGCCCAAAGAGGATCCAACCGGCAGTTCAGGCACCACGAGGAAGATATTTAGATTTAGGAGCTCCAGCTGCTCGTTAGGACCCGAATGTGGTCACGGGTACATTTCTTTTACATGACTTTTATGCATGTATTCTATTTGACACTGGTGCGGATCAGAGTTTTATCTCGGTCGACTTTTCATGCCAACATAATCATATGGAGGAAACTCTAGACTCCCCTTATATTATTGAAGTAGCGAATAGGAAACAAATCACAGTTAGTACAATATTCAAAAACTGCCCATTAACACTTAATGGCCAAACATTCACCATCGATTTGATACCAATGGAGTTGGGCAGTTTTGACATCATTGTTGGAATGGATTGGCTATCTCCCAATAGGTTGGAAGTCAAGTTACTTCGAATAATAATGGCGAACGACCACGTGTTGGAAGTTTGAGGGGATCAAGCAAAACGGAGTGTGAAAATCATATCTTGCATAAAGGCGCGTAAATGTTTACGGAAGCAGGGTGTAGCTTTCCAGGATCACGTGGTGGAAAAATAGAAATACAAGATCAAGATGAAAGACATTCCGGTAGTAAAAGAGTATCCGGAAGTGTTTCGTTACGATTTACTGGGTTTACCACCGGCACGACCGGTAGAATTCCGTATAGACTTAAATCCTGGAGCAACTTCGGTTGCAAAATCTCTTTACAGTTAGTCCTTTGGAGATGCAGGAATTGTCGAATAAATTGCAAGAATTATTAGATAAGGGTTTCATCCGACCAAGCAACTCACCGTAGGGAGCTCTGGTTATTTTATGAAGAAGAAGAAGAAGGATGGATCCTTTCGAATGTTCATAGATTACACGGAGCTGAACAAATTAACCATCAAGAATTGGTATCCATTGCAGAGAATTGATGATCTTTTTGATCATCTATAAGGAGCACAATATTTTTCGGAGACTGATTTGCTTTAAGGATATCATCAGCTCAGAGCTCAAGAAGAAGACATACCTAAAATAGCTTTTCTAACCAGGTATGGGCATTGTGAGTTTGTGGTGATGCCTTTCGGATTGACAAATGCATCAGCGGTTTTCATGGACCTCATGAACCGGGTGTGCAAGCCATATTTGGATCAGTTTGTCATTGTCTTTATTGATGACATACTGATTTATTACAAGAGCAAAGCTGAACAGGAGCAGCACCTCAGGAAGATCTTGGAGCTATTGAAGAAAGAACAACTCTATGCCAAATTTTCAAAATTTGAATTTTGGCTAAGGGAAGTTCAGTTTTTGGATCATGTAGTCAATAGTGAAGGAATACATGTGGACCCTACCAAGATTGAAGCTATTAAGAACTGGGATACTCCGATAACACCGACGGAGATAAGGTCTTTTCTGGGACTACAGGTTATTATAGAAGGTTTATTTCAAGTTTTTCTAAGATAGCTTTGCCACTCACCAACTTAACTCAGAAAAGTGAGCCGTTTGTTCAGGAGAAGAAACAAGAAGATGCCTTCCATACATTCAAACTGAAGTTATGTGATGCTCCAATATGGTATCTCCCAGAGGGTACAAATCATTTTGTAGTGTATTGTGACGCTTCCCATCAGGGACTTGGCAACGAGACAAAGTTATCGCGTACGCATCAAGACAGTTGAAGGTTCATGAGAAGAACTACACTCTCATGATCTAGAATTGTGGCAGTTGTCTTCGCGCTAAAGATCTGGAGACATTATTTATATGGCACCAAGTGTACCATATATACTGATCACAAAAGTCTACAGCATATCTTTGACCAGAAGGAACTCAACATGCGACAGCACCATTGGGTTGAACTTCTGAATAATTACGACTATGTGATCAAGTGCCATCCGGGCAAGACAAATGTCAAGGCAGATCCTTTGAGCCGGAAGGAGCGAGTCAAACCCTTGAATGTTAGAGCAATGGGAATGACGGTGCAAACGAGTCTACGAGACAAGATTGTTCAAGCCCAACAAGAATCAGTGGGATGGAATAATCTGAAGAAAGAACTGGATTGCGGAGTAGAACGACAGTTCAAAACCAAAGCTGATGGAAGTATCTATTACCAGGGTTGCGTGTGGATTCCAGCGGTAGACGAACTGAGGAAACTTGTCTTTGATAAAGCGCACAAGACCAAGTATTCAGTACATCCAGGCGCCGATAAAATGTACCTAGACTTACGAGAATTTTATTGGTGGCCGGGAATGAAGAAGGACATAGCTTAGTACGTCGGCCGATGTCTGACATGCACGAAAGTAAAGGCGGAACACCAGAAACCGTCAGGTTTACTGGAACAGCCTGAAATTCCTCTATTAAAGCGGGAACAAATAGCTATGGATTTCATCACCAAGCTACCCCGCACTTCTCGTGGTCATAATACCATTTGGGTTATCATTGATTGATTAACAAAATTTGCTCATTTCTTTACGATGTGTGAAACCTTCACGATGGATAAATTGACAAGATTGTACATCAACGAGATAGTGGTACGTCATAGTGTACCATTGTCTATGATTTCACATCGAGATAGCAGATTTACATCGAGGTTCTGGAAATCGTTGTAGAAGTCTCTAGGGACACAGTTAAACTTGAGTGCCGCTTACCATTCACAAACGGACGGTCAAAATGAACGTACAATACAGACCCTAGAGGACATGTTGCGAGCATGTGTTTAGGATTTCGGTGGGAATTGGGACTCCCATTTGCCACTGATCGAATTCTCCTATAATAAGAGTTATCATAGTAGCATCAGATGCACACCACTGAGGCTCTATATGGTCGAAAATGTTGGTCACCGATCTGTTGAGCCGAAGTAAGGGATAACCGAATAACTATGACTGAGCTTATTTAGGAAACCACTAATAAAATCATCCAGATACATCAGAAGTTACAAGCAGCTCAAAGTAGACAAAAGAGCTACGCCGACAAACGACGCAAGCCGTTGGAATTCCAAGTGACAGACCGTGTCATGTTGAAGGTGTCCCAATGCAAGGGCGTAGTTCATTTTGGAAAGAAAGGCAAGCTAGCACCGAGATACGTTGGACCGTTCGAGATCATTGAACGAATTGGTCCTGTTGTGTATAGACTGAGATTACCGGAAGAACTCAGTGGTGTGCACGACGTGTTTCACGTCTCGAACTTTAAGAAATGCCTTGCGGACGAATCACTTGTCATACCAATTGAGGAAATTCAATTGAACGAAAAACTACATTTCATTGAAGAACCTTTGGAGATTATGGATCGTGAAGTTAAGAAACTGAAGCGATTACGTATTCCAATCGTCAAGGTTCGATGGAATTCAAAGCGCCGACCTGAGTTTACTTGGGAATGCGAGGATCACATGAAGTCCAAGTATCCCCATGTGTTTACAGAGGAACCCGTTCCTGATGACGATTCTTAAATTTCGGGATGAAATTTTTCTAACAAGAGGAGACTATAACATCAGTGTCCAAACCACAGTCGGAATAGTAATGTGTATAGTAGATCAGGTACGAACTATGTGTATTACATGCGTAATTACTTGTCACTTTACGTTCAATATGAAACTATTATAGAACTATTTCAGAATCAGGTTGAGAACTCATGGTTTAATAGTCAGAATCATGTTTGACAATGTAAACTTGTTATGAGAACGTAGTTAGGATTTTATTATGTATAAACGTATGTGATGTTTACAGAACAATAACAGACGTCGTTATGTGAATATTGAATTAACAGATTATTCGTATAGGTGATGATCTGTATGAATATATCTGTGAGTTTAACGTTTGGAATGATGTCCAATAATTTAAAAATCAAATCGAAAAGTGTAGTTCTTGTCATGTTCGTACGGGTGACGATCCGAACGAATAGGCGCGAAAACCGTAAGATTCGATTAAACAAATAAATTAAACTTTTTTATAAATTTAAAAATAAATAAAAGATAATTAGTTAATTTATTAGGAATTACCACCTAATTTAACTTAATAAAATATACTTTTAAAATCGTAACATTTTGTTACGAAAACGACCGAGAACCCACGTTAAATCGCGAAACCATGCGGAACCGAATGAGCCATAATATACCCGAGCGTGAAAGACATTTGTTATGGTATTAAATGCCATGACTCACCCCCCACCAACCAGATTCTCTCTCCAAATTCGTTCATTTCTCTCTTTACCATTTTTTCTGTCTAGAAAACCTTCATAACTCACTCAATTCTTTACCAAAACGGGTGAATTTCGTGTAAAAAACAACCGTAGAAACGCATAGATCGTGAAAAGAAGAAGAAATCAAGCTTTGAATCATCAAAAATGGGGCAAAAACGAGCTCAAACGAGCTGTTTTTGTGACTGCTATTGTACATTTAAGTTCTTCACTTACATTTTAGTCGAATTTTTAGCTTCATAAACCATAGGATCTTGCACTAAAACAGATTAGGAACTTAAGGGTTATGTTGGGTTGAGTTTTGGAGGATTTAAAATAGTGTATTTTTATGAGATATGTAAGCCTCGTAAAGTTCCAGAACGGGAGGTTAGAGATGAATAAGTGAAGAACCATTCATGAATTGAAGCATGAAAGTCGAGAAACATAGTTGCAATTCAAGAACCTTTCTTTAAACACCCATGGATTCGAGAACCATTATTTAGAAGATAAATTCGAGAACGACCATAATTCGAGAACCTCACTTCTGTACATCATAAACTCGAGAACTATCACTTGAATATTATAATTTGAGAACCACTCCTTGTACTTCATGAATTCGGGAACACGCAAATCCACTTCTCTGGAATGACAAATTCGGGCTTCAAGACTAGACACCCTTTGTTGGTGAAGTGTGCTGAAAAAACTCTTGTCACAAATCTGGGAGACACTCAACAAGCTGTGATTGAATTCTTCCACATAGTACAAATATTCAAAACTCAGAGTTTTTTGGTAACAGTGCCATTCATACTTATCTTCCCACCTTTGTCTCCAGCGAACGAGACATAACCTCCATTAAATGGTGTGACTTTGTGTAACTGAGAAAAATCTAGAGTCATGTGCTGGGAGCAACCACTATCCATGTACCAAACATTCTTCAGCTTATTTGTTTGTCTCTGCACGGTACACACACATTTAATGAGAAACATGTACCTAAATCATAACAGATCTATGCACTTTTGGAACTTTGGGGCTCTGTTTGTTCTTGCTCTTGGGTTTGTCTGACTTGGCCCTCACACTAATGGGCTTGATTCCTCTGCAGTGATCAATTGGCATTAAGTTTCACGTGTGGCTTACGTGTCAACTATGGTTTACTTTTAGATTTGAAAACCTTTGATTTTTTTTATGAAACCAGATTGATTTTGTTGTGTCGGTTTGGTCCTTTTGGCAGTGGGATGATTCTGAGTCATCTTCTGAGGTTTCACCCTAGGCTTGGAGGGTTGGTCGGTCCTCATTGGTCTACTTGCAGGTTTAGCCTTAAGTGTGTGACCTTCGAATTCTTTCCATATAAGAATTCAGTAGGTCGGTGCAGACCGTGTCTTGCAATGTGGCCTGGTCTCCCACATGCATAGCAACATACCTTGTCATGAAACTCCTTTGGGTCAAATGGCTTTACATCACAATCACATTGGCCAGGGGAAGAACTTGTTGAGGCTTGTTCCAATGCACAGTTGGAAAATAAGGTTCACAATTAGGATTTAATTTTGCATTTACTGCTCAGGATGCTGCTCAAACACCAAGTGTGTATTTCTTTAAATATAAGTTTCTGCAAATATTAATTTCTGTAATATATGTGTGTTAGTTAATTTTAATTATCTGAAATTGAGTGTGTATGATCTAGTAAGTATTGAATTAGAATCATTTCTGGTATGATTCGTTATGGTGTACGTGATATATATGTTTTATTCGATACGGGAGCAACACACTCGATAGTGTCTCACTTGTTTACCAAGTATCTCATGATTCCACCAATTATTCTGGAACCTGAACTGGTCATCACTACCCCTGTTGGGGAATCGATTTCGATTTCGCAAATATATCGTGACTCTCCGATTCAGATTGAATCCATCATTAGGAAGGTTGACTTATTCCCGATGCAGATGAATGATTTTGATATGATTCTCGGTATGGATTGGTTATTGAAACACCGAGTCACCATGGAATGTCAAACACGTCATGTACTTTCTGGTGATCCAACAAGTCCTTTACTTATTTATCAGGGGATTCAATCTCGCAAGCCTCTGAAGATAATCTCATCTCTTAAAGCTCAGAAATTCATATCACGTGGTTGTGTCGGATTTCTAGCGTCGGTGAAAGTTGTATCTGAAAATGAACTAAGTCTTTTAGATTATCCAGTTGTTCGTGAATTTCCTGATGTGTTTCCTGAAAAATTACCTTGCATTCCACTTAATCGTGAAGTAGAATTTACAATTGATCTTATTCCTGGTGCGGAACCGATTTCAAAAGCACCTTACCGTATGGCACCACTAGAACTGAATGAGCAATTACAAGAGTTATTGGAACTAGGTTTTATTAAACCTAGTGTTTCACCTTGGGGTGCACCGGTACTATTTGTTAAGAAGAAAGACAGAACAATGATGTTATGCATCAATTACCGGGAACTCAACAAAATCACTATTCGAAATCGTTATCCGTTACCACGCATCGATGATCTGTTCGATCAACTTCAGGGTGCAAAATGTTTCTCAAAAATTGATCTGAGGTCTGGTTATCATCAGTTGAAGATCAAGGATTCAGACATCTCGAAATCTTCTTTCCGCACTCGATATGGCCACTATGAGTTTGTTGTGATGCCATTTGGGTTAACTAATGCTCCGGCTGTATTCATGGATCAAATGAGCCTAGTGTTCCATGATTGTCTTGAAAAGTTTGTTATTATATTTATTGACTATATTCTTGTATACTCCAGAAGTAAGGAAGAACACGAAGAACACCTTCGAACAATACTTGGAATCTTACGACAAAAGAAACTTTATGCAAAGTTTTCAAAGTGTGACTTTTGGCTGGAGAAAGTTGCATTTTTGGGAGATGTAGTTTCTACAGATGGTGTTGTGATGGATCCTGCTAAGATTGAAGCTATCACAAAGTGGCCTATACCTACTTCTGCAACAGAAGTTCGTAGTTTTCTTGGTCTGGCTGGTTATTACAGACGATTTGTGGATGGATTCTCTAGAATTGATCTACCTCTTACACAATTATTAAGGAAAAGGGTTAATATTCTTGGAATGATGAACGAGAAAAGAGTTTTCAGGAATTGAAGAAGCGATTGGTTTCTGCTCCTATTCTGAGTTTACCTTCGGGCACGGGTGGTTATCAAATTTATAGTGATGTGTCAAAGAAGGAACTTGGTTGTGTATTTATGCAACACGGTAAGGTTATTGGTTATGCTTCATGGCAACTGAAATCTTATGAAACTAATTATGCGACACATGATCTCGAGCTTGATATAGGTGTTTTTGCTTTGAAAATATGGAGGCATTATCTTTATAGGGAGACTTTTGACATTTTTACCGATCACAAGAGCTTGAAATACATTTTTACGCAGAAAGAGTTGAATATGCGTCAAAGATGTTGGCTAGAATTGTTGAAAGATTATGATGCAAACATTCAGTATCATCCGGGAAAAGCTAATGTTGTAGCTGATGCTTTAAGTCGGAAAAATTCAGGAATGTTATCTTTCTTGCAATTGTAACTAGAGATCCTTGCTGACTTCGAAAGATTGAATATTTGTTTTCAAGTTGGTAGCCCAGATGGGTATCTTGCAAAGTTTCAGATTGGACCTGACTTGATTTCTCGAATTAAAGAAGCTGTAACTATCGGTTTTAGACGGTCATTAGTTTTTTTTTATATCACGAAACGAGCCTCCGATTTCAAGATACGCTGAGTCGAATATAGCATTAAATAAGAGCTCAAATATTTTGAACTCTTCAGGTCTTGAAATTATAACCATTGGAAAGAGCTCAAAAAATCGTGAACGTGGGCGAAAACGGCGCCTAAAACGGAGTTCGTATGTTCCCGGAATCGCGAAAACAAAATCGGAATCTGAGTATGGCGGTGGAGGTACGCGAAGGAGCATCTTGCCAACCTTGGCGGTATGCGACAGACCCAGATGACATAAAAATCTGATCTGCTCGATCATATTTCATTCTGGGTCAATTACATTCGATTTCCAGGCGATTTAAGGCGTTTTTCTACCATCTAATCAGTGTTTTGAAGCCATCCAAACATACGGATCGAGCTAGGGATCGTTTCTACAACTCCTGATCATCATTTTCATCCAGAAAATCCGTTAAAATGGGTAACGATTCAATCTCTCTTACTGATTTGATAGTATATGGATTAGATATGGTATTATAATAGTTATGGGTGTTGATTATTGCCTAGATGACGGCTAGGAATAATTAGAAATGAAGAACTGGATATTTTAATGGTGAAATCTTCGTTTGGAGCCGTTATAATGCCTAGTTATTATGAAATCCATATCATTGTTTTTGATAATTAGTAGGGTAATTAAAATTATGGCTTTGAATGAGAGATGCATCAAATTTTGACTAATCTTGTATAAAAATAATGAATTGGTGAATTTGGAGTTAAAAAGGAGGATGATTGGTCTTTAAACATCACCAAGATTAGTTAAATTAATGGGTGCACATCAAGTATTTGATTAAATGCCTGAGAATTGAAAGTCAATGATTTTGACATAAATATAATGGGTAAACTAGTAACTTGACTTATGAAAACAACATAATGAGTAATGAAATTCAAATGAGTTTGAATCAATGTGTTATATGTATAGATGTTGTGTGTATTGAAACTAGTTGTACATATGTGAATTACAATTAGATGTTGGTGGTGAAAGTCAAGGGACAATTCACAGAAGTGGAAAAGAGGTTGTAGGAAGTGAACAACCGTTTGAACCAGGTAAGTTACCCAACTTACTGTAACATTACATATAAGTAGTAGAAAGAGTCTACTTGAATGCTTGAAATATGTGAATGATTTTACATATGTGATGTAATCTATTGGGGAAGAAATCCAGTAGATTGCATTTGTTAAGTTTCAAGAAGAAACATATATGCAATATATTTGTATTAGAATAACCGGATGAGCCGGTGATTGATTAATATGATTTTTATGTTTATATATTGGTTGTGCATAACTTGACTAATGAAACTAATGGAGTTAAAAGACCTTTGAGAAGGCACTATTTCAAAATGAATGTTATGTTAAATTGTATGCATAATATAACTGGCATAAAATTAGCCAGATGAGCCGGTGAAATTGATTGATATATTTATGATTCCACATATGTATGGATAGTCAGAGGTGCTGAAAAATGTTTTAGATGGAAGTACCGGTGTGATTAGAGTCATAGGATGCATATAAGTGTCCTACTTGTGCTTATGACACATTGGATGGTCATAACACAACAATCGTGTCACCAACGATTCGTCGAGTCTCACTAGTCAACACACACACTCGGTTGAGCACACCGACACTTGGAGTTGTATGGATTACAACACACCACGAAACACATACTCACACCTATATGGTTATAGGTGCATACTAGCAGGTGCTAGCTTTTGCAAGACGTGAACACACCTACACACCGGGATTGCTGTAACAGGTGACTTCACGGCCCCTATTTTTTTACATTTTCTACCTTTGGGGGAGAAAACATTGCATACAACTATTTTTGAACAACATACACATTTTTGGTTACATTTGTACATGCTGATATCGTATATGCATATGTGTGCCATTCTTCCACAAAACTGATAAGTCCTCATTAAACACACCTCGAACCGTTAATAGCGAGTTGCGCTTAGCGTGGTAATTCTGAATAGTACTATTTGGGCCTAACAAGCCCCACTGTTGCGAGCCGAAAGGCCATCCCGAATGGAGGTCGGAACAGTGCATAATTGACCAAAACAACATTTGCCATATCTTGGATGGATATGGCGGGAGGTAGCATGTTAGCTTCGGTTGCGAACCCACATATGGTATAACTCATATTGACTAGCTATCAATAGATATTGCATTGTATTGAAATGTGGACTTGCATAACATTTACTTTAAACATTTGGTGTTTATTGCTGATATAAAACCTGTGCTCTCACCAACCTTTGTGTTGACCCTTTATTCGCATGTTTTCTCAGGTAACTAAGGCACGTACACGAGGAATCTAGGATGCTAGGATGGAGGCCATGCATCAACCTATGTCTTAGAATATCAAACTTTTTTTATCATTTTTTTATGTTATATTTTGTAATCCTAAACAACATAAAACGCTTCCGTAACTATTACTCTGTAGTGTTTTGAAAAACTGTTTTGACAACGCTTCCGTAATTTATGGTTTCAATCTGTTTTGATCTTATTAAACTTCCGCAACTCTGATTTTACTAAACTGTTTTATCCAAGTTATTGGATGTACGTATGTAACCAGACATGTAGGTCTCGCAACATTGTGTGACCGGAGACTGCGATCCTGCAAGATCAGCCAGCCGTCGCGCCCCCGTCCGGGACGGGAGGGCCGGGGTGCGACAGATTGGTATCAGAGACTCCGGTTATTGCGAATTAGGTTTGCATTTAGTGAACTTAGTCTATAACCACTAGTCTCCACACAACACTTAGTGCTTAGTATTGGGATACTTGCAAACATCTCACATCTTTCATGCACTACATTTATCACCACCTGTGACTACCCACGACAGGAAGAGCCGATAGCTCTACATGTTTTCCTTTCACTACCTACCGCACGCCCTATCTTGGTCAATGGACAAACACTAACACTTATTCTCGCTATGAAGATCATGGCTAGAAGACGTGGAGGACGTAGAAATGCTGGGGGACGTGGAAACATCAATCTGACACAAGCTGAGTTGAACGTACTCATCAACGAACTGGTTGAGGAGGTACTTGCTACACGGGAAGCTGCCCGTAATCAAAACCCACTGAACCAAGGTGATGAATCTGTTCATACTCACCTTGCATCACAATCACTCGTTTTCAATTCAACACGTTTACCCGATACTTAATCCAACTCTACTCTTTGCATATCTCAGGAGCAAATCCTAACCCTCCACTCTGCACATTCAAGATGTTTCTGGATTGCAAACCCCACTCTTTCAGCGGCATAGAGGGTGCCGTCGGACTGTTACGTTGGATCGAGAAGGCAGAGTCGGCCTTCGCCATGAGCAATTGCAGGAACGAGGACAGGGTCAAGTTCGCAGCTGGAACATTTGAGGGAGCTGCCCTCACGTGGTGGAATGCCAATATCCAGAATCTAGGGCTTGATGCAGCCAACGCCCTGCCTTGGGATGATTTTAAAAGGATGCTGAACCACGAATACTGTCCTCGCGGTGAAGTGCAGAAACTTGAGACTGAGTTCTGGAACCACAAGATGATTGGTTCTGAGGTTGAGGCATACACTGCCCGGTCATATGAGTTGGCAAACTTATGCCCGGAAATGGCAACGCCACCTTTCAAACACATAGAGAAGTATATTGAGGGACTACCACCTCAAATTCAGGGCATGGTACTCTCTGCCGATCCCATCACCATGCAACAAGCCGTGCGACTTACCCACAAGCTCACCGATTCAGCTGTCGCACAAGGACTCTTGCCACCCTGTGGTGCTGTAACCACCACCAATGACAAGAACAAACGCAAATGGGATGACACCCTGAGCAAGACTTCCACCCTCCAACCACCACCGTAGCAACGCAAGTTTGGGTCATCTCAGGCTTACGCACCACCTATCCCAACCACTCAGAACCAAGGAGGCTATGCAGGAAAACAAACCAAATGCCACAAGTGCAACTTCCATCATGCGCAGGGTCAGTGTGTCCGTTTTCAATGCCAGCGCTGCGGAAAAGGGGGACATGCAGCCAAAGACTGCAGGGGTGAGCTGATTGCAAAGACCCCATAGCCACAACAACAACAACAACCTCAAGCACCAATGGGTTGCTTCGAATGCGGGAAACCAGGGCACTTCAAGAAGGATTGTCCGCACCTGAAAAACAACAACAACAACAACAACTAACAGAACAACAATGGGAACAATGGCACGAGGGGACGAGCCTTCGTGATCGGGGCCATGGAGGCCAGGAGGGATCCCAACCTTGCAGCCGGTACGTATCACTTGAACGATAATTATGCTTCTGTACTGTTTGATAATGGAGCTGAGAAAAGCTTTATATCTGAGGATTTTAGCGAGATACTTGCCGTTACCCCAACCCCCTTGGAGGTTGAATACACAGTAGAGCTAGCTGATGGTAAATTAATTGTGACCAAGCACATTCTTAAAGAATGCACTTTAGAGCTAGCAGGCCATAAGTTTAAGATTGACCTCATGCCAGTTACATTAGGCAGTTTTGATGTCGTAGTGGGCATGGATTGGTTGTCGGAAAATCAAGCCGAAATAGTTTGCCACGACAAGGTTGTGCGCATACCCCTCCCTAGTGGAGAAACCCTAAACATCAACGGCGAAAGGAGTGACACTCCTCTCAACATCATCTCGTGCATGAAAACTGACAAATGCTTACGAAAGGGATACACAGCCATTCTGGAACTTATCACCGACAAGAATGAAGAATAGAAGAGAATAGAAGACATCCCAGTTGTATGTGACAATCCCGACGTATTCCCTGAGGATCTACCAGGACCACCACCACCCCGACAGGTGGAGTTCCGCATAGACCTTGCACCGGGAGCAGCGCCTGTTGCACGAGAACCTTATCGACTTGCACCTTCGGAGATGCAGGAACTGTCCAATCAATTGCATGAGTTGCTGGACAAGGGTTTTATTAGACCAAGCTTCTCACCCTAGGGAGCTCCAGTACTGTTTGTGAAGAAGAAGGATGGCACATTTCATATGTGCATTGACTACCGTGAACTAAACAAAGTAACAATCAAGAACCGTTACCCCTTACCTCGGATCGATGACCTGTTCGATCAACTGCAAGGATCAAGTTACTACTCTAAGAACGACCTGAGATCAGGGTACCATCAACTGAGAATTCAAAAGGAAGATATCCCCAAGACTGCTTTTCGCACACGGTATGGCCATTATGAGTTTTTGGCCATGCCATTTGGGTTGACTAATGCGCCCGCAGTATTCATGGACCTCATGAATAGAGTGTGCAAACCTTATCTGGATAAGTTTATCATTGTCTTTATAGATGATATTCTCATATACCCCAACTGAGGTGCGGCAATTCCTAAGCGTGGCTGGCTATTATCGCCGATTTTTTGAAGGATTTTCAAAGATATCCCAACCACTCACAGCTCTCACCCACAAGGACAAGAAATATCTTTGGACTGACAAACAAGAATCTGCATTCCAACTTCTCAAGCAGAAGCTCTATAGTGCACCTATCCTATCTCTTCCTGACGGAACGGATGACTTCGTAGTATATTGCGATGCCTCGATACAAGGACTCAGCTGCGTGCTGATGCAGCGAAAGAAGGTGATCGCATATGCTTTTCGGCAACTGAAAGTCCACGAGAAAAACTACACCACCCACGACTTGGATCTTGGAGCCATGGTATTTGCACTCAAGATCTGGAGGCACTACCTGTATGGTACAAAGTGTACGATATACACTGATCACAAGAGTCTCCAGCACATATTCGAGCAGAAGGAACTAATAATGCGACAACGTCGCTGGCTCGAACTCCTGAACAACTGTGAGTGTGCTATCAAGTATCTCACGGGGAAGGCCAATGTAGTGGCCGATGCCCTAAGTCGGAAGAATACCTCGAAACCAAAGAGGATACGAGCCTTGCAGCTTACTATCCATCATAGTCTCCCTGAGTAGATGCGTGTTGCACAGCTAGAGGCACTTAAAGCAGAAAACCTAACGGCTGAAACATTGAGAGGAATGGATCAACAATTAGAAGTCAAAGCCGATGGCTTACATTATTTCAATGAACGCGTCTGGGTTCCACGGCACGGAAACCTACGAGACCTTGTGATGGACGAGGCTCACAAATCCCGGTATTCTGTTCACCCTGGATCCGATAAGATGTATCATGATCTGAAGATACTCTACCGGTTGCCACAAATGAAAGCCGACATTGCCACCTACGTAGGCAAATTCTTGACTTGTGCCAAAGTCAAGATTGAGTACCAGAAACCCTCTAGATTACTCACACAACCTGAGATCCCCATGTGGAAGTGGGAACAAATATCCATGGACTTTATTACCAAATTACCCCGTACCCCTAGCGGATGTGACACTATCTGGGTAATTGTGGACCGACCGACCATGTTAGCACATTTCCATGCGATCAAGGAAAATGATAAGATGGAAAAACTAGCCATAATCTATGTCAAGGAAGTAGTCTCACGTCATGGAGTGCCAATGTCCATCATTTCGGACCGGGACGCCATATTCACTTCTAACTTCTGGAAATCGTTTCAAAAATCGCTTGATACGCGGTTGGATATGAGCACAGCATACCACCCGCAAACTGATGGCCAGAGCGAACGCACAATACAAACCCTCGAAGATATGCTACGAGCGTGCGTAGTAGACTTCGGCAACAGCTGGGAAACTCACTTACCGTTGGTGGAATTTTCCTATAACAACAGTTACCACACCAGCATCAAGGCAGCGCCTTTTGAGGCACTCTATGGCAGGAAATGCCGATCACCCATCTGTTGGGCGGAAGTGGGCGACAGTCAACTCACTGGCCCAGAACTTGTACAAGAAACGACGGAGAAAATCGTGCAAATCAGAAAGCGCATGGCAGCAGCTCGAGATCGTCAAAAGAGCTATGCCGACAAACGGCAGAAACCTTTGGAATTTCAGGTAGGAGATAAAGTCCTTCTGATAGTTTCTCCATGGAAAGGCGTCATTCGTTTTGGCAAACGAGGCAAACTTAACCCACGGTATATTGGACCTTTCGAGATCCTGAAGAGGATTGGTCCAGTGGCATACCAACTCAACCTACCAACCGAACTCGATGGAGTTCACAACGTATTTCATGTCTCAAACTTGAAAAAGTGTCTATCTGACGAAACACTTGTAGTTCCACTGGATGAGATTCAGGTGGATGAACAGCTACGGTTCGTGGAAGAGCCGGTAGGGATCATGGACCGTGAGGTCAAACAACTCAAACATAGTAAGATCCTGATTGTTAAAGTTCGATGGAACTCGAAACGCGGAGCTGAATTCACGTGGGAACGTGAAGATCAGATGATGCGTAAATATCCCCATCTCTTCAAACAGACAACATCGAACGCCAACAACAACGAATAAATTTCGGGACGAAATTTCTTTCAACAAGGGGATGATGTGACAACCGGAAAATTTTTGTATCTCAAATACTCTTGCTTCTCAAACACCATCAACAACAACCAAATTTCGGGACGAAATTTCTTTCAACAAGGAGATGATGTGACACCCAACAATTTAAGGTAAATTGCGACTCTTACATTCTTTACATTTCACAGCCATACTTGTTGCATTTTATTTTGTTTGACTAGATGAGTCAGACACACACAACTGCGAAATGACAGTTCGAGGAACTATCAAATCGTACAATTGCACATTGGTTTTGGAAACCAAGTGTGGCAAACACAACATTAACACAAAACAATAATTCGGGGAATTATTGAATTGTGCATTACACGTTGATTAGGATAAATCAAGCGTACAAAGACTTCGTAAGACACGAGCACAAACTATCGAAGATAATTCGAGGAATTATCAAAACACACGAGTCTCACAAACATTGGTGATCAAACTTATGTGCTATTATATGATTATGTGCTAAACATGCATAGATGTTAGGACAAAAGTTAGGAATCAAGTACGAGTGAAATCGAATCATCGAAATAAAAAAACAAGAAAATGGACCCGTCGCGGTACGCGATAATCGCTAATGCTTCGCGATACGCGACGAAAACCGGGAGTCGAGACTCCCGAATCCCATCGCGATACGCGATAAGAAATTTTGATCGGCCTTCGTGCTACGCGAAGGCCATGCAGATCGAACATTTTATTTAAACCATCCCCAATTCATTTGTTCGATTTTCTCTCATCTTCTTCTAGCTTCCACTTATTCTCTCGACCAAATACATTGAAACCAGGCCTCCAAGTCTCTGGAATCATCATTGGGAGCTATCCTTTGGAGTTGGAAGCCATTGAAGCACAAGGAAGGCATTGGGGATCATCCACAAGCTTGGAACAACCATCGAATTAGTGGATCGTCATCATCAGGAGCTTATCAATATAAATCTTGTCATCTAAGGTAGTTTTAAAACGTTTATCTAGCATTATATCATACATGCAATGGTTAAAAACCCACATGCAACTCCATATGGTTATTGTGCACGAATGTGTTGGTGATTTGATGTGTATTTGTTATTGATTTACTGATTTTATAATTTAGAAATGTTAGATTTGAGTTTTGGTTAAGTTATGTTAGACATGTCAAGATGATGTCAAATGTATATTGGAGTGTTTAGTAACACACTTGGGTGATTGATTTGATCAAAATATGATTTTTGTATAAACTTACTATTTATGGAAACTTTTCAAAATCAAAAGAGAGCTTTTGATGTTTTTGAATGATTTGATGAACTTTGATTCTTGAAATATGTTTAAAAAATGATATCTAAGCATATTGGGAACTTGAATTTGTGAAAACGAGTTTTTAAACGGATACTTTCCAAATAAGGAAACTTTATTTGGGCAAAATGGCATAAATGGTGATTTATACGCAAACGACATGTTTTAAGGGTCTAAACGTATTTTACAAACACATTTGAAGTGTTAACTTTATGAAACGGGACTTCATAACCACACTTTCCTAAATTGGAAACTTTCTAAAAATGGCAACTTGTATGATTATAGTCATAGGATGCATATAAGTGTCCTACTTGTGCTTATGACACATTGGATGGTCATAAAACAACAATCGTGTCACCAACGATTCATCGAGTCTCACTAGTCAACACACACACTGGTTGAGCACACCGACACTTGGAGTTGTATGGATTACAACACACCACGAAACACATACTCACACCTATATGGTTATAGGTGCATACTAGCAGGTGCTAGCTTTCGCAAGACGCGAACACACATACACATCGGGACTACTGTAAAAGGTGAGTTCACGGCCCTTTTTTTACATTTTCTACCTTTGAGGGAGAAAACATTGCATACGACTATTTTTGAACAATATACACATTTTTGGTTACATTTGTACATGCTTATATCGTATATGCATATGTGTGGCATTCATCCACAAAACTGATAAGTCCTCATTAAACACACCTCGAACCGTTAATAGCGCGTTGCGCTTAGTGTGGTAATTCTGAATAATACTATTTGGGCCTGACAATCCCCACTGTTGCGAGCCGTAAGGCCATCCCGAATGGAGGTCGGAACAGTGCATAATTGACCAAAACAACATTTGTCATATCTTGGATGGATATGGCGGGAGGCAGCATGTTAGCTTCGGTTGCGAATCCGCATATGGTATAACTCATATTGACTAGGTATCAATGGATATTGCACTGTATTGAAATGTAGACCTGCATAACATTTACTTTAAACATTTGATGTATATTGCTGACATAAAACCTGTGCTCTCACCAACCTTTGTGTTGACCCTTTATTCGCATGTTTTCTCAGGTAACTAAGGCACGTACACGAGGAATCTAGGATGCCAGGATGGAGTCCATGCATCAACCTATGTGTCTTAGAATATCAAACTTTTTTTATCATTTTTTTATGTTATATTTTGTAATGCTAAACAACTTAAAACGCTTCCGTAACTATTACTCTGTAATGTTTTGAAAAACTGTTTTGACAACGCTTCCGCAATTTATGGTTTGAATCTGTTTTGATCTTATTAAACTTCCACAACTCTGATTTAACTAAACAGTTTTATCCAAGTTATTGGATGTATGTATGTAACCAGACATGTAGGTCTCGCAACATTGTGTGACCAGAGACTGTGATCCTGCAAGATCAGACAGCCGTCGCGCCCCCGTCCAGGATAGGATGGCCAGGGTGCGAAAAGAGGTGTTGACAAATGTCTTAGATGGAAGTACCAGTGGGTGAACATCTTAAGACTTAATATATTTATGTCTCCATAAATGGTGGACAGCTAGAGGTTGTAGCAATTGTCTTAGATGGAAAAACCCGGTGGGTGAACATCTTAAGACTTAAAATATGTATGAAACTACATATGCGTGGATAGTCAGAGTTGCTGGCAAATAGCTATGGTGGAAGAACAGGAGTGTGAACACCATAGTATGACCATAATTAAACTATGGTAAATAATAGTTGGTAAATAATAATGTGATATTATTATATTGTAAATTAAACCACAGGTGTGTGGATAATTGGTGGAGCCAATGGAGTATATATGATATTTATGATGTTTTAAATTAGCCAGAGGTGCTGGTGATAGAGTTGGATTAGATAATATAATCATATTGGTGAAAATGACCCGTTAAGGGAAATAAATGCACAATATGTGGTGTGTGCAATTTGATGTTTGAATATGATATATTATTATCTAAACTTGATAAACATCCATATGATATGTATGTGGATGTGGTAAAATGAGTTTTTGGGGGAATGTTGGGAGGGGTTACTTACTTAGTTCATATGAACTAATTGTGACCTTATGTGTGATGTTATAGCTCAAAAATAGGTATGCATCGGACGATCAGATCGGGCACCTTATGAAGCGGAATCGAGCGTTATGTAAATCTTTGGTGAGATTAAAATTAAACACACTAGTTTTTATTAATCGTTAGACGTAAATGGTGTGTTTAACTTATGAAATGGTAATTTCACGCTTCCGAACATAATTTTGTGGTAAAGTTTTAAAATGGGACCTAAAATTTGACACGTGTAAACGTGCATGAAGTTAGGATGTTACAGGTTGGTATCAGAGCAATGGTTTAAGTGAATAAAGTGCGTCTTGATCTCAAACTCTTATGTTTTTTATATGAAAACATAACGTTTGATTCGAAGACCCGATCATGATGCTGAATGTATGAGGTCAGCATATCTATGTCCTGTATTATAATTGTTAAATGTAATGTGAATCATTACATGTTAAATGTGATTTGATTGATTATGTGAAACCGAAATCGATGTCTTGAGTATGAAATGAAAGAAGTAAGGAAGTGGGCACATAATGAATGAACTAGTACGTCTAGCCAACTTACTAGTGCAAACATGATATTGTTTATAATTAATAGTTGCGTGGTGATGAGAATTGTTGGGTGGAGCTAACCCATTAACAATGTTTAGTTATTTGGTGTTGACAATAACATGTAATAGGTGTTTAAAAATTACTTAGTTATTGTGATTTGTTATGTCAATTCCATGCGTCTAAGCAAAAATTCTTTTCTTCTTCCAACTTTTCGATCTTCCCATTCATTCCCTGTGGGTTCCTCTTCCTTTAAATGAAGTACTCCGGATACAAAGTATGGAAAAGTATAACCCCATCCCTCTCTTTCCTTTTTTCGGCCCCATGTCACCACACAGGCGGCATGGGGACGTAAAAATATAAATGAAATGGAGAAATAAGAATGATTCACAAGTGGTGTGAACTTCTTATTTGAAGCTTGACTTCAATAGTCAAACAATTCAAAAGGTGTGCGAGTGTAAAATGGATTGAATCACAAGTGGTGTGATCTTCCCATGGTGAAAATATGGTGTTTAGGTGAATCACATGGGGTGTGATTACCTACCTTGAGAATCCTTGGTGAAAAAGGAAGACTCAAGGAAATGATGAATGATTTAACATGTAAGACCACTGGTGAGTGGCATTGGATTTATCATGTAAGACCACAGGTGAGTGGCATTGGATTTAACATGTAAGACCACTGGTGAGTGGCATTGGATTTAACATGTAAAACCACTGGTGAGTGGCATTGGATTTAACATTTAAGACCACTAGTGAGTGGCATTGAATTTAACATCTAAAAAAACACATGGGGTGGTATTTAACTACTTGATAAATGTCTTGTAGTATTAGATGAATGTTATGTGCAAAATGCATAAGTTGAAAGGTGTTACTAAATGTTAAATGATAGTTGACCTATAAAATGATGATAATCCACGTTGTGTGGAAATATATTAACATGAAACCGCATAGGGTGGTATTTGGATGATTGAAGTAAATATTGGATGTAACAATTTGATGCCTGTTGAAATTGGATAATGTTATGATATAATTGCATAACTAATGAAAGTGTCATTATATGTTATAATAATTGACATAGATAATTGAAGATAATCCACATTCGTGTGGAGGAACATATAAGTCCATAATGAAATGACGTTGGAATTATTATGTAAGACCACTGGTGCGTGGCATTGGGTTTGTCATGTAAGTCCATAATGAAATGGCATTGGTATTTGTCATGTAAATCCACATTGATGTGACGTTGGGGTTAATCCATGTACATGCACATGGTAGTAAGATATAGTAGATAAGAATGTATATCTATACAAATGAATAAGATTGTATAAAAAGTGGTAGGTTATGTATTTTGTTTGACTAGAATAAAGTCAAAGGGTAATTATGTAAATATATGTAGTAATTACCATTATGTGTGATTAACAACCCTTATGAGATAACAGATAACATGAATGTTAAGTCATTCGGTTATGAAATAGATGAATAACGTGAATGTTAAGTCATTCGGTTGTTGTTATGTGTCAAATACATTATACATGATGTTTGACTTCAAAAAGTCAAAGTTATGCCTATTGGTAAGGAAATAGGATATTCATTATATGTATAAGTTGTATTCATACTTATGATGGAATGAATATATATGTGAATATTCAAATGAGAGGTGAAAGATGTATGTAGAAATACACTTGAGTGTATGATTTTGATGGAATGAAGAAAATCAAATCAAATGATCAATTGTAGATTGAGTATGGAGAATCAGGTACAATGATCATGTTTATTTAAGGGTAAATGTCCAATTATACATGAAATATATGTTAGAGAAGTGGTGTCTAGGCATGGTGTGCCAGTGACGATTATTTCTGATCGAGACACTTGATTACTTCTCATTTCTAGAGAAATTTCCAGGAAGAATTAGGATTGTTGATAAGCACGGCGTATCATCCTCAGATTGATGGTCAAATTGAAAGGACCATTCAAACGTTTGAGGATATGTTACGAGCATGTATAATTGATTTTGTGGGTAGTTGGGATGATTATTTTCCTTTAGCCGAGTTCTCATACAATAACAGTTATCATACCAGTATTGGAATGCCTCCATATGAAATGTCGTATGGGTGGAAATGTCGTACTCCTGTGTGTTGGGGAGAAGCTGAGTAATGAGAACTGACAAATAAAAAAGGTAGTTAAAGTAACAAATGAACGTATAGATAAGATTCTGGTTCATTGGAAGGCGGCATAAGACCGTCAGAATTCCTATGTTGATAAGCATAGGAGGACTATTGAGTTCCAGGCGAGAGATTTTGTATTGTTAAAGGTCTCTCCTTGGAAAGGTGTTATATGTTTTAGAAAGCAAGGGAAGTTAAGGCATGTTTCATTGGACCATTCAAGATTATAGCTAGAATTGGCGAGGTTGCTTATCGTCTTGAGCTACAGGAGGAATTGACTGGCATACATGACACTTTTCACGTGTCATATATGAGAAAATGTTTGGCGGATGAATCGGCTTATGTGCCATTAGAAGACTTGGAAATTGATGACAAGTTGAACTATGTGGAAAGGCCAGTGGCAATACTTGACCGAAAAGTCAATCAACTTAGAAATAAATCATTGAGTCAGGTGAAGGTTCAGTGGAAAAATAGAACCGGTTCTGAAGCCACGTGGGAGTCAGAAAATGGAATGAGAAAGTATTATCCTTTCCTTTTTGAGATTTAATCGGTTTCGGGGACGAAACCTTTGTAAGTAGGGGAGATTTGTAACGATCAGTTTTACACGGTCATGAGTTTCTTTTATATCACGAAACGAGCCTCCGATTTCAAGATACGCTGAGTCGAATATAGCGTTAAATAAGAGTCAAATATTTTAAACTCTTCAGGTCTTGAAATTATAACCATTGGAAAGAGCTCGAAAAATGGGTGAAAACGGCGCCTAAAACGGAGTTCGTATGCTCCCGGAATCGCGAAAACAAAATCGGAATCTGAGTATGGCGGTGGAGGTACGCGAAGGAGCATCTTGCCAACCTTGGTGGTACGCGACGGACCCAAATGACATAAAAATCTGATCTGCACGATCCTATTTCTTTCTGGGTCAATTACATTCGATTTACAGGTGATTTAAGGCGATTTTCTACCATCTAATCAGTGTTTTGAAGCCATCCAAACATACGGATCGAGCTAGGGATCGTTTCTACAACTCCTAATCATCGTTTTCGTCCAGAAAATCCGTTAAAATGGGTAACAATTCGATCTCTCTTACTGATTTGATAGTATATGGATTAGATATGGTATTATAATAGTTATGGGTGTTGATTATTGCCTAGATGACGGCTAGGAATAATTATAAACGAAGAACTGGATATTTTAATGGTGAAATCTTCATTTGGAGCATAATGCCCAGTTATTATGAAATCCATATCATTGTGTTTGATAATTAGTAGGGTGATTAAAATTATGGCTTTGAATGAGACATGCATCAAATTTGACTAATCTTGTATGAAAATAATGAATTGGTGAATTTGAAGTTAAAAAGGAGGATGATTGGTGTTTAAACAACACCAAGATTAGTTAAATTAATGGGTGCACATCAAGTATTTGATTAAATGCTTGAGAATTGAAAGTCAATGATATTGACATAAATATAAGGGGTAAACTAGTAACTTGACTTATGAAAACAACATAATGAGTAATGAAATTCAAATGGGTTTGAATAAATGCGTTATATGTATAGATGTTGTGTGTATTGAAACTAGTTGTACATATGTGAATTACAACTAGGTGTTAGTGGTGAAAGTCAAGGGACAATTCACAGAAGTGGAAAAGAGGTTGTAGGAAGTGAACAACCGTTTGAACCAGGTATGTTACCCAACTTACTGTAACATTACATATAAGTAGTAGAAAGAGTCTACTTGCGTGCTTGGAATATGTGAATGATGTTACATATGTGATGTAATCTATTGGGGAAGAAATCCAGTAGATTGCATTTGTTAAGTTTCAAGAAGAAACATATATGCAATATATTTGCATTAGAATAACCGGATGAGCCGGTGATTGATTAATATGATTTTTATGTTTATATATTGGTTGTGCATAACTTGACTAATGAAACTAATGGAGTCAAAAGACCTTTGAGAAGGCATTATTAGTTTCAAAATGAATGTTATGCTTGAATTGTATGCATAATATAAATGGCATAAAATTACCCGGATGAGCCGGTGAAATTGATTGATATATTTATGATTCCACAAATGTGTGGATAGTCAGAGGTGCTGACAAATGTTTTAGATGGAAGTACTGGTGGGTGAACATCTTAGGAGTTGATATATTTATGACTCCAAATATATGTGGATAGTCAGAGGTGCTAAAAACTGTCTTAGATGGAAGTACCGGTGGGTTAACATCTTAAGACTTGATATATTTATGTTTCCACAAATCTGTGGATAGTCAGAGGTGCTGACAAATGTCTTAGATGGAAGTACCAGTGGGTGAACATCTTAAGACTTGAGATATTTATGATTCCACAAATCTGTGGATAGTCAAAAGTGCTGACAAATGTCTTAGATGGAAGTATCGGTGGGTGAACATCTTAAGACTTAATATATTTATGACTCCATAAATGGTGGATAGCTAGAGGTGCTAGCAATTGTCTTAGATGGAAGAACCGGTGGGTGAACATCTTAAGACTTAAAATATGTATGAAACCACATATGTGTGGATAGTCAGAGTTGCTAGCAAATAGCTATGGTGGAAGAACATGAGTGTGAACACCATAGTATGACCATAATTAAACTATGGTAAATAATAGTTGGTAAATAATAATGTTATATTATTAAATTGTAAATTAAACCACAAGTGTGTGTATAATTGGTGGAGCCAATGGAGTATATCTGATATTTATGATGCTTAAAATTAGCCAGAGGTGCTGGTGATAGAGTTGGATTAGATAATATAATCATATTGGTGAAAATGACCCGTTAAGGGAAATAAATGCACAATGTGTGGTGTGTGCAATTTGATGTTTGAATATGGTATATTATTATCTAAACTTGATAAACATCCATATGATATGTATGTGGATGTGGTAAAATGAGTTTTTGGGGGAATGTTGGGAGGGGTTACTTACTTAGTTCATATGAACTAATTGTTACCTTATATGTGATGTTACAGGTCAAAAATAGATATGCATCGGACGATCAGATCGGGCACCTTATGAAGCGGAATCGAGCGTTATGTAAATATTTGGTGAGATTAAAATTAAACACACTTGTTTTTATTAATCGTTAGACGTAAATGGTGTGTTTAACTTATGAAATGGTAATTTCACGCTTCCGAACATAATTTTGTGGTAAAGTTTTAAACTGGGACCTAAAATTTGACACGTGTAAATGGGAATGAAGTTAGGATGTTACAGAAGCTCAGAAAGAAGATGGAGAATTATGGGCGGTGATCGAAAATCTAGAAGTTGGTAAACAGTCTGAGTTTCGAATTGATGAACATGGAGTCGTATGGTATGGCAAACGATTATGTGTTCCAAATGACACATTAATTCGGGAATCTTTATTATTCGAGGCACATAGCTCACCGTTCTCTATTCACCCAGGATCAACCAAGATGTACCGGGATCTTTGTCAACACTTCTGGTGGAATGGCATGAAAGAAGACGTAGCGAAGTATGTTAGTCGTTGTCTTACTTGTCAACATGTTAAGATTGAACATCAGCGACCAAGTGGGTTACTTCAGCCACTTAATATTCCACTATTGTCACACCCGAGCCGGCGGGACGAATTGAGTTTCCCGTCGGGCGGAATGTTCTCGGGGCGTGATATCGGGAGTGATAATCGTGATGATCATATTGTTACATTGCACATCATATAAATGAGAAATGCTAAATAGAATAGAATTACAAAGTTAAATTACATCAGTTTTTGTTCATAATTTAACAATGTAAATCTACCATCAACATCATAAATTCTCTATCTTGTATCTGCCCAAGATATTCAACATAAAATGTATAATGATGTTCCAAAAGTATGCAGGTCCAAAAATACTAGGTCCTCTATCTAGCCTCCTAGTCCAAAAGCATTAACCTCTTAATTGACCTGTTCGTCACCTGAGAAGTCATGCAAAAAGATCAAGTCAACACATGGTTGGTGAGTTCATATAGTTTAGTATTTGTAAAATAGCTTTGCAAACCCTCTTTCGGTAACAACCCTAATCTCATTAACATCACCTGTATCATCCGACTCGGTATGCTTATATATAGGGCATACGAAAGGGTCGAGCCTACAACCCGCCCAGACGCCATCCCACCACATACTAAGCCACATAGGACATTGATGTTAATGATAATTAGGCATTTTACCTACCCTTTTGATTCCATCTTCATCATAGTTCTAAACGTGCACGTAAAACATTTGATAACCCTTGGGTAACAACCTTAACCTCATTAACATCACCTGCAATATCCAGTTTGGTATGCTTATGTATAGGGCATACGAAAGGGTCGAGCCTACAACCCGCCCAGACGCCATCCCACCACATACTTAACAACATATGGCATTGTTATTAATGATAGTTAAGCATTTTACCCACACCCTTAACACATAAGTTATGCAGTTCTTTGTTCCTGTAACTATACAAAGTTGAAATCTCAATTGATTCCTTAAGTTCATCACTCAATCATGATCAACCATAACATTTATAGAAAAAGTTAATAAATGCTAAGATAAATAAATAAATAAACATTTAAATAAAATCTAAGACTTAATGATTGGACCTTGGTCATACTCGATTAGACTAGTCTAGCAATCTAAGTTCTTAGTAGTAAAGGAAAATCTGTAACATCATCATGCTTGCGACCTATACTCAATCAGTCTAGCTAGGACATCTTTTAAGATATAGGATTTTATTGACCGTTCTTGACCGTTATTGACCGTTCTTGACCTTTATTGAATGTTCACATGCTATCTTTGACTATTTCCCAAAGATTCCTTTGAAAATAGACCGTTGATATAGGCCGTTGAAAATAGACCGTTGAAAATAGACAGTTGGAAATAGACCGTTGATCAAGTATACATTAAATGGATCAATTATCTACTTATGATAAGTCGATAATCCTTTATGAAACCTGAAATAAGTTTTCCTAGACATAATCTAGGTTAACAATTTTACACACCAACGTATGTTAAATAAAAACATTTAAGTATATATAATTCAAGAAAAATATTTACGCATGCTTCTCAGCCCCGCGTTTGAAAACAAAATGTTTAGAAAAGGGGCAATGAACTCACCTGTGTTGCTGTGTAATGTGTTACCACAAAATGCACGCTCTTTGTTTGTAGACTATGTATCTTCAGTTCTTGGGTTGTTTTAGAAGAATTCGAATACGATGAGTATTTATAACAGACGCAACTAGGGTTTTGGTTTCGGTGTCCAACTACGTGTCCTAGGTTACTAGTGTGTTTCTAGAATTCCTTCTATCTAAGCTAACTTATTACCCGTTAATAAATCGTACCCCACGATTATTCATAACAAGCCTTTAATTGTAACATATTTAAGTTATTCCATTTTTAATTAAATGTTTATAAAACATCATTTATTGTAATTTAATAAAGTTTATAAATCATTTCTTTTATTAAGAACATAATTAATTAAAAGAAAATGAACTTTTACATGATGAGCTTAAGTTAAGCCGGTGATTGGGCCAACCTCGGGCCCATTATTCGACTTTGATCTTCAAACGGTTTCTTGTTAGTTCCTTGATTACAAAGCCTTGATAGTTTAAATAAACCATCTTGGTTAGTCACATGTCTTTATAGATTTCCCGAAGACTTTGGGGTTAATATTTAAATCAACCCTATAACCTTTAGGTTATTGTTTTGATCTCCAAAATAGTGTTGACCACCTTTGTTTAGATGACAACATGTGTTATAAAATTTCTTTTTATTCACAACCCTAACTCCTTATTTCCTCAACATGAACTTGTATATTATTAACCATTCATGTTTAAAGTTGACCACATGGATACTATGATAGACCATTTGTTCGTTGCCCCAGGATGAAACCATATCCACTCAGATTCATTATCCTTTATTTTAATTAAGAAAGGCATTAGTTGTGTGTGAGAATCGATCACCACGGGTTGAGAATCGAAGTTGGACGGTAAGAATCGCTCAAAACTTCAAGGGTTTGACACTGGAGTGAACTGGGAAGAATGAGGACTCAAAAAAGTTAGGTTTGAAATGATTTGAACTTGTATATATAGACTGTAGTCATTCGGCCGAATGAGTGGCCGAAGCAGCTCATTCGGCGAATGACTATGTCGAATGGACAAGTCAGTCGAATGAGTCATTCGGCGAATGACTCATTCGCTCGCCTATGTCATTCGCTAGGGCGTTCATTCGGCAAATGACTTCATTCGTTAGAGTCATTCGCCCGAATGGTCAGAACACATACTTAAACATTAAACATTACTAAATCAAATCAAACAAACATATAATCAACATTTTAACATTAATATCAACATATAAAGACAACTTCCATTAATATAACTTGAACTTTATATGATCGTTAATACAAAATTGAACTAGGGACATAAAATGCATCTACAAGCTCCCCCTTGGACCTAGTTCACTCCTTGGAGGTGTCTTTCTTGAAGTACTTTTCAGAAATAGCTTTCCAGTCTGCTCCAGCATGAATCTTGAATATACTGCAGAGACGGATCACCCTCATGAACTGTAGCGCCTGTACCATGTCCTGTAGATTGAAGAAAATCTGATGACGATACTGTGCTAGGACATCTTTGTGGGAAAAGTTAGTCAACCACATTGGATCAAAAATCCGTTCTGTTTCCCACTTCTTATCTTTGCACATGACAATCACAGCTTCTCCACTCCGCCCATCATAGTACCACCATCGGAACCCCTCTATAAAGTCTTGTCGCATCTTCCTTAACGGAATCTTCTTCAAAACTTTAGGAGGAAGCCACTTCAGGATAACTTTGTGCTTTCGGGTGTCTCCATCAATCTCTGGTAAATAATAATGTTTCGGCTGTTGGGGCTGGAAGTTCACCTATCTCTTTCTGTATTCGTACTGAATCTGACGAGAAAACCAGGCTGACATTCCAGAATCTTCACTATATAGCATCCTCAGACGTGCTAACTGATTGACTTCAAAACCTGGCAACGTCTTAAAATCGTGAGGATGCTTGAAGTAGTCAATGCCTCTTTCTCTCTTCACAGCATAGCAACCAAAATCATGAAAGTATGCCCAGCTTAAAATTTGACCTCCAGCCTTGTAGCCTTTGGTCCTGTATACTTTCTTGTGCGTAGCTGGCAACTTCATGGTGCTTTCTTTCTTCAGGACCTCCCATTAGGCCTTCCATTCCTCTTTTCTTTTCTTTTGATCATCAGCTTCGGCTTTGCTAACCTCAACTTCTTCTTCTAAGTATCGGATCAGTAGATCTTTAGTGACTTGATCAAACTGATCAGTAAATGTTGCAGCTCTTTCTCAGCTGATGTATACTTTGGGTATTCTACATCAGTAATATCCTCCAGGATGACTTCATCTACATCATCAAAGGTCTTTGGAGTTGGCTCATCAGTAACAGGAACAGAGGTATCCTCAGTGATAACCTCATTAGGGTTTAACCTGAACAACTCTGCAATTTGCTCCTTTGATAAGCAATGTATAATCTCTCCCTCCTCCTTATCGTAGCTAACTGAGTGCTGTATGATTCCTTGAGCGTAAAGAATCATAGTAAGAGTCTCGTCCAGTTGACGTCTCATAGGCACAGCATCTACTTCCTCAGTAGCTGCTAGTTCTTCAGTCTGTGTAGGAGGAGGTGGAGGAGGAGCCTGTTTCTTCTTGTCATTTACACTTTTCGACCGGATCTCAGATGTAGAAGGGGCTTGATCATCATCATCATAATCATCATCATCATCATCATCAGAACTTGATGAAACAGAAGACCCACTTCCTGATCCATCCTGATCATCATCATCTGAATCATCATCTTTATCAGAATCTTCATAGTCAAATTTCTCTTCATCAGATTCCTCTTCCTCTTCTTCCTCTTCCTCTTCCTTGTCTTTCTCAGAATCTGAATCATCAGATTGAGCAGCAGTGCCTTCATGTCTGGGAGTGTTGTCTTTGAGATCCTCAATTTGTTCAGCAAGACGAGCATTCTCCTCTTCCAATAACAAAATTCGTTCATTGAAACCAGTGGTTGTCAATGCCAGCGGGTTGTGCTCATCTATGTACTTCAGCAACTGCTCTTCTTGCTGGGCTAATCTTGCTCTGACATCTGCTCTCTGATCTGCAGCTTGAAGCAACAGTGCATCCTGATCTATTATCCTTTGAGTAAGTTGAGAGATAACCATATCCTGTTCCCTGCTCTTTCTTTCATGTTCTAGGTTCCTCTCCATCAGTTTGAGTACCATACTGTTTAGAGTGTTAAGCTGATCCACAACTGAAACAGTAGGCATGAACGTGTTAGCTCGTGATACGGAGGGACCAGCAGAAGTAGCAACAAAAATACGATCCTGAATGATTGGAGTGGTCAGAGGTGCAATAGTGGTACGTAATGGAATAGCCCTTGACCGTGTCAGCGAAGAAACTGTAGTTGAAGCCACCGATGTAACAGCAGTGGTAGCAGCAACTGACAGTTCTGACCTCCTCTGAAAAAGAAATCTAGATCTCTTTCTCCTGCCAGCTGATGATTAAGACTGAATTGCAGCAACAGAAACTGCTGTAGTAGCTGGAACAGAACGAGGGGGAGAAAAGATGTCAAACTCAGGAATGAAGAAAGGATCAGTGATCTCATCCATCTCTGCTTCACTCCGCTTCCTCTTCCTCTTCACCAATCTCCCACTAATCCATACACTCTCGAACTCATCATCTGGAGTGTCCTCTGAATCAGAAATATCAGCTTCACCAGTACCAGCCTCACTAGCATCATCACTTGAGTCATCTAACTCATCCCCATCAGCAGCAGATATGGTGCCTGTCATATCAAGAGAAGTAGTCACTGTGGAGGTTGTAGTAGCCATGAAGTTCAGCTCCAACAGTGAATCAATATCTACATCCTCATCAACAGCTGTAGAGGTACTTATACCAGCATCAGTAATCACAACAACAGCCTCAACCAGGCTAACATCAGCAGTAGTGGTCGTATAATCAACACCCGTACTCACACCAACAGAACTAACAGCTACAGTGCTCACAGCCACTGAGCTCTTATCAGCACCACCACTACTACCACCTGCACCACTGACACCTGCACCACTAGCACCTGCACCAGCATCATCATCATTACCATCTTAAGGCACAAGTATATCCTCCATATCTGAATCAGAGTCATCGTGTCTCCATTTCCGACCAACTGGGGCTATGTAATCAGGCCTAGAAAGATGACCAAACAAATATCGAACTGATGGCTTCCTTTCTTTGCCTCTGTATGACACCACCCTGTTTAGAGTGATGTCATTCATGTGTTCCAGCCTAATGATATCAGCATTGATCTTTGGCAGATCAGACAACTGTGCATCGATCAACTGCTGCAAGAATCTCGGATACATCAAGAACTTCTTATCTCCCTTCAAAACCACATTCTCCTTCATATGAGTGAAGATCATCTCAGAGAAGTTGAATGGTCGGTTCAGTACCCGGGCAACGAATGCACACTGTATCATCTCCCTCATATCATCAAAACTCCCTCTCCCAGATCCAAGGCAGTGTATCAATACATGAGCGAGGTACTTGAAATGTGGAGACATATAAGCCTTGTTCAGGATCCAGGCTCCCAGATCACCTTCGTACTTGCACCTCATGAAGCAGCCACGAACCAAATATCGATCAAGTAGGTATGGCTGATTAGGTTCATCTTGAAATCCACAAACTCTCCTAATATGATCTGCAGAAATAACAACATTATGCCCAAGAACCTTTCCTCTGATCACAGTAGGTTCAGCTTCGCAGTCTATATCAGCAGACGCCTAGAAATCTTGCTGATGTGAGTGGTAAGGCACGTGAACAGTAGATATGGCTGTAAAGATCCTGGAACGTTGCAGAAAAGTAATAATCTCAGTGTAATGTCTGGCATCTAGAGTAGTGAGATCCAAATGAGCGCAGATGTAGTTCTTCGTCACCGATTTGTATCCAGCCATTCTGTAAATCAGATAAAAACTTGTTAGAACAGTTCAATTGCATAAGATACAAAAAGCAGATCAGAAATCAGAACAAAGAAACAGTTTAAACTGATTTGCCGAATGAGGTTAATTTGGACGAATGACCCTCGAATGAGTTTATTGGTCGAATGGCTTCATTCGCTGAATGAGTCATTTGTCAAATGAGTCTCATTCGCCGAATGAGTCATTCGTCGAAAGACTCTCATTCGCCAAATGAACTTCATTTGTCGAATGAATCTCATTCACCGAATGAATCTCATTCGCCGAATGAGCCATTTGCCGAATGGCGCCATTCGGCTGTCTGTTCATATTCGAATCCCTTTTGACAAAATTCTCAAATCAGCTCATAAAGATTATACCAACATACTTAGAAACCATGAAGGAATGCACTTTTGACATCCATTTGATAAACTTTAAACTTCTTGAAGGATGCATATGCCAAGAAAATACGAATTGCTTCAAGTCGAGCAACCGGTGCAAACACTTCATTGTAATCCAAACCTTCAATCTGTCTAAATCCTTGAACAACCAGACATGCCTTGTTTCGTACAATGATTCCATGATCATCTTTCTTGCAACGAAGAACCCATCTAGTGCAAATGACTTTTGCACCTTTCGGTCTGTCAACAAGTTGCCAGACACCTAACTTCTTAAATTGCAGCAGTTCTTCTTGCATGGCATCAACCCATGATTCTTCCTTTAAAGCCTCAGTGATAGTTCGTGGTTCCACCTGAGAGATAAAACAGGAATGAGCACAAAAGCTTACATATGCAAAATCAAGAATGTCAGCAAGTCCCCCTGAAGAAAGCTGATTTCTAGTCTTAACTCCATCTAATGGACTCCCAATTATGTTCTCTTGAGGATGAATATGATTAATTCTTCCAACCGGATGGGGAGGAACTTCAACCTGTGGATCAAGATTGTTCAAATTCAAATCCTCAAGATCTGGTACAAGATCATCAACATTTTGTTCTGGGGCAACTGGTGGAGCAGGGTTTTCATCAGTGTCTGAGCTGTCATCATTTGTCTGTACTATGGGAATTGAAGTGGATGAAGGCGGTACAGGTTCATTAGGTGCATTTTGTACATCATATAACATTTGAACCGCAACATCTTCATCTGAGTACATGGGAGGCATATTGAAAGAATCAAAGAGACTCGAATAATCAAACATCCAGTCTGGCCCTTTTCCTGGTGGGGGCATAGAATATTTCTGAACATCAACATGGTACCACTCCTCTACATTCTATGTTGCTCTATTATAAACCCTTTTATTTAGAGTGATGTACCCAAATAAATACCCTTCTTCCACTTTCTCATTGAACTTGCCATGCTCGTGTTTCTTAAGCATAGTGCATGGTGCACCGAAAGGTTCAAGATACTTAAGATTTGGCTTTCGGTTATGAAGCAGTTCAAAGCAAGTTTTCCCATGCCTCTTCACTATCAAAACCCGATTCAAAGTGTAACAAGCATTTGCTACAGCCTCGTTCCAAAACTGAACTGGAAGAGAAGAATCAGCAAGCATTGCCCTAGCAGCCTCAATCAACGTCCTGTTCTTTCGCTCAGCAACACCGTTCATTTGTGGGACATAAGGGGCACTAAATTGTTGAACAATTCCCCGTGAATTGCAGAAAATCTCCATGTTGTGATTCTTGAATTCTGTCCCGTTGTCTGTTCTGAGTATACGAACCTTGAGCTTATAAAGAGATTCAAGTTTGGTAACCAATACTTGAATACAATCAAAAGTTTCAGATTTCTCCTTCAGAAAGAACACCCAAGAGTATCTGGAAAATTAATTAGTAATGACAACACAGTATTGATCTCCAGCTATACTCTTACGGTTAACAGGACCAAAAAGATCCATATGGAGAAGCTCAAGTGGAACAGTGATTGAGTGATATTTCTTTGGTTTGTGAGACTGCTTGACTTGCTTGCCCTTTTTCCAGGATACACAGACATCAGACAGCTTGAAATTCTTTAATGTAAGCCCCTCAACCAGATTGTTATGTACTAAATGATTCATCTTGCGGAGACTCAAATGACCCATCCTCTTATGCCAAAGTATTGAATCTTTCTCAGTTTCCTTTGTCATAAAACATGAAGCTGTGGAGGATGTTGTTGAAGCTGTGGCCATGTTGAGTACATACAAGTCTTGCTTTCTGGGGGCTGACAATAAGATCCAATCTTTAGGGATAACCACACCTTCCTTAAGAATGTAGCATTTGGAGTCATCAAAGAGAACCTTGTACTGTTTATCACAAATCTGTGATACAGATAGAAGATTATTTTCCAATTGCTTGACATATCCGACTTTATCAAATGAAACTTGCCCATTTTATAAAATTCCCTCTCCCGTGATAAAACCACCTTTGTCACCGGCAAACGCGACATATCTACCTCGAACAGAATTCACATTGGTGAGAAGCGATATATCACTAGTCATGTGTCTGGAAGCCCCACTGTCAACGATCCAAGAGCTGTTAAGAGCAGCTGTTAGGGCAACCTGCACAAAAATGACACAATTAGTTCAATTTTGGAACCCAAGCCTTTACAGTCTTGGGTTGACCCAAAGAGTCTCGGATCAAAACATCGATCCATTTACCATCTGAAACAGCCTTGTCTGAAGTGGGTGGAACTAAAGTATCAGACTTGACCTTCCAGACTGCATTTTTACTGAAAGAATTTTTCAGATAAATGGATGATGATTTAACTTGATTAACATTTACCATTTTGGGAACATTCAAGTTCACCAGTTTTCCTTTACCCTTATCCACAGGTTTAACCTGTGTGAATTGTTTGGGTTTTGTCTGATCTGACTTGGATTCAGATTTGACAGCTTCGATGAAAACCTGATTTATTTTCTGGGTGGTGCAATCTTTGGTCTAACCAGGTGTGGACAAAATCTGACTATGTGTCCAGGTGCACCACACTCAAAACAAACGTTGTTACCTTTTTTATGAAAATGTTTTAATTCAGAGAAAGACTATCTTTTTGGTTTGAAAACATTAGTTTGAGACTTGTTCTGATTAAAACCCAAACCATTTCTCCCATTAGGAACAAGATTGTCAATCTTGTTTGACACACACACTTCATTTTCTTTTGAAGCTTTAACGAAGCTTAAAGCTTGATAAATCTTTGATGATGAGATTGGGTCACCTTTCATAATAGTCAGATTCTTCCTCAGAATCTGAGACCCAGTCTTCAACAATCCCCTCCACAAAAGATTCCTCTGACAAGGAGGAACCCTCATCAGTAATCATCCCTATTGGATCAATTACTAATGGAGTTTTAACTTGAAAATCTTTAACATCTTTGTCATCAGGTGAATTTACAAAGCTGTTCAAAATTGGTGGAGGACAATGTTGATAAAACTAACTTTTCCTTTATCCTTATGATCAGCACCTTTGCTGATCATGTGCTCAATGATATAAGATGCGCTCTCATAGCTCTTGAGCTTTTGTCCTAGGGTCTCATAATCACACTCAACTATGGCTAACTTCTTTTTTATCTCATTGATGGTATTGAGATAAGAAGTTATAGCATCTTGCTTGTTAAGAACAGAAATCTCAGCCTCGTGAAGTTGTCTGTTTAAAAGTTCAATTTTAGTTTGAAAATCTTTTTCATTAGATTTTAAAACTTTATTTGCTTCAATACACTGGCTGAGATCGCTGATCAAAGTAGCATTGTGATTTTGATAAGAAAGAACCTTGCTTTTAAGGTCAACACAATTAAAACACCTAGAACAAGAAGATGAACATTCATCAGATACCTGATCAGATTGTGAAGTTGCAGCAGGAATAGCAGATGAGTTTACCATCAAAGCAAATTGAGTAATTGATTCTTCAATATCTGCATCAGAATCTGCTAGGGTGTCTAAGTCTGATAAGTTTTCTGACTCTGAACCTGATGTTTCTTCTCCACTGATCTGTGCTTCTCCTGAAGTACTATCTTCATTTTGATCATCCAACTTCTTGATCTCAGCAACACATGCTTTATCCTGTTTCTTCTAATCATGATTAAATCTGAAATCCCAGTTTTCACCCTCATCTTGTTGAACCATCAATGATTTTCCTGAGTTAGATGAACTAGCTTGAACAGGAGAATCAATAGGAACAAGCCTTCTTTCTGGATTTGTAGAAGATGATTTCTGATGATGAAAAGGATTTTTATTTCCTGCTTTCTTTGGTTGTTTGCACTGTCTAGCAAAGTGACCTTTCTTCCCACAATTGTAACAAGTGACAGAGGCCATGTCAAAACCAAACTTAGATTCCTTCTTCATGTTAATGTCTTTACCAGTCCTTTTGACAAACTCCTTAGCTCTCCTTACAGCACTTGCCAAATCCCACATGATGTCAATCCTTTCCATGTCATCTGGATCTATTTGAGAATAGTCATCATTTGTCAGATAAGGATTGCCAATCTGTCCTGCTACCAGTCCATCACAAGAACTAACCAAATTGGACAAAAGACCCATATGCTCTTTAGCAATCTCAACAGTAACTTTATCAAAATTTTCAGTCTTCAGACTTGTGACAGATTGATGATGTTCTTTTTGTGAGCTGGATGAAGAGGATGACTGACTAAAATGAATCTGAGCAGAAGATGGAGCTTAAGTCATCTTAGAAACAAAGGCTGTCTTAAATGGAGCATGTGAGGATGATTTTTCAATTGTAGGAGTAGAATAATACAATGATGGATCTTGAACTTGAGCAACCCGTTTAGCTTTCCACTTGTTCTCTATTTCCTGCTCCTTCAGCTTCTGGATGAAATCATTTATGTCCATATGTGCCATCATCTCATTCTGTTTAAGCACCATCAAAAACGATTCCCACTTTGGAGGTAGAGCATCTGCTAAACATTGAATCTTCTCCTGAGTAGTAGTCTTGACTTCATGATTGAACAGCTCACTCAAAAGATGATAGAATCTGGCAATCAACTCATCCAAAGATTCATTTCCAGCATACATGAAACTGTTGAACTCCTTTCTTAAAGCCTTTGACTTGATATTCTTCAAGGCATCATTGCCCTCATAACGCTGTTGCAAAGCATCCCACAAATACTTAGAAGATGTAAACTGTCTGAACTGATGGAAAATGTCAGTAGCAATGGACTGAGATAAAATAGCATAAGCCTTCTTCTCATAATCATAAAGCTTCCTTTGAGGCTCAATCATCCGTGTGACTAGCATAGGAGTACCATCGTCATTCAGAGGCCTCAGATAACCTCCTTCAATCGTCATCCACAAGTTAGTATCCACCCATTGATGTGAATCTCAAATCTATATTTCCAGTGTGGATAATCATCTAAGGACAACAACTTGGGAGCTTTGTTAGAGTTCCCTGTCTCAGTCTCAGTCAACAGTAAAGTCTGAATGCGATGATTCTGATTAGCCATTAATGCTAAATCCTCCATTTAAACAAGAACAAGAAGATTCAACACTTACAAAATTTTTCAGACTGATGGCCGAATGAAGATGCTTGGGGCGAATGTCGGGCACCGAATGAACTGATTCTGGCGAATGACAAGCTGAGTATGACTATTAGGACGAATGAATCCTATTCGGCGAATGAAGGGTCGAATGAGGCTATTCGTCGAATGAAAGTGAATGACACTGGTGAATGGTGCCATTCGGCGAATGAGACTTCTTTGACCAAACTTATTCGGCCGCCATGCTCATTCGACCGATCTGAGCGTTTTAGCAACGAAAATCGCAATAACTTTTGATTTAGACTAGATCTAAGTACCAAATTTGGTACAGAACATTATGATATGATTATGAACCTATTGGGATAAAAGTTTGGACAAAAACACAACAAAAATCCACGGATTTTTAATATAATAGTAACTTTTCGGCCAAGGCAATCAGGGTTTTGCAAGTTTCGAAAATCTAAACTAAGATCTGATGATTTTGAATGGAAATCAAGCAGAATCAAGAGCCAAAGCTCTGATACCACTTTGTAGGACCTTGTAGGGGCTCGGAAACAATCCGATTCCAAGAGAAATCTACTTGACAGCCTCTGGAATAGTGCGGAATCCTATTCCAGGGTTTTCCAGTCGAAATCAACAGCAACTGTGGTGAATCGAGAGAGTAGAATCAACGTGTGAGTGAGAATCGATCACCACGGGTTGAGAATCGAAGTTGGACGGTAAGAATCGCTCAAAACTTCAAGGGTTTGATACTGGAGTGCACTAGGAAGAATGAGGACTCAGAAAATTTAGGTTTGAAATGATTTGAACTTGTATATATAGACTGTAGTCATTCGGCCGAATGAGTGGCCGAAGCAGCTCATTCGGCGAATGACTATGTCGAATGGACAAGTCAGTCGAATGAGTCATTCGGCGAATGACTCATTCGCTCGCCTATGTCATTCGCTAGGGCGTTCATTCGGCGAATGACTTCATTCGTTAAAGTCATTTGCCCGAATGGTCAGAACACATACTTAAACATTAAACATTACTAAATCAAATCAAAGAAACATATAATCAACATTTAAACATTAATATCGACAAATAAAGACAACTTCCATTAATATAACTTTAACTTTACATGATGGTTAATACAAAATTGAACTAGGGACATAAAATGCAACTACAAGTTGTTATCATATGACAAGATCATGTTAGTTTTCCCATGGTTCAAGCTCCATATAGCAAGTTCATAACCCAACCTAGGTAGGTCTCATGTGTTAACACTGATTTTTCCTTTGCTCCCATGCATATAATTTACGTAGCTATCCATGCATAACATATTATTCCCCATGCATACCATACACCTAAGGTTAATTGATGGTGCACGATAGTTCTAATCCAAAACCCTAGCCAAAACAGCCCCGATCGAATGAGTCCTGGCCGAATGTAGGCCGCATGAGACCTGGCCGAAGTAACCTTGGTTCGGCCGAATGGGAAGGGTGCCGATAGAATGGGTAGTGACCGATTGAGCTGGGTCCGACAGAATGAACTTGACCGAAGGAGTTGTGCCGAGAGAATGGCCATGGACGACCGAAGGAGGTGTGGCCGAAAGAAGAAGAGCTGCTTCGACTATCCATTTGGAGAACGAGGAGGTGTTTCGGCCTAAGCCATTCGGCGAATAAGGAGATGGTTCATTCGTTGAGCTGGTGCCTTCATTCATCCCAATCGAACCCCACATCAATGGCAGCCCCAACCTTTGATCAAATGGCTAACTCATGGGATGTAACAAGTTCCTAACATCTTCTATGTGTACATTGTGGTGATTTCCTAGGGTTTTGAGGGGTGTTGGCTGGTTTCAAGAGAAGGCTCGATTTAGGGTTTTCAAACCCTAAAAACGAACAAAGAATAGATCTTTACCTCGAATCAGCTGGATAAACGTTTAGATCCATTGTACTTTCAGGTTCTACAAGTGATGGGGGTTGTTTAGACACCAAAAACACAAGATTTCATGGAGAAATGGGGAAGATCTAGAGGTTTGAAGCTTGAATATCTAGAGAGAAAGAGAAGAGAGTGAGTGACGATTTGGGGGTGAAAAATCTGGTAGGTGGGGTGGTATAAGGCCATTAATGCCTCATTAATGGCTTCAAAATAACCCGGGTTCGTTCGGTTTTGCTCGGTTTCGTGTAGAATCGGCTGTTCGCGTTCGTTTTCATAACGAAACGTCACGATAGTAAAAGTAGAGTTAAGAAATTTATTTTAGGTGGTAATTCCTAGTAAATTAACTAAATATCTTCTATTTATTTTAAATTTTTGAAGATATTTAAATTATAGTTTAAATCAAATCGTACAGTCGTCCTGCGTATTCATTCGAATCGTCACCCGTACGAATATGCCGATCACTATTCTTTTCAATATGGTTTTTCAATTATCAGATATCCTTCAGAACGTTAAACTTTCAGATGTATTCGTACAGATCGTCACCTATACGAATAATCAGTCGATTTAACATTCATGTAGCGACATCCGTTGTTATTTTGTTATGTAAAGCCTCACATACGTTTATACATAATAAAATCCTAACACATAATCACGTGATGGTTCTGTAACGTCAGATATTTATCTGACCGATGAACCATATTTATGAGTTTTCCCTGAAATGATTCTGAATTTGCTATTTGATAACACCAAATGATAATGATATATGAAATACTTATGACATTAAATGAAACACGTATAGTTCATACCTGATTACTGTTCAAGTTACTGTTGAGATCACTGTTCCGGTGACGTTTCCGGCATTGATGTTACAGTCTCCCCTTGTTAGAGAAATTTCGTCCCGAAATTTAAGAATCATTATCAGGTACAGCTTCCTCTGTAAACAGCCGGGGATACTTTGACTTCATGTGATCTTCGCGTTCCCAAGTAAACTCAGGTCCACGCTTTGAGTTCCAACGAACCTTTACAATTGGAATACGGCTTCGCCTTAGTTGTTTAACTTTGCGATCCATAATTTCTAAAGGCTCTTCAATGAAGTGTAATTGCTCGTCCACTTGAATTTCTTCGATCGGTATAACGTGTGATTCTTCAGCAAGACATATCTTTAAGTCAGAGACGTGAACCACGTCATGCACACCACTGACACGGTCTCCCACTTGAACATGACACGGTCTCCCACTTGAAATTGCAACGGCTTGCGCCGTTTATCGGCATAGCTCTTTTGTCTGCTCCTAGTAGCTTGTAATCTTCGTTGAATCTGGGAAATATTGTCAGTAGTCTCCTGAATAAGCTCTGGCCCAGTTATACGGTTATCTCCAACTTCAGTCCAACAGATCGGTGATCGGCAATTCCGGCCATACAAAGTCTCGAACGGTGCACATCCGATGCTACTGTGATAACTGTTGTTGTAGGAGAATTCGATCAGTGGCAAATGAGAATCCCAATTCCCACCAAAATCCAACACGCAGTTTCTCAACATGTCCTCCAAGGTCTGAATTGTACGTTCGCTTTGTCCGTCAATTTGTGGATGGTAAGCTGTACTCAGATTTAACTGCGTCCCTAGAGATTTCTGTAATGATTGCCAGAACCTTGATGTAAATCTGCTATCTTTATCAGAAATAATGGACAATGGCACACCGTGGCGTACCACTATCTCATTGATGTACAGTCTCGCCAGTTTATCCATCGTGAAAATCTCACGCATCGGCAAGAAATGAGCAGATTTCGTCAAACGATCGATGATAACCCAAATCGTATCGTGACCACTGGAAGTGCGGGGTAGCCTGGTAATGAAATCCATAGCTATTTGTTCCCACTTCCAAAGCGGGATTTCAGGCTATTCCAGTAAACCTGACGGTTTCTGGTGTTCTGCCTTTACCTTCGCACACGTAAGACATCGACCGACGTACTCGGCTATGTCTTTCTTCATTCCCGGCCACCAATAAAATCCACACAAGTCTTGGTACATTTTATCGGCGCCTGGATGAACTGAATACTTAGTCTTGCGTGCTTCATAGAAGATAAGCTTTCTTAATTCGTCCACCGCCGGAATCTATATACGATCCTGGTAGTAGATCATTTCATCAGATTTAGTGTCAAATTGTTTCTCTGCTCCACAGTCTAGTTCCTTCTTTAGATTTCCTCGATCAAGTGATTCTTGTTATGCTTGAATAATCTTGTCTCGTAAACTCGTCTGCACCGTCATTCCCATTGCTCTGACGTGCAAGGGTTTGACCCGTTCCTTTCGGCTCAAGGCATCAGCTACAACATTTTCCTTTCTCGGATGGTACTTGATCACGCAATCGTAATCATTCGGCGTTGTCACATGTTGAGCTCCTTCTGATCAAAGATATGTTGCAGACTTTTGTGATCAGTGTATATGGTACACTTGGTGCCATATAAATAATGTCTCCAAATCTTCTAGGCGAAGATTATAGCTCCCAGTTCAAGATCATGAGTAGTGTAGTTCTTCTCATGAACCTTTAACTGTCTTAATGCATAAGCGATAACTTTGTCCCGTTGCATCAGTACACACCCAAGTCCCTGATGGGAAGCATCACAGTATACAACAAAGTCATCACATCCTTCTGGGAGTTATAAGATTGGAGCATCACATAATTTCTGTTTCATTTTCTGGAAAGCATCTTCTTGTTTCTGCTCCCAAACAAACGGTTCGCTTTTCTGAGTTAGCTTGGTGAGAGGCAGAGCTATCCTCGAAAAGTTTGAGATAAACCTTCTATAATAACCTGCCAATCCCAGAAAAGACCGTATCTCCGTCGGTGTCTTCGGAGTATCCCAGTTCTTTATCGTTTCAATCATGGCAGGATCTACGTGTATGCCAGCGATGTTGACTACATGACCCAGGAATTGAACTTCTCTTAGCCAAAATTCACATTTAGAGAACTTGGCATAGAGTTTCTCTTCTTTCAACAGCTCCAAGATCTTTCTGAGATGTTGTTCGTGCTTAGATTTGCTCTTCGAATAAATCAGTATGTCATCGATGAAAACAATGAAAAATTGATACAAATACAGCTTGCACACTCGATTCATGAGGTCCATGAAAACCGCTGGTGCATTCGTCAATCCGAAAGGCATCACCATGAACTCGTAAATCCCGTATCTGGTTCGAAACGGCGTCTTTGGTATATCCTCGTGTTGAACTCTGAGCTGATGATATCCAGACCACAAGTCAATCTCTGAGAAATATTGGGCTCCTTGCAGTTGGTCAAACAGATCATCAATCCTCGGCAATGGATACCGATTATTGATAGTCAGCTTGTTCAGCTCACGGTAGTCTATACACATTTGAAAAGATCCGTCGTTCTTCTTTACGAACAAGGCCGGAGCTCCCCAAGGTGAGTAGCTCGGTTTGATGAAACCCTTATCAAGTAGCTCATGTAACTGGTTTGACGATTCCTGCATCTCTGAAGGTGCTGACCTGTAAGCAGATTTAGCAACAGGAGTTGCTCCAGGACCTAAATCAATGTGGAACTCCACCGGTCGCGCGGGTGGCAAACCGGGTAGATCATCAGGAAACACTTCCAGATACTCTTTCACTACCGACATGTCATGAATCTTCTTCTTGTCTTTCTCCTTTTCCACCACATGAGCCAAGAAAGCTACACACTATTTCTGTAAACACTTACGTGCCTTTATGCAAGAAATGAATTTGACACTTCATTTTGCTTGATCCCCTCTGACTTCCAATACACGATCATTCGGCAATGGAATTCGAAGCAGGTTTTCAGAACAGATGACTTCCACTTGATTAGAAGAAAGCCAATCCATTCCAACAATGATGTCGAAACTCCCCAAATCCATCCTTATCAAATCGATAATGAATGTATGACCATTAAGTGTTAATGGGCAGTTCCTATATATTGTACTAACTGTGACCGGTTTCCCTTTAGCTACTTCTATGAGGTAAGGGGAATCTAACTGTTCCTCTATAGAATCTAGCTGGCATGCAAAATCGGTAGAGATAAAACTCTGATCCGCACCAGTGTCAAATAGAACAGATGCATAAAAGTTATGTAAGAGAAATGTACCCGTGACCACGTTCGAGTCTTGGCGTGCAGCTGGAGCTCCTATCACGAAAGCTCTTCCACGGGGTGGTTGGACTGCCTGCTGTGCTTTCTTCGGGCAGTTCTTCACAAAGTGGCCAATTTCGCCACAGTTGTAGCATCCACCATTGTTCTGGTTGTTGGGTAGAGGAAGAGCTAAAGCAGCATTGTTGACTGCTTGGTTAGGTGTCATCCGGCAGTGTTGGACCCAATGGCCCTTTCGTCCACATCCCGTACATTGTTTGCAGGAAGTGTTAGCAGTACGATGATATTGACACTTGGTACACAACGGATAGGCACAAGTGTAGGGCCTATTGTTAGGGTTCTGGGGTGTAGCAGCTATTTGTTGGAGAGGGGTGGCCATCGTGTAGTTCTTGATGACCTTCTGTTTTTTCTTCGGGTGATGGTGGGGTTTCTTTGATGACTCTTCTTTGTTCTTGCCGGAGTCAGCCTCTTTCTTCAGCACTCCAGAGGTTACCATTAGCTCGGTAAGTTTCCCTGATAAACTAACAACTGACTCCACTGTGACAAGGTTTGCAGCCACCACTAATCCTTGTATGCAGGCAGGTAGCCCACATACATTCATACTTGTTAATCTGTTTCTCTAAAGTCGGTACCATGTCTGGCACCAAAGCAACCAACTCGTGATAACGAGTAGTATATCCCATGTGGTATGCCCCTTTCATCACATGGTTAGACAGTTCAACTTCCAATTTATGTAGCTCATTCTTGGGGAAAAACTCAGTTCTCAGCTACGTCTTGAACTCTTCCACTGGCATTAATCTGTGAGTTCCACCAGGTCAAGGCTCGTTTGTTGAACGTTCCAGCGGAGTAGAGAACCTTATGGTGCTCTAGACAACTGCAGAGGTCCAGAGTAGCTTCAACCTTCTCTATCCAATGGATCAGACCAACGGCTCCCTCATTACCGCTAAAACTAGGCGGCTTACACCCCATAAAGGACTTAAAAGAGTGATTTGAAGCACCATCAGTGTTTCCACTGGCTTCCCCTGACGAATGCCCTGTGTTGTTGCTGTCGTTCCGTAACCGATTGAGCATATCCGGAATCACTTCTTTCAGCTGATTAGTCAGCGGACTGCTCAGCAGAGTCATCAATGCCACCGTAGCCGGATCTAATATTGGAGTTGTGCTCGGACCCGGAGGTGGGTTAAGTGGAGGAGGAGGAGGTGGAGGAGATGGTGGTGGTGAATCAGCTGGTGATGGCGTCGATGAATGTGGAGCTGAAATCTATGGAGGTGGTATGATAGAAGGAGGTCTTCTCGGTGGCATTCTGATCGTAACCAAAAGTATATTGGTTAGTGCAATGATTTTGAATGTGGAAGACACAATGCAACTAAAGTCTTAAGTCCTGTGTTCTTTACATGGAGTGTCCCCTAGGTTATAGTCTAGGCTAAACCGTTTAAATAATGTGACCTACATTTCTCTATAACCATGGTTCTGATACCAATCTGTCACACCCCGAGCCGGCGGGACGAATCGAGTTTCCCGTCGGGCGGAATATTCTCGGGGCGCGATATCGGGAGTGATAATCGTGATGATCAGATTGTTACATTGCACATGTTATAAATGAGAAATGCTAAATAAAATAGAATTACAAAGTTAAATTACATCAGTTTTTGTTCATAATTTAACAATGTAAATCTAACATCAACATCATAAATTCTCTATCTTGTATCCGCACAAGATATACAAAATAAAATGTATAATGATGTTCCAAAAGTATGCAGGTCCAAAAATACTAGGTCCTCTATCTGCCTTCCTAGTCCAAAAGCATTAACTTCTTAATTGACCTGTTCATCACCTGAGAAGTCATGCAAAAAGATCAAGTCAACACATGGTTCGTGAGTTCATATAGCTTAGTATTTGTAAAATTGCTTTGCAAACCCTCTTTCGGTAACAACCCTAATCTCATTAACATCACCTGTATCATCCGACTCGGTATGCTTATATATAGGGCATACGAAAGGGTCGAGCCTTCAACCCGCCCAGACGCCATCCCACCACATACTAAGCCACATAGGACATTGATGTTAAAGATAATTAGGCATTTTACCTACCCTTTTGATTCCATCTTCATCATAGTTCTAAACGTGCACGTAAAACATTTGATAACCCTTGGGTAACAACCTTAACCTCATTAACATCACCTGCAATATCCAGTTCGGTATGCTTATGTATAGGGCATACGAAAGGGTCGAGCCTACAACCCGCCCAGACGCCATCCCACCACATACTAAACCACATATGGCATTGTTATTAATGATAGTTAAGCATTTTGCCCACACCCTTAACAAATAAGTTCTGCAGTTATTTGTTCCGGTAACTATACAAAGTTGAAATCTCAATTGATTCCTTAAGTTCATCACTCAATCATGATCAACCATAACATTAATAGAAATAGTTAATAAATGCTTAGATAAATAAATAAATAAATAAACATTTAAATAAAATCTAAGACTTAATGATTGGGCCTTGGTCATACTCGAGTAGACTAGTCTAGCAATCTAAGTTCTTAGTAGTGGAGGAAAATCTGTAACATCATCAAGCATGCGACCTATACTCAATCAGTCTAGCTAGGACATCTTTTAAGATATAGGATTTTATTGACCGTTCTTGACCGTTATTGACCGTTCTTGACCGTTATTGACCGTTCACATGCTATCTTTGGCTATTTCCCATAGATTCCTTTGAAAATAGATCGTTGATATAGACCGTTGAAAATAGACCGTTGAAAATAACCCGTTGAAAATAGACGGTTGAAAATAGACCGTTGGAAATAGACCGTTGATCAAGTATACATTAAATGGATCAATTATCAACTTATGATAAGTCGATAATCCTTTATGAAACCTTAAATAAGTTTTCCTAGACATAATCTACGTTAACAAATTTACACACCAACATATGTTAAATAAAAGCATTTAAGTAACTATAATTCAAGAAAAATATTTACGCATGCTTCTCAGCCCCGCGTTTGAAAACAAAATGTTTTGAAAAGGGGCAATGAACTCACCTGTGTTGCTGTGTAATGTGTTACCACAAAATGCGCGCTCTTTGTTTGTAGACTATGTATCTTCAGTTCCTGAGTTGTTTTAGAAGAATTCGAATACGATGAGTATTTATAACAGACGCAACTAGGGTTTTGGTTTCGGTGTGCAACTACGTGTCCTAGGTTACTAGTGTGTTTCTAGAATTCCTTCTATCTAAGCTAACTTATTACCCGTTAATAACTCGTACCCCACAATTATTCATAACAAGTCTTTAATTATAACATATTTAAGTTATTCCATTTTTAATTAAAGGTTTAGAAAACATCATTTATTGTAATTTAATAAAGTTTATAAATCATTTCTTTTATTAAGAACATAATTTATTAAAAGAAAATGAACTTTTACATGATGAGCTTAAGTTAAGCCGGTGATTGGGCCAACCTCGGGCCCATTATTCGACTTTGATCTTCAAACGATTTCTTGTTAGTTCCTTGATTACTAAGCCTTGATAGTTTAAATAAACCATCTAGGTTAGTCACATGTCTTTATAGATTTCCCGAAGACTTTGGGGTTAATATTTAAATCAACCCTATAACCTTTAGGTTATTCTTTTGATCCCCAAAATAGTGTTGACCACCTTTGTTTAGATGACAACATGTGTTATAAAATTTCTTGTTATTGACAACCCTAACTCCTTATTTCCTCGACATGAACTTGTATATTATTAACCATTCATGTCTAAAGTTGACCCCATGGATACTATGATAGACCATTTGTTCGTTGCCCCAGGTTGAAACCATATCCACTCAACTTCATGATCCTTTATTTTAATTAAGAAAGGCATTAGTTGTTATCATATGACAAGATCATGTTAGTTTTCCCATGGTTCATGCTCCATATAGCAAGTTCATAACCCAACCTAGGTAGGTCTCATGTGTTAACCCTAATTTTTCCTTTGTGCCCATGCATATAATTTACGTAGCTATCCATGCATAACATATTACTCCCCATGCATATCATACACCTAAGGTTAAGTGATGGTGCATGATAGTTCTAATCCAAAACCCTAGCCAAAACAGCCCCGATCGAATGAGTCATGGCTGAATGTGGGCCACATGAGACCTGACCGAAGTAACCTTGGTTCGGCCGAATGGGAAGGGTGCCGATCGAATGGGGAGTGGCCGATTGAGCTGGGTCCGACCGAATGAACTTGACCGAAGGAGTTGTGCCGAGAGAATGGCCATGGAGGTGTGGCCGAATGAAGAAGAGCTGCTTCGACTATCCATTCGGCGAATGAGGAGGTGTTTCGGCCTAAGCCATTCGATGAAAGAGGAGATGGTTCATTCGTTGAGCTAGTGCCCTCATTCGTCCCAATCTAACCCCACATCAATGGCAGCCCCAACCTTCGATCAAATGGCTAACTCATGGGATGTAACAAGTTCCTAACTTCTTCTCTGTACATTGTGGTGATTTCCTAGGGTTTTGAGGGGTGTTGGCCGGTTTCATGAGAAGGCTCGATTTATGGTTTTCAAACCATAAAAACGAACAAAGAATAGATCTTTACCTCTAATCAGCTGGATAGACGTTAAGAACCGTTGTGCTTTCAGGTTCTACAAGTGATGGGGGTCGTTTAGACACCAAAAACACAAGATTTCATGGAGAAATGGGGAAGATCTAGAGGTTTGAATCTTGAATTTCTAGAGAGAGAAAGAAGAGAGAGAGTGACGATGTGGGGGTGAAAAATCTGGTAGGTGGGGTGGTATGAGGCCATTAATGCCTCATTAATGGCTTCAAAATAACCCGGGTTCATTCGGTTTTGCTTGGTTTCGTGTAGAATCGGTGGTTCGCGTTCGTTTTCGTAACGAAACATCATGATAGTAAAAGTAGAGTCTATAAATTTATTTTGGTGGTAATTCATACTAAATTAACTAAATATCTTCTATTTATTTTAAATTTTTTAAAATATTTAAATTATAGTTTAAATCAAATCGTACAGTCGTCGCGCGTATTCGTTCGAATCGTCACCCGTACGAATACGACGATAACTATTCTTTTCAATATGGTTTTCTAATTATGAGATATCATTCAGAACGTTAAACTTTCAGATGTATTCGTACAGATCGTCACCTATACGAATAATCCGTCGATTTAACATTCACGTAACGACATCCGTTGTTATTTTGTTATGTAAAGCCTCAGATACATTTATACATAATAAAATCCTAACACATAATCACATGATGGTTCTGTAACGTCAGATATTTATCTGACCGATGAACCATATTTCTGAGTCCTGGTTCCCTGAAATGATTCTGAATTTGCTATTTGATAACACGAAATGATAATGATATATTAAATAGTTATTACATGAAATGAAACACGTATAGTTCGTACCTGATTACTGTTCAATTTACTCTTGAAATCACTGTTCCGGTGACGTTTCGGGCACTGATGTTACAACTATGGAAATGGGATGAGATTTCAATGGATTTCGTTACTGGATTACCAAAGATGTTCAAGAAAAATGATGCTATCTGGGTTATTGTGGACACATTGTCAACATCAGCTCATTTTCTATCGATTCAGCAAGGGCATTCGATTAGAAAGCTGTGAGAAATATTTACTCAGGAAATCATCAGATTACACGGCACTTCAGTGTCTATCGTATCTGATCGAGATCCAATATTTACCTCACATTTTTGGAAAGGATTACAGTTTGCATGGGGTACTAGGTTGAGATTTAGTACTGCTTTTCATCCACAGACCGATGGTCAGTCGGAACGTACTATTAAGACACTCGAGGACATGTTGCGGGCGTGTGCTTTACAGTGGACGGGGAACTGGGATGAGTACTTATGTTTGGTTGAGTTTGCCTACAACAACAGTTGGCAAGCTAGTAATGGCATGACACCATTTGAACTATTGTACAGTCGAAAATGTCGAGCACCTATTTGCTGGGATGAAGTTGGGAGAGAAAAATTGAGGGACCCGAGCTGGTCCAGATTACTAATGAGAAAGTCGCTATTGCTCGTGAACGTTTAAAAGAAGCCCAGAGTCGTCAAAAGAGTTATGCGGATAAGCGTCGTCGAACTTTAGAGTTTCACGTGGATGTTAAAGTATTGCTTAAAGTTTCTCCTTGTAGAGGTGTACATCGATTTGGTTTAAAAGGGAAACTCAGTCCGAGATTTATCAGACCGTTTGAAATTCTGGAACGAGTTGGTGAAGTTTCTTATCTTTTAGCATTACCACCTCAACTTTCGCATGTACACAACGTATTTCATGTGTCGTTACTGCGAGGTTATAATTATCTTCCGCTTCATGTCGTGAACTATCCGATTCAGGAAATTCATGAGGATTTAATGTATGAGGAGCTTCCGGCAGCGATTCTCGACCGCCAAGAACGTGTTATGCGAAGAAAAACGATTCGTTCCCAGTATCCGAATCTTTTTGAGTCGTAGCAGCCTGATTCACTAAAAGGTACTTATGTTAACTGTTCTGTCACTTTTTATCTGAAATCATTATATGTTCCGAAAAACTTATATGAAATTCTGTAATAAATAAATGAAAATTTTAGTATACGAATCATTAAATTTAAACCAGTAATCCTGTAAACCTAGAATTAAACATCTATAAACTCTGAAATTTCAAGGACAAAATTTTTTTAAGAGGGATAGAGTTGTAATACCCGTAAATAATTCCACAGATATAAATGTAACTATGCAATTTACAAATTCAAATAATATGATTTAAATAAATAAATGTTTAACAAATTCGAGTTAATTACAAATATCGACAAATTAAATCAGGTATTTACCGAACATTCGAGTCATATAAATAACCGATATAATTATAAACATGTTGATTCAGTATAAGTTAACAAATTGGAACAAAATGATTTATCAGTTACACCCACAATTTAAATCGTGAAAAGCGTATGTTAAAAACATTTGATTAAAGTCTAACCAAATTGAAAAAGAAAAAAACAAGTAGAGGAATTGGATATATATAACAATAATAATAAACAAATAATAATAAGTAAATAAATCAAATAAAATAACTTAGAGAAACCGTAGGGGAATTTGTAACCGAAGTGTAGCTCCAAACATTTTGTAATTAAATGCTCATAACCATAACTACAATTTGTTTGATTAAATCTTTCTTTGCAAACAAACTGCTGAGGATCACCACCATCACACAAAGATCTTCCCTCTTGATCACATACCCCGCAGAACCACAACCTACGACCACTTTTGAGGATCACCATTCTATTGGTATGCAGCATTTCAGAAGGGCGCTCGGGATCAAACGGTAACATCATCTTCATAATCATCAGCGATAGTCAAAAAGTTAAAGAAGAATCGGAGACCGGAGAACCGAAACTGACGCGAAAAACTGTCTTTCATAATCCCTCGTTTTGTTTCAGATCACCACTGTTAAGGTAAACATCGGTTATTTCGTAGTTCTCTGATCCATGTAAAAAGAAATGATCACGTTAAAGATTTTAGATTTCGTATGAAGCTATAAATATAAATATATATATATATAATACTAATAATCGTTGGAATGGGTTTACGTAGAAATGTTTTTGGTGTATCTTATTGATGATTTACATGTAAATATAATTGCTCAAACAAGTTTTTAAACACTATTGCAAATGTTGATAAAATCTGGGAATATAAGGAAGAAGAAGTCAAAATTTCTTACAGTTTAAATAATCTAACAATCTGGAACAATACACAAACCGAGTGCTAATTCAATTGGTACAAACTCATGTCTTGAGAGCTACTGGTCAAGAGTTCTAGTCCTCCCAGCTCCACATTTTTTATTTAAAACGATATGGAGGATCAGGAACATCACGAATGGAAATTAAAACCACCAGAAGACTTGGTTTTGAGTTTTACATTTGAACCATTTTAAAAAATTTTTATACCAATATAGAAATATGATTAGGAAATTTTAAAATAAATATATAATCAATTGAAAATTTCCAATCAAGACGTTTAAGATATATATATGAAATTAATTGAAATTACGAAACAATTTTAAAGGATTTTATAAAATAAATTGATTTTGTTAAATTTCAAAAGAAATGATCCAAGTTACCAAAGTTTAAACAATTGCATATACGAACAAAATTCGTTTAAACTAACGTGAAACTTAAACTAAAAACAAATATTTCTAAAATTGCCGAGGAGTTGGATTACTCGCTTATTTTCTGATTAATTGCTGATTATTTGCTAAGGCCCAGGTACGGATTTTATTTCCTTATCTTATAGTATATCCGAGTTTGCTTCGTGTCTGTACGGATTTTGTTTAAATAAATCATAGTATTTCTGTTTCTGTAACCATTTAATTTTGTTTATATATTGTATTCTGATTTGTTATTGCCACGATATGATATCGGGTTTCTCTGTTTCGTTTATCATGCAATATCTAGATTATATTGAAATCATTATTGCATGATCCGATTTATGATATTACTTGGTAGTTTAACTACCCTACTGAACCTACTGAACTTCTGATCTGTTACTCGAGCATGCCCCTGCTTGTAAGGATGACTACAGGCCCTTCATGGCGGCAACCATGATGTGGAACCAACCGTGGCGGTTAGTTGAGTTCACGGCGTCTCTATTTAGTACTCTCATAGTACACTTGTGCACCTACTGACTTCTGAAGAGGTGTATGGACTGGTCCTAGGAATATTTTTAACTATACTTTCTAATTTCTGGGGGATAGTGACGTGTATGTCAACACTAACTATCTCATGTGCCTGGTAAGCGGGAGTAGCTACCGTGAACCTTACACTTTTATTTGTACAGTCAGCTCGTGGTATATTCTGGGATTTCCCACTATTTCTGACTTACATAATAACCTATTTTTTGTTTCTAAAGGTTACATTTTATCCAAATCAGACCACTGTTTACTGTTCTGTATGTGTATCTGTTACTGATAAGTTTCTGGTATATGTTTCTGATTATTATTCTCATTACCTTCATCAACTTCTGACTTAATTACTATTTTTTTTATATGTATTGTATAGGTAATCCAGGAAACCGGACTGGGAATTGAGGAATGAGAGACAAGAGACTATCAAGAATTTATTTCACAATTAACGTAATAAACTTTATCATAAGACTTTTATTTATGTTTTTGGGTGACTTAGGTAATACTTTTATGACATTTTAATCAATTTTGGATTGTTGCATTAATTTTAATCTCTATAATAGTGACACGTCCGCCCTAACCAGGTTGGGGTGTTGCACAAACTTTCCAACAAAGTCAACTTTTCGAACAAAATGTGATTTGCTAGATGAACAGTCTATGCTCCGGCCCGCACTTCTTTCTTCTTCATCTCACTTCGACCTGTAACACTCAAACTTTCTACACAAACTTCAGGATTATAAGAACTATTGAAATCAATCAAAACAGGATCAGCTGTAAGTGAACTCAAACCTTCGGTCTGACTTCAACAGCAGATCATCAACAGACTTGTTTATGACACAAGCATACTTCTCATTTTAAAGTTACTAAATATAGAAAGTTTACACAAATTTACCTTTTAACCATTTCTAGCATGCTTGTTTATCCTATATGATCATGTTATCACGTAGCACATTGCTACAAGTTATCACACAAGCATACTTCTCATTTTAAAGTTACTAAATATAGAAAGTTCAGTATATTTGGCATGTTTAAACAACTCAAGCATACATTTATCGTCACAATATCATATTGTACCATTGACAAGCATATCTTAATCTCTAATCATGCTAAATGATTCTACTTAGCAAAATTCCCAATTAAAGATACTATTTATAGTAAGTTGCTACATTTATCAAGTTTTAACACCAAAAATCACATAACAACTTTCATATAATCATAAAAAGGTATTTTAAGTCATTTATAACCATATAGCATGCTTAATAGTCACATTTCACAAAAGTCCCCAAATACAAATTTATTCATATTAGCAAGTTGCAATCAAACTCATTTTTAATCATCAAAATCATTCACAAGTGTTTTTTAAAACCATTAACATCATAAAGTTGCTCATATATAACAAAAACCATCATACATGCTCAAACATTATAACAAAAGTTTCCTTATTTAGAAACTTACTAACTTTTCATAAATTTAATCAAATCAAATCAAACCAATGCATCTCAAATCACCATCTTAGGCATAAATCATCATTTATATACACCTATTGAGTCTAACATATCATTTAGCATTAACTTTCAATAACAAAGGTACTAAATATAGTAACTATCTCAAATAATAATCATATTCACAAATCTAAGAAATCTTCTTGTTCATAATCATCAATATTAACCCAAATCATCATTTTAAATCACATGCATGGTCTTATTTCATCATAAATCATTTTCTTGCAACATTAAAGTTACTAAACTAGAAATATTCACCAAATAACTTCATATTAGCAAATAAATCATTCCATGCTTCAAATCAATCAACAAAACTCATAAACAGAGATATTGAAGCACCAAAATTCGTGCATGCACCATCAGTGGAGTTGAATCTGTGTTTTATTGAATGCATGTGTGTGTATAGGTCTTGCATTTGTGTGAAATGGTTATTTAAGTGCAAAAAAGACCCATGAGGCTACCTAACAATCTGTAGATTGCTAGAATGGAGCTGAGATTGTAGGTTTGTGAGCTCCTGGACCAGCTGATGGTGTTCCACAGCTGGTGCTATTGATGTTTGTGCATTGTTGCTTCCTCCAAGATTCAAGACTGGTACTGATGGCTCCCTTGTAGTTGGTAAAGGCTCCCTTAGCTGAGAAAGGTGTCCACTTGATTATTTGGTCAGAAATGGGACTGTTGGTTCGAGTGAGACTGAATGAGAGGGTAAAGAATGATCTGGGATGAGTGTTTTAAAGTTTTTGAGAACTGGGAGCTTCGATTGTTTCACCAGCGTTCGTTAATCAAGACATGTGTGTTATTTCCAATAATTTCTCAAATTATCGTTTTGCTGTTCATGTTTGGACTACCGTGCCATGTGTAACATTAAATTAGCTCAATTCTAATGCCACGTAGGAAATATTAATTTAAATTATTATTTAATTAATGTAATGTTGACCTGGAAAGTACATGGTGTCACATTCTGTTTGTAATGAAAGTAGATGGGTTGATATGAATACAAACGAGAAGAAGGTACCACAAAAAGTGTTGCACTACTTTCCTTTCACTTCTCGTCTTTGACGAAAGCATAGCTCTCGATTCACGGCAAAATATATGACATGGCATCATACGAGACGGTCAACGGATGGTATGATGTGTCATCCGGTTGGTGGTAAGGCATGAAAAGAATTTGATAAGAAATCTCCTAATTTTGCCAAAGAGCCTAGAAATGTTCATTTGGGCTTGGCTGTTGATGCCTTTAACCCTTTCAGTAACATGAGTCAGACATATAGTATGTGGCCAGTCGTGTTGACAAGTTATAATACACCACCTTGGTAATGTAAAAAAGAGTTCTCTTTCATGGTAACTTTGCTAATTCAAGGTACTAAATCTCCTGGTAAAGACATTGATGTTTTTCTAAGGAGTTTAGTAGATGAGTTGAAAACATTGTGGATTGATGGAGTTCAAATGAGGGATGCGTCAACAAAAACTGTATTCACGATGCGTGTAGTATTATTATGGAAAATAAATGATTATCCTACCCATAGTAGCTTGTCCGGATGAAGTGGTCAAGGTTATAAAGCATGTCCTACTTGTAACGCCGATACAACCTCGTGTCCTGTAACCAATAAAATAGCTTTTGTTGGTCACAGACGATTTTATACTAAGAATCATAAATGGAGGGACAGTTTGTTGTTTAATGGCAAAAAATAGACCAGAGATCCTCCTAAGCCAATGAGTAACATACAAATGCTAAAACAATTAGAAAGTATTCCTATCGTGTACAAGGAAAACATCCAAGTCATGGAGGTGAGAAAAGAAAACGTTCTATGTCTGAGTTGAATTGGATTAAAAAAAGTATCTTTTTGAGTTAGATTATTGGTCTTCTATTCTTTTAAGATACAATCTTGATTTTATGCATGTTGAGAAAAATGTGAGTGAGAGCTTGTTAGGTACTTTGTTATTGAATAAAAAATCGAAAGACACACCTAAAGCAAGACAAGACTTAGAAAAAATGGGTATTCGAAAAAACTTATGGCTAACAAGGAATAACAACAAAGTTTATCAGCCACATGCACCTTATTCTTTCATACCCACTAATCGATGACATTTTTGTAAGTTTATTAAAGGAGTGAGACTACATGATGGTTTTAGTTCTAACTTAAAAAATAAGGTGTCTAATGATTCCAACATAATCGGGTTAAAGTCACAAGATTATCACATCTTAATGCAAGGATTGTTATCAATTGGTGTCCAAGGATGTTTTCCCGCGAATGTTTCAATAGCAATTTTTGACCTTTGCACCTTATTTCAAAAAAATTGTGCTCGATCATTAGATATGAAAGACATGGAAAAAGAAAACAAGGCAGTGATAAAGATATTATGTAATTTGAAATTAATGTATCCTTCGGCATTTTTTGACATAATGGGTCATTACTTCTTCATTTGCCTCAAGAAGTTATTCGTGGTGGACCTTTTTATATCCGACGGATGTATCCTTTTGAAAGATACATGGAGGCTCAATAGCAGAGGGTTATGTTGCAGATGAAACATTAACATTTAGTTCCGTGTATCTTGAGAGCATGCAAACCAAATTCAACCGTCCAGATAGAAATGCAGATGTTGTCATTCATAAAAGGTAGTTGCATGTATTTTCATCACAATGTCGACCAATTTCAAAGAAGAAAATCATATCACTTTCTCAAGAGACTAGAAAATCATTGGAATGGTTTGTATTGAACAACTTTGATGAAATTAAAGACCACAAATTGTAAGTTTTTTTATTTTTATTTTAATTATTAATTTAAGATATATTTATAAACTAACTATACTTTTTCCATTAGTCCAGCGAATTTGAATTCGAGTTTCCTTAACATGATGTAACAACATAATTTCCTTCATGGTTTAGATATAAATCAAATACATCTTCATTTATATCTTCATCCAACGAATTAAAGGACTAGCACAAGGTCCGTTGAACGCATATTTGTACCCTGATTGCATAGTTAATGGTGTAAGATTTGTGGTACAAAATCGTGATGTTCGACGCACTACTCAGAATAGTGGTGTTGTTACAATAGGAGAAGATAAAACTACATTTTATGGTCAATTATAGGAGATCATAGAGATGAACTATTTACAAGATTACTCGGATATAATATTTCGTTTTAAATGATTCAACATATCGGGTAAACGGTTAATTAAGAAGAACAATATTAGTCTGATCAATGTTAGCCGTGAATGGTTTCTTAATGAACAATATATTTTAGCTACACAAGCTAAGCAAGTGTTTTATCTCCAAGATCTTTCTTGAACCGCCGATAATTGGAGGGTTGTCGAAGACGTACACCATCAAAAAATTTGGGACCATCCACATAAGAGTTTTGTTAATGTAATTGATATCTTGCATGACACTCAATCCTCTGACTATAACTTGGTTGTCCATGATGAGATAAATGACTTAAGAGAACACGAACCTTTTGAGTGTAACTTAGTTTTCGACTTAGGCTTTTTGCCCATGAGAACGAATTCAGGAGAAAGTATGCGTGATGAGATTTTTATTGATGATGATGATGACGAAAAGGAAGATGAAAATACCTACTTTTCAGACGAGAAAGATAAAATAAATGACGATGTTGACAATGAATATGATGAAATTGAAGACACCAGTATTGTAGTTGTGATTCGGAATAAATGTATGTTTATTGCATTTTTATTTTTAAATAAACATGTTTGTTATTTTCTCAATGAAGGATTGGCACATGTTGCAAGATCACATGGTGGAGATGGGGAAATGAACATCCTTACGGTCCTTCAAATAATTTGCCAACGGGTTGTGAATCTTGTAAGTTTGTAGTATTTATATGTTTAGTTATGTTGAGTGCATTTTGTAATTACTAACTTTTCGATTAAATGGATGTAGCTAAACCCACAAAAAGGCGTTCTCAAGGAAAAAAACCTAAATATGTATGACAAGTTTCAAAAAAATGGAAGCACACCAGTTCCTTTAGAATTTGACTACTCCTCGAACCAATTTAGGGTTGTTGGAGGGAACTACGAATTGTTTGAGTGGTTGGTTTCAAAAGATGTTATTAGGCATGCCCCATTTCACTATCGAAGTTGGCAAAAAGTCCCTGGTGAGATTAAAATGTCCATCCTTACCATACTACATGTAAGTATACATTTTAATTTTATACTAAATTTTCTATGTTTTTTGTTGCTTTCTAATTACATCTTTTTGTATCGCTACTTTGATCTTCAACGATATCACAACACCGAATACTGGGAAGCCACTAAGCAAGGGATCCAAGCGGATCGTGCAAACAGTTATAACGATCGAAAAACAAAGCTCAAAAAACATTTTGACAAGCATGGAGGTCATGATGACACTCAAAGAGAAAAGGCAATGCACCCATAGGGCATGTACCCAGATACTTGGGTTCGAGTTATTGAGAAGCTATTTACATCTCCCACATACCAGAATCAGTCCAAAGAAAACTTAGCAAATCGTTCAAAAGAACTTTATGGAAGTTATCATTGGACACGATCTTATGCACATAGGCGTTACACTGAAGTAAAATCTTAGCATTTTCAATAGATTTGTTAATAGATATTCAAAATGTCATTAATAATATTTTAATTGTTTGTAAGCTCCAAGAAAATGGCGTGGCAAAGCATATTTATGGATGGAGAGAGATGTATTGCAAGGGAAGCTCTGGTTGGTACAATGAGATGGCAAAAAACATTTAGGTAAGTGCATGACTTGTGTAAAATGTCTTTGTACGTGAGTTTAGGTTATAATTAACCGTTTAGAATTGCAATTGCATGCTTTAAGTGTATATGAGTATGTTAGGTTATTATTGACCTGTTCGAAGCTTTAGTATTGTGTAATATGTCACTACTAAAAGGTAGTCATTAGAGACCAAATTATTGGTGACTGATATATCACTCAGATATATAGTATATAGGAGTGATTTATCAGTCCCTATTTTATCAAGTACTGATTAAGTATGGAAAATTCTAGTAACTAATAATCAGTCCCTAATATGTTAACAATTATTGGAGACTGAATTTGTTCATGTTAAAAAAGGTTTTTGGAGGCAAAATTAATAACTACTGAGTTCCAGTCTCAAATATGTACTGTTTGTAATAAATGATGTTGCAAATATGTTCGAGACTGATTTTTTGTCTAATATAGTGGGACCATATTAGGTACTGAATTTTAGTTCTTAAAATTTTTATAGAGAATTGAATTAGAGACTAGTGTTAAGTTATAAATATAATATTTTTATAGCAAATGAGTGAAGACTAATTCTGTTATGCAAAATTTAAATCTGATAAGTAGTATCAAATATATATGTTCTATTAAAATTGGAAATTCATGATTTGGAGGTTCAAATTGAAGCTGAAAGGAGATCAAGACTTCAGCTAGAAGAAGAAATACGAAAAGAACGTCAGGAACGACTTGGAATGCAACTAAAATGAAAGAGTTCATGAAATTTATGCAACATCCTAATAGTTATATATATCTTAGTTTGGATAAATTAAACTTGTGTAAGTTTTGGAGACTTTTGAAAAGTTACTTAATTATGTTTGAATTTGATTTGCAAAATGTGTTTTTTATGTGGCTTTGTAGTTCACTTTTTTAAAGCAGGTTTTACGTATTTATTTGCAATAGTTTTTGCATGAAAAAACTGGGTGAACTTGGTTTCTCTGTAAAAAAAGAAAAAAAGTGTCAAAATTTCATCAGAATTACATCACAAAAAATAAATTTTCGTCGGATTTGTCGTCACAAACAATTGAAATGTTTCATTGGATTTTCGTTGCTAAAATGAGATATGTTTCGTCGTATTTGAGTCTCAATTTACTAACATGTTTTGTCAGAAATGCGTCGCAACTATGAGAAAAATATTGTCAGTATTTGGGTCGCAAATTGTTTTGTCGGAATTTTGTCATAATGTTTTGTGTTGGAAATGTTTTGCAATGATTTGTGTCAGAAATGCATTTTAAATGTTAAATACATATATATTCTAGTAAATATAATAAATGTTACTCTGTGTCCAAAATAGGTCGGAACTTCTTGTGTGTTGTTTTCGGCGCAAATTTGTCACATTTTGCTTTAGAATTTTGTCGGAGCTACATTTCTGATGATGGGTTTTCCAATAACATTTTTTTGTCGCAAATAAATTATAAATCATGTATTACGACCCATTTCTGACACAAATTTGTGTTGCAGATACAACTTTTTTCTAGTAGTGCATCTTCTCTATTTTTTTACTTCTTCAGTTCCCTCAAACTTCATTCAACAAAACCCATGTTACCGTAACACATCCCTCAAACATATTATTTGGAAAATACACAATAAATATACTGTAAGCTCAAAGATTAACCTCCATCTTCTTGGTGTCTTTATCATAGTATTTGAAAACAGGAACCCCTTTAGCTTAAGCATATGCAACAAATGGATGATTGGTCCAAGAAGAATGGATTTCCACATATAATTATTAATATATACTAGTTGAAATCTTTCATGCCAGGCCTCCAAAGTAAGAATCTCTCAACATCAAATCATAGTGGCTTGTTGATGATGTAAGTATCATCATTGCTGACGAATTTCATATTTGATAAGTCTCTACAACAATAGACACCATATTGAAAACACCCCTAGGATTGTATGAGTCACGTGGTAATCACACAATTTGTCAGAAAGATGCCATACTTCAACTTGTAGGATAGATGAAAACAATCTTACTAGTTAGTCCTAATGTGATCATGTATTTTTCAATATAAACACTAAAGTATACAAAAAAAACAAAAAAAAATTAACTTCAAGCTTAAGTATACTTATCACGAACACACGAAGAGGTTACTAAGTGAATCGGAGGTTACGTGCACATGCTGGCGCGGTATTCGATATTGTAATTAGCTACCAACAGAGCTATACGCATCTATCCTAAGCGTTGATTCTAAAACGAACAACATAAACTGTTAATTCATGTATAATGCTATAACATAAGCATATTACAATTGGTTTGTGCTGAAACAATGATTCAGCGTGGTATTCCAGATGTATCCCGTCCACAGCTTGAAGGTACCTGCAACCACAGACCGTTAGTCTCACCGCAGGAAAGTGTCCGTGCGATCAGCCTCTGGCGTTAGAATACTTATGTGTTTTGCATGAGAGAAAGTAAAAACTGAGGAGACGAGTTAATGTGTCCAACTACTTGAACAGGGGGTTGGTATTTATAGTATTTGGGTCACTAGAGCTCCTAGCTTTGTCTAGCATGCATTCCCTTTTATGAGAGGAGTTCTTTCTATTATCCTTGAGACTCTTCTTCATTCTAAATTTGTTCTTTTGAGGTGACTGCTATCACCTTTAGTCAGAATTAACTCCAATCACTTTTTGCGAAATGATGTGTAGATCTTATCTTTTTTACATCAAATCCAAGCTTGGTGCTCATATTTGCCTTGGAGAAGAAGTTGGTGGAGCTTAAGTAGATCGGGCAAGTCATCCTGTCCATAATGCACATCCTGGTCTTATGTGGGCAAGATGCGTTATCCTGTTCGTGATGCATTTTTAGGTTTTATTATGGGCAGGATACATTATCCCGCCCATAATGATCCTAACCCCGTCATCAGCCCCCAGTCGAAGTTATTAACGTGACATTTTACATAAATGGCAGTGACTTTATAATTGAAATTCCGTCTATGCCCTCAACTATAGCATCACGTGGCTGTAACCGTCAATCAGGTATACATTGGGCAGTGCGTTTTTTTCTTTATTTCTTCTTCTTCCTGATTTCCTCATATTTTTTCGGCGTTTTTCGTTCATCTTCATAGTTTCTTCGTTCGAAGCTTCAACATTTGCGGGTTAGTGTCTATTTATTTCCTTAATTTGCTTTTTTTCGGCAATGACGGACACAAAACATGATATGCTATACCACTTTTGTGAGTTATCAGAGAAGGAATTCTCAGAGGTCTTTGTTCGATACCACATTGGTCCCGAGTTTCTTTCCACTCGTCGTGATTCCTCGAGTAATATCCGTGAGCCTCCCCTAGTTTAATTGGGTTATACACTTGCTTTTTTGATTTTTCAAATCTTTGACGGCCTTTTCCGGTCTTTTTAGAGAATTTTCTAGAACATTATGCGGTGCATATTTCTCAAATGGCACCTTATGGTTTGAATGTTATAATAAATTTTGACATGGTGTGTCGTGCTTCGGGCGGTTATCCGACGGTTTCCTTATTCCGCATATTCTTTCGTCTAGCTAAGAATGGAGATTGGTTCACTGTTGATAGTTACCGTGATATGTATCCTTAATGTATTTACGGTATTTCTCAATATCTAAGTATTGGAAGAATTCTTTTTTCTGGGTTTCCTCTGCTTATTTCCCTTTTGCCATGACCTGGAAGGATCCTTCAAAACCTCTTGTGGTGAAAAATCTCAAGTATCCAATGTATGATCTGAAATTTTTTTCAGCATCATGTGAACATCGTACCTATATTCGATCTTATCCTGAGTCTCTGTTAATCCTTGTTGGTTTGAGTGAGAATTGGGATCCGTCGACTTTCGTTCCCTTGTATCTCCATCACGGCGTGAGTATGATATCCCCCTTTTCATTTGAATTTTTACTTGCATGATGAACATCATGTTAACGTTGAAATGTTTGATTTTTTTGACATAAAGGGATGTTATCTCGATCCTGAGTTTGGAGTCCCTTTCTGATGGGGAGTTCTAATCCTGTCGACGCAAGGTTGGGGACAAGGTTCCTTTGTAGTGCGATTTGCATGAGTTTGGCAGCAAGTATGCCAGTGTGATAGGCAGAACCAAGGAGGGTTCTGGGGAGAATGTGAAGCAGGAGAAACCGCGACTCGCTCCTAAGGTGGAGATGAAAACTGCTAAAGGGAAACGCAAGGGTAAGAAGGTCCTCCCTACTCTGTCCTTCAAACGTACTCAGAAGACTGATGTAACCGCTGTATCATTAAAGAATGAGGCTTCAACTTCCACAGGGTCTTCCTTGGAAGGTAAGGCTCCTTTGTCCAATGATCCCATTGTCAAGGAAAAACCGATGAGAGTCCGGAAATGGATCCTTTTGTGGCAAATGTAAAGTACGTCCTTTGTTAGGATGTCCGTAATGGGGATGTGTTAGGATCTATCCTTTTTCTCCTTAGGTTGGTTGACAACTTTGCCCCTCGTGGGAAGAGGTTGATTGTTGATGCTTTAGATACTGAGGACGTCATTAAGAAAACATACCGTCTGTTTGTGTAAGTTGGTGGCATACTACCTATGGCCCTCAGCCCATATGAGGCATGTGCTTCCAGTGTGGCTCGTTCAGATGGGCAAGTTAATGTGATTCGTAGGCGTTTGGAAGATAGTCGCCAGTGGAACTCTTCGAGAAGGAGAAGGTCGAAGCGTTAGCTACTATGGAGTAGAAGCATGGTGCTAAGAGTGTCGAGCTATCTCAAGTGTTGAAGGCTAGTGAAGATGCGATGCAAAATGACAGTAACAAGTATCAAGCTTTGAAATGGAATTTGAGTGTGTTGAAGTCTAATCGCAAGTGCTTGATTGACGAGGGATTTAGTCATGTGGTGAAGCGGGTGGTTGACAGCAGCGAATTTCGGTCAGCCCTTGGGACCTTGCAAAAGGCAGTCTTTAGGTGTTGCACGTGGGTGTACAGTCTGGGTACCAAAATTGTGTGAAAAACAAGGCTGTTACTGTAACATCAGTGCCGGAACCGTCACCGGAACAGTGATCTCTACAGTACATGAACAGTAAATCAGGTACATATTTCAGTTATCACTTGTATATCACCTTCATTACATGTTATCATAACGCAAGTTCAAAATCATTTCAGAGAAACAAGTTTAGAACAATGGTTCTTGAGTCAGATAATTATCTGGCAACACAGAACCATCATGTGATTACTTGTTAGGATGTTATTACGTATAAACGTATGTGAGGCTTTACAGAACAAAACAACACGGATGTCGTACGTGAATGCTAAATCGACAGATTATTCGTATAGGTGACGATCTGTACGAATAATTCTGGAAGTTTAACGTTCTGAATGATATCCGATAATTAGAAAACCATATTGAAAAGTGTAGTTATCGTCGTATTTATTCGGATGACGATTCGAACAAATATGCGCGATCACCGCGCGATTCGATTTAAACAATAAATTAATTATTTTCGAAAATTTAAAATAAATATAAGATATTTAGTTAATTTATTAGGAATTACAACTTAAAATAATTTTAGAAATTCTAATTTAAGATCGAGTCGTTTCGTTACGAAAACGACGAGAAACCGGCATTTTTACGCGAAACCACGCGAAACCGAACGAACCCGAACGAACCCGGTTTAATTTGGGTCATTTATTGTGGCATTTACAGCCACAACTACCCCCAACCACCAGCCATTTTCCCCAATCTCGTTCATCATCCTCTCTCTACTCTCTCTCTCTAAAACCCACAACATCTCTCTAAGATTTCTCTCTAGTTTCTTCACGAAATCTTGCTATCTTGGTGTCAAAATCACCACCATCACTTGTAGATCGTGAAAGTACAACCGATCTAAACATTCATCCATCAGATTCGAGGTAATGATCAAGTTTAAGTTTGAATTTTAGGGTTTTGGAACCCAACCAATCGGTCCCCTTAGTAACCGGTTGTAACCCGTTTCGAACAATAGGAACACACTACAACACTTGAGAATGAAGTAGGCGCAAGTGAGATATATGGTATGATCTTGAAAATTCGATTTTTGGGAAGTGGCATCTGGAAAATGCGAAAGGCCGAATGGGCCTGCTTCAGTTGCCCGAATGGGCCCAGCCACCATTCATTCAGCCGAATAAGGCAAGCTCCCTTCGCCACCTTGCCTTTCGCCAGCACCCCAATTCATTCGGCTGATTATTTTTCTTTTGGCAAAGCCTTTCGGCCCAAGATTATTATAGGGGCCCAAGAGTAATTCGGTCGGCCCATTTATTACACCCATTCGGCCCATCAGCAAACTCCTTCGGCCATGTGTTGATTCGGTTCACACACACACCCATTCGCTAGGCACCAACAGACATTCGGCCTTGTTGGTTTGGCCGCATCAACTCATTCGGGCCAAGGCCCATACGGTCACTTCCTTCGGCCCAAGCCATTCGGTTGTGTCTCTCATCTCTTCGGCCGAACCCATTCGGGCTACTTGATTTGGTTCCCTTGTCGAGAGGTTTTACGTGAACTACAAGATGGGTTCATGAGTTGCATGGGAATTTGATCTAATGTGTGTGTGCATGGGAGTGTATTAGGGTTTCCTTCCAAATAGCTAACTTTGGGTGGGCTAAACTCCTTTTTAAATGATCAAGGTAGACATTTCCATTGAGATGGGTTAAGTTACATGGGTTACTAATTGAAATCCATAGTAGGACTTTACTAAAGGGAGTTTGAATAAATCACAATGTAACATCAAGGTTATCATCTTATGGGGTTAACACATTGGAACTCCATTATGAGACAAAGACCTTAATTCTAAGGTGATGGTGTTGTTCTCATGAATAACTCCTAACACTTAGTTGGGTTATAGAAACACATAACTACTCTTAGTAATTCACTTGAATTACCTAAAACGAATTTATCAAAACAATGAAAAGAAACCAAGTGGGAAATCAAAGTCTAATAATGGGCCCAAGGTTGGCCCAATGGGCTAAATTCAAGCCCATCACGAGTAAACACTTCTCTTCAACTAATTATGTTTTAAATAAAAGTAAATGAATTATAAATTTTATTAAGTTAAATTAATGATGTTCCTAAGTAAATGTTTAACTTAAAATGAAATAATTTGAAAATCTTTTACCTAAAGACTTTAATTAATTAAAGTGGGATTAAGGTGACTTATTGGTGATTATGTTATATTAATTAGATAGAGTTATAGAAATACATTAGTAATCTAGGACACGTAGTAGCACACTGAGACCAAACCCTAGACCCAACGTTATAATAAATAGTTATCGTATTCGAATCTCTTAAAATAAATCAGGTACTAAAGATACATAAGCAACATTCAAGGAGCGCGCATTATCTTGTGGTAATTCAATACAAAGCAACACAAGTGAGTTCATTGCCCCTTTTCTAAACATTTTTGTTTTAAAACGCGGGGCTGAGAAGCATGCGTAAACTGTTTTTATTTAAACTGTTTATTTAAATGCATTTATTTGTTATATGTTTTACATATATATGTTTGTTGATACTCCTAGCCTCCTGTCTAGGAAATTATTAAACAGATCAAATATCCAAATCATTAAAGTACTCTTATGAGTAATACTTTAAATTTAAACTCTAAATCAACCCTTTGTCCATCAAGCTCAAATTCAAGAATCTAAATTCAAAGTGAAATCAAATGAACAAAAATCAAAAGATCATATTCAAAGGAAATCTAATTCAAGGTGGAATCAGAGAACAAAGAATCATAATCAAATCAATTATAATTGTGAATCATGGGAAATCAAAGATCAAGATCAAGAGACTCAAGGAATCAAAATTATAAATGTGTGTGAATCACTGAAATAATGAAATCATTACAATCTAATGAAATCATTAATACCCATGTTAAGGTGGATGTAAGTTGTATAGGGAATCAAGACCACGTGTAACACACATATAAAGTCCCTTTCAGGTATAGAAGGCTCTTGTAGTCAGGCTATACGTGCAATAGCATGAACGATCAAATGAGTTCAATATCAAAGTCAAATCAAGTGAATCAAGAGATCAAGAATCAAAGGATATCCTTAAAGTCCCACTCAGATGCAGAAGACCATTGGGTCAGGCTGTAACGGGCAAAACATTAAAATCCCGCTCAATTCAGGTGTACTCCTTGTGAGTTATGCCTGACATGGGTCACGTGTGAGAGGTGACAACTTGGACAACCACCAACAACTAAGTCTAACTGATTGAGTCAAATAAGGCTCAATCATCATGTTTTAGTTGTATTTAGATGTGTTATTTAATTATTTAATTAAATATTCAACATTTTATTTCTATCACTGACTTTTGGGAAATCATATATCTATGAGGAACTCAAGAGGATCAAAGGCAAATCAAGTTTTGGAAAAACATAATTAAAATCAGAGGTTGTAGGGTAAAAATGCTTAATTATCATTAACAACAGTGTCATATACATATTAGTATGTGGTGGGATGTTGGCTAGGGCTTGTCCCTTACATATGCCCTATATATAAGCATACCGATGTGGATATTACATGTGGAGTTAATGAGGTTAGGGTCTTTACCAAAAGAGGTTTCAAATCATTTTCAATTACTAAACTATATGAACTCACCAACCATGTGTTGACTTGATCTTTTTGCATGACTTCTCAGGTGACGAACAGGTCAATTAAGAAGTCATTTCTTTTGGGACTAGGACTTCAGATAGAAGACTTAGTATTTTGGACCTGCATATTTTGAAGACATCATTATACAAATTATTTTGTATATCTTGTGTAAATACAAGATAGAAATTTATGATGTTGATGATAGATTTACATTGTTAAATTATAAACAATACTGATGTAATTTAACTTTGTAATTCTATTATATTTAGCATTCTCATTTATATCATGTGCAATGTAAACAATCTGATCATCATGATTATCATTCACGATATCGCGCCCCGGGAACCTTCCGCCCGACGGGGAAACCCAATCCTACCCCGCCGGCTCGGGGTGTGACAGTTACGGAGACCACCTATTACATGCTTGACGCGGAGAAATTGATGCAGAAGGTTGTAATTAACTATGATTTTCTGAGCTTTCCTTATTTGCAAGAATTGGCCACTGCTTCAGCTGAGAGCTTGGATCTGCTAAAGGCGAGGGAACAGAGAGGGTTTAACTCTGGCCTTCTCATTACCGGTGGAAAAGAGCTTAGTGGTCAAACGACCGTTAGCTGTGCTGGGAAGACTACTAGTGGCTTGGATTTTGGAAGTGTTTCAAAGAGTGCCCATTCTGTTTCTAGTTCTCACTCAAACCTATGCTTCCTCCCAAAGGGAAGATAGGATCCAAACTTCGTGATATTAGTGTTGAAGATGTTCTGTTGGAAACCAAAGGGTTGGAAGAGTTTAATTTTGACCTTCCTTTGATGGAAGGTATTGTGGCTGACTCCCAGGTTGACAAAAGCGGACCTTCTGGTAAAGAGGCTACTGATGTTGCATCCAAGACTACTGATGATGCAATAGTTGCAGGGGAAGGGGCAATCAAGGGCACAGATGTCTGAAATTGTAGAAAAATTTAATTATGTATTTTTGGGATGTTTGAAACATGTTTGTTGGTATTCTTCTTTAGTACTTTGGTGAACCTTTGTTTTGATGGAATACTGCTCTTGAATGGTAACTAACATATGTCTTTGTGATGCGTACTGTGTTATGTGTAGTGTTAAAGCATTTGATTCTGTGTTTCTTTTGACTTGTGTGTGACATGATCCATTATCCAGGTGATAATATTCTGAAAAAATATTTTTGTGATGGTTTTGATACCCTAACTTTGGTTGTTTAGGTAGGGAAGATCGATTGGTCCTCCTAGCAAAAATGATGATGATAGTTGATAAGAGTGTTTGCTTGCTGTTATACAAAGTAAAAATTCATCATATACACTTTTATGTGCATGCGCCTTGTGCAAGAAAAAGCCAAAATTCCTTTTCTTTGTTCTAATGGATGGGAATATCATCATCTTAAGAGAGTGTTTATTTTTGTTGGGCATGACAAGACCAGAATCCCTTATTACTAATTCCTAGATAGGACAATATCGATACCTTAGGAAGATGTTTTGCTTTTATTGGTCCAGACAAGCCATAACCTCTTTGAAGTTATTCCTAGGCATGATGGTGCCTTCGAAAAAAGTTTTGTTTGTAGTGGGTAGGACAAGGCCGGAACCCCTTTTCTAGTTATTCCTAGGGAGGATAATGCCGATGCCTTAGGAAAATGTTTGATTTTGTTGGGTAGGACAAGGCCGGGACCCCTTTTGTAGTTATTCATAGGCAGGATAATGCCAGTGCCTTAGGAAAAATGTTTGATTTTGTTAGGCAGGACAAGGCCGGAACCCCTTTTGTAGTTATTCCTAGGAAGGATAATGCCGGTTCCTTATGAAAATGTTTGGTTTTGTTGGGCAGGACAAGGCCGGAATCCCTTTTGTAGTTATTCCTAGGCACGATAATGATGGTGCCTTAGGAAAATGTTTGATTTTGTTGGGCAGGACAAGGCCAGAGCTCCTTTTGTAGTTTTTCCTAGGCAGGATAATGCAAGCGCCTTAGGTAAATGTTTGATTTTATTAGGCAGGACAAGGACGGAACCCCTTTTGTAGTCATTCCTGGGCAGGATAATACCGATACCCGAGTGTAGTTTATTTTGAAATTCAGATGTTGTCATTCACCAACGTCTTCCTTTAACAATACTACTAACTGTTGGCATACAAAAGGTGGATGCTTGTTTCCAGTGTTATATAATACATTGAGGAGGACGATCCCACTGTCTTCTTCTGCAATCTGGGATCCTTTGTCCGCTTGGACATCATCTTGAGCCTTTTCTTCTTTTGGCAAAGACTCAGGAGTCGGCATGTAGTCCATGTCCTGAAATGTCTTCTCGTTATGCTCTGGTAAGTGGTGGGATGACCGGCTCTTTCTCTCGAATCAAAATCTCTTCACCAGATGAGGATGAAGACTCAGAAACAAGTTCCTCAGCAGTCGTGCCGATCTGAGTGCTTGTGCGAGTAGGAGGAATGTCATGCTCTTCAGCAATGATACCAACAGGTGTTCCTTACTCCTCCATGATTGCATCATCTCCAACAAATCTTCCGAACTTGATCAGAGGGCATTCCCCGACATACTGCTTGTTTCCTCGTTTGTTCATCATCATGTATGAGACAATGTCTTCTCTCATCCTCTTGATCCCGAGAGTACTGATGGTGGGAAAAAGGTTTGGATGTCTCTTGTTGATGACGATTTGGATAAAGCGGGGGAAGGCTAGAAATCTTTCATTTCTCTTTCCCTAGATATTGGCATGCATGTCTCGAAAGATCATCTTCGAGTAGTTGAAATCCATGCCCAAAGCTAATGTCACCATACATGAGCCGAGAGTTTGATTAAGCACATCATATCCACCTTTCCTCTAAGACAAACACTGGGTCACTATGTGTGCAAGATATCTCTAGTAGGGATGAAGCAGCTTCTTCTCCATAGGAGGGTAGACACCCTCATAACCCATCTGATAAACCGTCCTGTGAACTTAGTCATGATCGAGTTCAACAAGGTCGATTGCTTTGTCACCGAACTGAAGGCACTCCCTCAGAATCTGCTCAGTGATGATAGTAGGTTGGCCTTGAACTTTCCCGATCAGACTCATTGTGCCATTAGCATCCGTGCGCTTAGTGATCGTGTTCAAAAAATCCTGGATAAATTCAGCTATGATCTCAGGATGTTCCATGATAGCGTAGTTCACTAGAGACAATATAAGCTCTTCCACCAAGCTTCTGAACATAGAATGCTTCACCAGTGGATCTCCGACATACGCGGACATGTTCCGGTCAGGAACGAATCTCAGATCAACTATATGAAATAAACAAAGTCAAGTTAGTCAAAACTGAAATAAAACGCCAAGAGTCAAAAGTCAAAGTTCAAGTCTGGGTTAAAAGAGTAAGACAACCATATAATATCGCATACTAGTGTATTCTATTACAGTTGTATATTCATAATTAATTATATATCAAGCCATACAATCATGAGATTCTATTGCAAGATTGCAATTATTAGAATCGCTATACAATCATGAGATTCTATTGCAAGATTGCAATCATGAGATTCAGGCATCTATTCAAATGCATTCATGTTTATGTTAGTCTTGGTATGTAATTGGAATGATATTAAAGTATTAGTGATGTGGTGGGTTGGCAGAGGTATACCTTGTATATAAGCACCATTATTACATTGATAGTAGTACCGAAAAGTTGACCAAGGATAGGTTTGTCAATTCAAGCTACAACTCGAGTGATCCATTCTATAACCAACTCTTCAACACTTAGTCAAGCATGTGTTAAGTTTAGAATAGTCATGATAGGCGTTTGGTATGCTATCAAAGTAATAGTGATGTGGTAGGTTGGCTGTGGTATACCCTAAATATAAGCACCAATGATACATTGGTAGTAGCACCGATAGCTTGATCAAGAGCAGGATTATCAAATTTAGTCTACAAAGACAACGAAAGCATTTAAAGTAAAGCACATTAATCAAATCAACTATTATTCATATATCAATATCTGGTATGTATTATTACACAATGCCAAACCAAAGAGATCGATCATTATGCTTACCTTGAGACAGTTAAGCTATTCTTAATTCGAAATCTTCTTATGCAAGTAAACTCGTTGTACACAAATTCAAAAAACTAGTATGTTACTCATATACATCCTAATGGAAGTTCATTTCTATTTCCGAATTCTAAAATGAAAGATAATCTTTAAATCAATTCTATTTCCTAATTGAGACACTATTCTATAAAAATAATAAAATAAGTACAATTCTAGTACTTTAAATCAATAAGAAAGTTTAGAAAGAACAAAAACAAATTGAAAGGAACACTAAGAAACAATAAACGCTCGTGTCAATAGTTTCAATTAAATAACTTTCGAGACGAAATTTCCTAAAGTGGGGGACACTGTAACCCATAGGATTTTACGTTTCGAATTCAAATTTTAATGTTAATGAATTATAAAATTCAGTGAGATCTCAATTGATAATTGTGTTCATAAACAAATACATATGTTGAGCCCAATCCGAAGACGAAGACTATCAAAATCAATGCGTGATCAGATGATGACCCAGTTTTGTACATTTCGTGTACCTTAAATTTTTGTGTACTTTAAATTTTTTAGTACTCTACCATTTCGTGTACATAGGTTCGAGTACTCCTAGATGTAGTATAGATAGACACATTTTGTACTTCACTAGGGTTGGATTCCCGAGGCACAGTTATTTCTACATACTGAGACTTATCTTGTAAAGTTCACATTTTTAATCAAAGTTATCATTTTTACATCTCTTCTACCGCTTCTACCTTGGATTCCGCACTTGTTAGAAGCATTTGGTGTCGATTGGTGTGTTAAAGCTTGAGTCTTGATCTGGATCTGGACCTACAAGTGGTATCAGAGCTTGGACGCTCTTTTCCACACCAAGGTACTAGCTTTTTCATGCAAGATTGCTACTTTCGTTTTCATCTTCATCTCATTTAGCTACTATATCAATTTGGAGCTATGAATCTTGAAAATTTTTTCTCTAGAATTACTCAAGTACTTTCGAGTTCTTAATTTTGAGTACATAGTTTCAGGAACTTGTGTTCGAGTGCTTCATTTCGGGAACTTCTCTTCGAATGGAATTTCGAGTACTTGGGTTCGGGAACTCATTTTTGAGAACCTCATTTAGAGTACTATGGTTCGTGTACTTAGGTTCACATACTCAGACTTCGATAACATTAATTCGAGTACAGAACTTCGGGTATAGGGTCTTCGAGTATTGGACTTCGGGTACTGCTATCTCTTTGGACTTTGGGTACTTGAAGACTTCGTGAACATTGAGATTTCGTATACCTTTGGAATTTGTGAACTCATTTATAGACTTAGAGACTTTTCTAGACATGGCTTCCAAGAACTTAACAAACCTTTCAAATCTGTTGAACCTGGATAATGAGATAGGAACGGGTACTAAGCCACCGAGGCTTGTTTTTGGAGATATTTCCAGGACTGGAAGTTCAGATTTCAATCATTCATCAAGTACACTGATCCCAAGCTATAAAGGTCGATCGAGGAAGGGCCTTACATGACCATGTATGAAAGCGAGCTGAACGGGTTATCCTTAAGGAATAGAAGTTGTTTACTGAAAACGACATCATGCTGAAAGAAAAGGATGACAAGGCTTATGCATCCATTACTATGGCATTGTCAAGTAATGTTGCTCTCGAGTTTAAAGAGCATAGGACTGCCAAACAGTTTTGGGATGCGTTGGTTGAATTCTATGAGGGGAATGAGGACATGAGGGAGATTCAAAAGGACATGTTGAGGAAGCGATTCAACATCTTTAATCACATCAAAGGAGAATCTTTGGAAGCCCAACTCAACCGTTTCACTCACCTTATGACTGAACTTACAAGTGCCGGGGTGGAGATGACAAAAGGGGAAGTCAACAAGAAACTCTTGAACTCTTTATCGTACAACTGGAACTCAAACTGCACGACAATCAAGAGGACTAAGGATATGCACAAGACTACCCTTAGTGAGTTGACATGGATTGAGCGTCCCCTAACCACTGAGAATGTTGCACTTCTGTCTTCAATTAACTACCAAGCCTCTGGTTCTCAGACATATCAGGATTCAATCTTATTCTGTTACCTATGAGACTGCGCTCCACCCCTCTGGGCAAGCTCATCCAGTGCCTAAGATCAGCGGTGAAACTGAAGACAACCTGCTACTGTTCAAGGGGTTTATGAACAGTTATAATGCGTTTATTGCAGGAGAATTGGCACCAGCAAATCTTACGTAGGATAATCTGGAGCAGATTAATCGTGCTGATGTTGAGGAGATGGACATCGCTTGGCAGATGGCCATGGAAGTCTTCCGAACCAAAAAGTTTATCAAGATGTATGGGAAGAATAGCTTCGGGAACAACCCAGGAAAGAAGCTTGGGTTTGACATGTCCAAGCTCAGGTGTTACAACTGTGACCAACCGGGTCACTTTGCTTGTGAATGCAAGCTGCCCAAGACTGTAAAAGAGGCAGATAAGAAGCTGGAAGAGAAAGTGGAACAGGATTTGGAACATCAAAGGCACTCGTTACACAAGAGACTTATTCATATGACTGGAGTGACTAGGTGCAGGAGCTGGAGGTGACATTGAGCCATGCATTCATGGCTGAGGTTGATGAAAAACACAATGAGGTAACAGAAAATCTATGCTGTACTTCTTGCATTGAAAAGGTTTTTAAATATCGATCTCACAATGAGGCCCTAATCAATGAAGTCACCAAACTAAGATATTTTAACTATGAGATTCTTAAAAATGAGGAAATTTTCATAAAGAAACTTGTTGAAACTCACGGAGAGGCTGTTTAACTAGGAACAAACACTTTAGACACACGGTCAAAGCTTTGGTATTAGATCCCTCTAAAGTTTAACACTTGGTTATTTTGGTTGTTTAGTTTTTGCTAGAAAGAAAGAAAGCAGAATCACAGCACAAGGAATTTTTGGGGAAAGTAATTAAATTATCTTAGGGAATGTTGGGACTTAAATATCCAACATTCAATGTTATAAGACAAGAAGTAATAAGACTAACAGCTGACACTGTTGCAGACATTGAATGAACAAAATAGTACAACTAATACAAAGTCAACAACAACAGAAACAAGAGTCTTCAGAAGTGTTCAGTTCTTCCGAGGTTGAGATACTTGTGTAAATGTTCAGTTGTTATTCTTTCGGAAAGAGTTCATCGGAAGCTGATTAATCAGTGGTTATTGTTTAATCAAAGATTGTCTTCTGAAGCATTGGTTGTCTTCCGAAGGGATCAAGTTCAGCTATTTTCTTCCGAAGTAGAGAAGGTCTGCGATAGTTCTTTTTGCCGAATCTTCTGCTGTTGAGCTTCCGATGCAGAAGATCAGTAGTTCTGCAATTAGAAGAGAAAGTATTCAGAAGAGACGTATCTGCTATTGGTCAATCCACGGTTTTTTTTTATTATTTATGGCTTCAGTGGTTTTCCTCATCAGTCCTTATTTTCCAACAAAACTTGACGCTGAAAGGCATGATATTTCAAAATTAAAAGAGCTTTTAAGTGAAAAGGAATGTAACTATCGGGCGCCAAGCGTCGGATAGATGAGATTACCCTCAGAGTTCAAGCAAGCCAAAACTTAGTTGTCCAAAACTAAAATTAGAGTTGACAAATATGACTACTCAAATAATGTGGTGGCTAAATTGGTGGACTTTGAGAACAGGAGAAGGGAGACAATTGGGCTTTATTATACTGAGGTGAAATCTCCTTTTTTTGACCATAATTATTCCATTATGCCCAAGATCAACAGGATTGATACTCCTGATGTTTGTGTAGAAAGTTTAAGTGTTACAGGTCAAAGTGAGAAGAAGGTAGAAAGAAGTGCTGGTTGGAGCACACATTGTTCAACTACATCTAGCAAATCACATTTTGTTCCAACAGTTTACTTTGTTGGAAGAATTGAAACAATCAAAATTAAACCAAATGAAATATTTATGAATTTTAAGACTATTTTTCTTAAAACTAATCACGATATTAAAAACAAATGTGTCTTAGAATTAGATTCTTCTCCTTTGACAGAGCAGATAAACAGGCTTATTCCACAATCACTACATAGGCAGGTTCAAAGTTAAATCCTAACTGTGAACATTATGTGCCAACTGGATCATTGGAACAAGCCTCCACAAGTACTTCCCCTGGTTAGAGTGATTGTGATGTAAAGTCATTTGACCCGAAGGAGTTTCATGACAATGTATGCTTCTTTGCATGTGGGATACCAGGCAACATTGCAAGACACTATCTGCACCGACCTACTGAATTCTTCTATGGGAATAATCAGATGACCACACCCAAGGAAAAACCTGTAAATATAATAATGAGGACTGACCAATCCTTCAAGCCTAGGGTAAAACCTCAGAAGATGATTCAGAATCATCCCACTGCCAAAAGGGCCATACCAACACAACAAAATCAATCCGGTTTTCATAAACAAAAATCAAAGGTTTCCAAATGTAAAAGTAAACCTTAGTGGAAGAATAAGCCATAGGTGAAACCTCCTTTAAAACCAATTGATCATGGCAGTGGAATCAAGCCCGTGAATGTAAGGGCCAAGTCAGACAATGTTGGACTAAAAGAACCAATGAGCCTGATCAGAAAAATCTCTAAGTCTCACAGCATTACAACAACTGAAGAAGAACACAAAGGCTGATATTCAAATGTGCTGAAGTCACAAGATCTGAAGAGATGTACAACAGCTGAAGTGTAAGTCGTCAGGTGTTGTAGTGTATAGTTAGTCTTCAGTAGTTTTCTTATTGTTTGTAAAAGTCTGGTGAGTAGTTTACTCATCAGAGGTTTTAGTATTTTGTATTTCAGTAGTTTCAGTATTTGTACTTCAGTAGTTTTGTTAATCAGTAGTTGTAGAGTTTGTCTTCAGATGTTGAAGACATTCTCAGTCGTTTAGTTTATTTCAGTTGTTTTGTTTTGTCTGTTAGATGTCAACATCATGTGACATCATCAGACGTCACTGCCTTCTATATATAGGCAGTTGACATGATTGTAATGTAACGAAGTTAATGATCTGAATGAGATATTCCTTTTTACAGAAAACTTTCTCTCTCTATAACAAACTTGCGTTACTGTTTGATTGAAATGGATCTTACTTTGATTATGCTAATTCCGTGTTAAATTCCGCTGCTATACTCTACTGATTTATCAATTGAGAACATCTGATCCTACAATTGGTATCAGAGCAGGTTAATCATTGATCGATTACACAATTGATCTCTGAAACTGCTCAAATTTGTTCTCAAATTGAGTGAATTAGCTGATTAAGTAAGAATTTGTTATAGATTGAAGTTTTCTGTTAACTTCTGTCGATTTGTATTTCAATATCAATCTGTTTTGCATCAATTGATTGAGATTTGCATTAGTTTGTGGTAAATTGCTTGAATCTGTGATCATGTCAACTCCGAACAATGATCCGCACAATACAGGCTCCGCAACCAAGCCTCCGATGCTTGTGCGGAGTGAGTACAACATATGGCAACGTAGAATGCTACATCACCTGTCGATTAACAGCGCAGGATGTTGGAAATCTGTTGTGCATGGACCATATAAACCCACGATCACTGATCCTGAAACTAAGATCATGATTCCGAAACCTGCTGATATGTATTCGGATGAGGACATTAAATTGTTTGAAATTGATGCTAAAGCTCATGGTATTCTGGCCATGGCTCTGCCTAGTGAGATTTATTCTGGCTTGATGCATCATGATACTGCTCATGATCTCTGGGTTGCACTGAAAGAACAATTTGGTGGAACTGATGAGGTTTTAGCAAATACTAGAGAAATTCTGGCTCAGCAGTATGAGACATTTTCTCACCGAAAGGGTGAATCCTTGACTCAACAATTTGAGCGATTCTCATGTTTAATTTCTGAGTTAAAAATGGTTAAGCAAGAATACACTAATAGTCAGATGAATAACAGATTTCTCAGATCATTGCCTGAGAGATGGGACACTTATACAATTGTCCTACGCTCTAATGCTAATCTAGAAAGTCTATCTCTCACCCAATTACATGGGAAACTCTTAACTTTTGAGAGAGAGGTAGAACAGAAGAGAAAACTGTCTGCATCTGGAAAACTTGCTGATGATTTTGTTCCTGGTAACACTGCTTTACTTGGTCAGGAGTCAGAGTTTAATGAGTCTGAATGTTCTTATGATGAACATATTGACTTTTCTACTAACAATTCTGATCATGCTTTTGTGGGAGTTGAGGGTAATGCAGGAAGTTATAGTGACAACTTGTGTTTTGTGATGGATGATTTGAAAGGTATCCCGGATGATGATCTAGAGGAGATGGACATTTTAAGTCAAATGGCATTGATCAACATCAGATCACAAAAGTTTTATAAAAGAACAGGAAGGAAGTTCCCTGGATTATCTGGCAAGACTAAGGTTGGATTTGACAAAGGGAAGTTGAGGTGCCATAAGTGTCATAGGCTTGGTCACTTTGCTAGGGAGTGCAAAACATCTGGTTCTAATCCTGCTGCACCTTTTGTGACCTTTCCAAGCAACAATTCCTCAGGCAAAGGATAACAATCTTCTAGTACTAGTCAACAGCAATTCTATCCAGCTCACTTTGTTCCACAAAATCCAATGCCCTATCCATATCCTTGCTTTTACATGCCTCAACCTCCTCACAATCCAGCATTAATCTCACCACAATCACCTGCTCTTCCTGAACCCAGCAAACCTCAATCAACTCAACAGTCTCAACAACAACAGCATCAGAGTTTCTTCACTCCTGGTGTTGTTGATTGGAGTAGCTTGCCTGATGACTTATCAGACTTCAACATGCAGCCTTTTTCTGAAACTGGTCCACATGGTGGAGACAATCCTTTTGGAAATCTGGCACTGATGGCTATTGATTCAACTGAAAATACCTGTCAATCCTCTTCAACATCTCAGGTATCTTCTGAATCAAAAGCTAAATTATGTTCAGAGTCATGCATTTCAGCATTTGCTTCCATTAGGGAAATCAATGTAGAACTGATTAATGAGAAATTTGAATTGGAAAAGGTTGTGGCTAAAAACAAAACTGAGTTTGAAAAAGCCTTAAATGAGAAAGAGTCTGAAATTTATAAACTTAAATGTTTGTTGTCTGATGAAAAAGCTAGAGTAGAAGTCATGCTGGTAAAGCATAATGATCTAAAACAAACACTTGCAGCAACCCAAGTCAATTGTGAAAAATGGGTTGAGTCCTGTAAAGGGTTTGAAATGTTGTTGAGCAAACAGTCAGCTTCAAATGTTAAGTTTGGGATTGGTTACAATCACACTGGCCCCCCTGCTGATTATAAACCAAAAAGTCTTGACTGTGAATCTGATGGGGAGAGTGTGTACCAATCTACCAACTCTTCAGAAGTGTCTGATTCTGCAGACATATCTAAAGAAGACTCAAATGTTTGCAAAGCTGCTGCTGAAAAGGTTGAGATTGAAACCTATTCTTATTCAATTGGGTGTACAAATGTCATTGAGGATGACACTTGTCAGGATAATGTCTTAGTTGAGATTAATCCTGATGAACATGTTTCAAATGTTTTAAACTTACACCTAATTGAGTCAGATGGGGATGGTGTTGGAGAAAATGATGCAAGACTTTTAATAAGTCAAAGTCATTCATCAGCAGTTGGTGACAAAGCTGATACTGCAACAACTGATGTTGGTAAATGTGTTGAGACACAAGTGCTGAAGAATAACTCTTCAGATGTTATCAATCCATCAGCTGTTGTCAATTTGACTACAAATACTGATGCCTCAGATGTTCTGATGAACAAACAATCTGTTTCTAAGTCATCAGTACTTGTAGACAATCACAAGGAAAGAAAGAAGAGAGTGCCTTGTGATATTTGTAGGTTGTTTAATCATTCAACTGATGAATGCTGGTACAGAAAAGGTTCAAAATTCAATAAAATCAAGAATAAAAACAAGAATATACTTAAAATGAAAAATGAATTCAGTTCAAAATTTGTACCAGAATCATCAGTTGTTTCAAAATCTGGAAAATCAGTACAAGGAAATACTTCAAGTCAATTCAAGAAAGGAAAAGAAATTATTCCAGATTCAGGGAAACAACACTTGAAAACATCTATTTTAACTAAAGACACAAAACTAATCAAAAAGAAAAATAAAAAATCAAGTCCTGATGTGTCTGATGAAATCAAGCTTTTAACTCAAACTCATAATCAACTGATGCTAATGATGCAACAACTGATAGGAAGAGTCAATATGGCAGAGGCATCTGTTGATTCATTTCATAAAAAGAAATCAAAATCAAAAGTCAAACCAAAAATTTCTGATAAGAATGCTTCAAGTGTTGCTTCAACTGATAATGCTAGTTCTGTTTCTTCAAATGTTAACAGACCCAAAACCAAAATGGTTTGGGTCCAAAAGTCTAACTGAGTGTGTTGTTGTATGCAGGGTCCTTCAGCATGCCAAAGTAGCATCTGGTATGTTGATAGTGGAGGATCCATGCATATGACTGGGAGCAGATCTCTTCTTCATAACTATTTCACTGGAAGGAGAGGATTTGTGTCCTTTGGTAATGATGCTAAGGGGTATATCATAGGTAAAGGAGTAGTCACTAATGGTGAGATTAGGTTTGATGATGTTAATCATGTTGAGAATCTTAAGTACAATCTGCTGAGTGTTAGTCAAATGTGTGATAAGGGTCATGTGTCTCTCTTCACTAAGCAAGATTGTAGGATTTTATCTTCTGATGTGATGCCTTTGATTAGTAAAGTGTTAGATGAGTATACACTTCTTAAGGCTAACAGAGTGGGAAAGGTATATGCCTTTGATCTTTCTAAGAAAATCTCTGTCAAAGGTCATCCTTGTTTATTTTCTAAGGCCTCTTTCAAGGAATCAAATCTGTGGCATAGAAGATTAGGTCATGTGAACATTAAGAACATGAATCAATTGGTGAAACATGGTTTGGTTAGAGGTCTTCCTTTAAAGGATTTTAGTTGTGATGAAAACTGTTCTGCATGCTTGAAAGGAAAGCAACACAAAGTCTCTTTTCCTTCAATTGGAGATTCCAAATCCACTGGTTGTTTACAACTGTTACACATGGATCTGTTTGGTCCAGTGCAGATAATGTCTATGGCAAAGAAGAAGTATTGTCTAGTTATTGTTGATGACTATTCAAAGTTTGTCTGGACTTTCTTCTTACACTCAAAAGGTGAGGTTGCCAAGGCTATTATCAATTTTGTGTTGTATGCTGAAAAGCAGTATTCTCTTTCTATCAAGTGTGTTAGGAGTGACAATGGCACTGAATTCAGAAATCATCTTCTTGATGAATTTTATCAGTCAAAGGGAATTCAGAGACAGTATAGCATTCCCAGATCTCCTGAACAGAATGGAGTGGTAGAAAGGAAGAATAGGACCCTGATTGAAGCTGCCAGAACAATGCTTGCTGATTCTGGTTTACCTCTCACATTCTGGGCAGAAGCTGTTAACACAGCTTGCTATGTGCAAAACAGAGTTTTGGTGAATCAAAGATGGTTGAAGACTCCATATGAAATCCTTCATTCTTTAACTCCTTTGATTTCCTTCTTCAGAGCTTTTGGGTGTCCTTGTTTCATTCTCAACACCAAAGATCAACTTACCAAGTTTGATTCCAAAGTTGATGCAGGATACTTTGTTGGATATTCTTCAACATGCAAGGCATATAGAGTGTTCAATTGTAGAACAAAGACTGTAGAAGAAACTCTTCATGTCAAATTCAATGAATGTCCTAAAGATTCCATTCCTCAGAATCCTGCTGAGATGTTTGATCTGAATATCTTGCAACATGATTTTCATGTTGAGAATAGTGGTGTAGAAGATGAAGTTCTTCCAGCTGATCCACCACCAGCTTCTAATGCAACATCACAAGGAATTTCAGATGATGAAGATGCAAGTACTCTTTTGTTCAGATTCAGTGACAATATGTCCACATCTACCAAATCTGATGCTCCTCCTGCTTCAGCAATCCCACTCAATACAAATGCTGATGAAATTCTGGAATCCTCTCAATCATTTGAAATCCCAGCTGCTTTGTTTCCTGAATCTTCTTCAACTGCTGCATCAGTTCCTCCAGCAAACACTTGCACTGATCTCATTCCATATCAAGAACTGAAGGATCATCCATTATCTCAAGTTCTTGGTGATATTTCTACAGGTGTTTCAACCAGAAGTCAATTATCTAACTTTTGTCTTTATGCTCTCTTTGTCAGTCAACAAGAGCCAAAGAACTACCACATAGCACTTAGAGACATTGGCTGGGTGGAGGCAATGCAGTTGGAATTGTTGCAATTCAAGAAGCAACAGGTTTGGGAGCTGGTTTCTTTACCTCCAGGTAAGTGTGCAATAGGCACAAAATGGGTGTTTAGGAATAAAACAGATGAAAAAGGTCAAATCATTAAAAACAAAGCTAGACTGGTTGTACAGGGGTTCTGTCAGGAAGAAGGTATTGATTATGATGAAACTTTTGCCCCTGTAGCCAGATTAGAAGCAATTAGGCTGTTTTTAGCATATGCTGCCTTACATAAACTTAAAGTTTTTCAAATGGATGTCAAAAGTGCTTTCTTATATGGTAAAATAAAAGAGGAAGTGTATGTGTGTCAACCTCCAGGCTTTGAGGACAATAAACATCCTGATTGGGTGTACAAGCTTGATAAAGCTCTTTATGGGCTGAAACAAGCACCTAGAGCCTGGTATGACACATTATCCACTTTTCTTCTAAAAAATAATTTCACTAGAGGCTCCATTGATCAAACTTTATTCATAAAGAATGTAGGTCAGCATAAGCTACTTGTTCAAATTTATGTTGATGACATTATATTTGCTTCATCTGACCCAAAGTTGTGTGATGATTTCACTAAACTTATGACTACAAATTTTGAAATGAGTGCTATGGGGGAGTTACAGTTTTTCTTGGGTCTTCAAATCAAACAAAAACCTGATGGAATTTTCATTCACCAATCAAAATACACAAAAGAGCTTTTAAAGAAATTTGATTTGCAAAACTGTAAGCCATGTCCCAACCCCATGAGCACCACCACACAACTTGATGCAGATCTGAAAGGTACTTCAGTGGATGAAACTCTTTATAGATGTATGATTGGATCTTTAATGTATCTAACTGCATCCAGGCCAGACATTATGTTTGCCACATGTGTTTGTGCTAGATTTCAGGCTGCACCCAAAGAGTCTCATTTGATAGCTGTGAAAATAATTTTCAGATACTTGCAAGGTACTCAATTCCTGGGAATATGGTACTCCACTGGACAATCCTGCAAGCTGGTTGCTTTTTCAGATAGTGACTATGCAGGATGCAAACTCTCAAGAAAATCTACTTCTGGTGGGTGTCAGTTTCTAGGAAATTGCTTGGTTTCTTGGCAAAGTAAGAAGCAAACTTCTGTAGCCACCTCCACTGCTGAAGCTGAGTACATTGCTGCTGCAAGTTGCACTTCCCAAATTCTCTGGCTTCAGTCTCAACTCCTGGACTATGGCATCAAAGAACTGAAGACACCATTGTTAATGGATAGTGCTTCAGCTCTTTGTATTGTCAAGAATCCAGTTCAGCACTCTAGGACTAAACACATTGAGATCAGACATCACTTTATAAGAGATTGTTTTGAAAAAGGTCTGATTGATCCCAAATTTGTTCCTAGTGCTGATGAGCTTGCTGACATTTTTACTAAGCCTTTAGACACATCAACTTTTCAAAATTTAGTTCTAAGGCTTGGTATGTTGCAACTTGAATAGGTTAGTGTTTAAATGAATAAAATGTTAAATATCCTTTTAAAATTCCAAAAATATTTTTTCCTTTATCTTGACACATTTTGATATTTTCAGTACATACTGATACATATCAAAAGTACTGATTCAAGAACAGTTATGACCTTTTCTAATACTCTAAGTTACAAGTACTGATGAGTATTGATGTTCTAAGTACTGAAGGTCAAACATTGTTCACAAGTTCTGATGAACAAAATTTCTACAAAGTTCTGATGAACAAATTGTGTACAAGTTCTGCTGAACACATTATTCACAAGTTCTGATGAACAAAATTTCTACAAAGTTCTGATGAACAAATTGTGTACAAGTTCTGATGAACACATTGTTCACAAGTTCTGATGAACAAAATTTCCACAAAGTCTGATGAACAACTGTTGAAAACACCTGATGAACAAAATTATCGACAACACCTGATGAGTAATTTTACTCTTCAGTTGTTTAAACCTCAGTTGTTTTCTCTATTTAACTCAATCCTTCTCAGTTGTTTCATTATCACTTTCTCAGAACTTTTCATCTTTTTCAAAACCTATTTTCCCTCGTTCATCTATGCTTCCATGGCTGCTCTTACTTTGAAACCGCGTCACAATTCGATTGCCTACTTGACCAAATCTTCATTCTGGTCCAAGTTTGATGAAGCAGTGGATTTGATGAACTCCTCTCAATTCAAAAGTGCTTTTCTCATCAATCCAACTCTGTATGTTGAATCCATTCATCAATTTTGGATGAATGTTGAACTGGTAAATGTTGGAACTGGAGTCATCTCTCTTCGATCAACAGTCAATGGTCACAACGTGCATATCAGTCCCGCTGAGCTCAGGGATGTTCTTCAACTTGACGATGCCAACCTAGTCACTCAGTTCCCTAAAAGCGCCACTGACCTCTGTTTTACAAGTCATGAATACCAGGGCGACTTGAGTGACTCAACACTTTTCAAGAAGCACTTTAATGATCCAGAGCGTCTGATATTCCATATGATCAACATATGCTTGGCTCCGAAGTCTTCTTCATGGGATCAAATGTCATCTCGTTGGCAACAGGTATTGTACTCTATTCTCGAATCTCAAAAGCTAAATTTTTCTCAAATACTTTTTTCTGAATTAACTGAACATGCTGGTAAGCCTGTTTCATCTAGATGGTTACTCTATCCTCGTTTTATTATGGCCATCATAGAGAAACAGCTGCCACAAACAGGCCTTGTTGGTCAGGGGATCCCTGCTCCAGCAGTTTTGCTGGAAGTATATTCCAGACACAACTCCAACCTCACTTTAAAAGAGGCTGCCCGGAAGCTCAAACCCAAGCAACGGGAACCCACAGCCTCATCCTCAAAATCCAAATCCAAAGTCCCCACTAAACCAAAATCCACTAAGCCCAAAAAGGCTGCCCAGGGAAATGAGTCCCCTGAGTCTGCCCATGCCTCACCAAGGCATGAACTGACCACTGGTAGTAGTCAACCAGTGGTTCATCAGACTCAACCGGCTCAAACCGCCCAGGTTTCCTCTCTACAGGATCCTGGTGCAACCTTTGTAGGGGACACCACATCACTAGAACCTATTTCAGTTGAAATGGTTTCTATTGAAACGCACCAATCTCCCCGGGTGCATTCTCCTTCAAACCCACTTTCTATAGAAACCACCACCAACAGCCCAACATTTGTTATTGATCAAATCCTGAATCAGCTGAATACTCCTATCCCCTCCCAGACACCTATCACTACTGGGATAAGCTCCAACATTGAGGGGGAGGACCAAAGTGTCTCTGATAACCCACAGGATCATGACTACAACATCAGATCTCCTAGTGTGGAAAGAGAGATTCTGATATCTGACAAGGCTGCTACTTCATCACCTCCATCATTTGGAGTGATTGTTAGTGGTACCATTGCTAAGACCTTGTCAGAGGCAACAACTGATGAAGGGGTTACCCCTGAGGTTGGAAGTCCCCAGTACCAAGACAAAGGGGCACCTGAATCTGTTGAGCCACACTCAACTCAGGTAAATCCTGAGATTCTCAGGAGGTCAGATGATGTAGCTAATGCTACTGATGACCAAAGATCAGTTGCTGAGCTTGTTAAGCAAAACCAACTCCTTGAGGCTGAGGTATGTAGACTCAATGAGCTACTCACCAAAATGTCCAAGGACAAAAGTCCATCTTCCCCACTTAACCCACAGATGGCACCTTCTCATTCTGAAGGTCACCCAAACACTTCAACCACTCATATCCATTTTGAAAAGCCACCAGCCACTGTTTTTGGCACTAATCCTTTGGGTTCTAGCCCCCCAGAGGCATTAGCTGCTGCCTTTCTACAAATCCTCCCTCTCATCACTCCATTACTGAAATCAATTATTGTTCAAGCCCTTGATGAGAGGTTACCTTCCCAAACTCAAATTCAACAAATGGTTGATGAGGCTGTGACTGCTAAACTTTCAACTCTACATACTCCTTCTTCCCCTGCAGCCAAAAAGGGGGAGTTAGGAACTGAATCAGTCACAACTTCAGCTTCCAAAAGGCCAAGGTCTGAAGAGGTTGCAGTTGAAAGGTCTCCTGTCATTCAAGTAACTTATAAGAGACAGAAGAAGAACAAACCTGCTGAGATTATCAACACAGATGATGTGGAAGTTGAGCAGGAAATGGTTGCTAAAGAAATTGAAGTTAGTGCTGAACAATTGGAAGCCACAACCTCTGATGTACAAGAATTGGCTACAACTTCTGAAGTTCAAACACAGGCTACAATCTCTGATGCACAAGACACTGAACTAGAGGGGGTTCAAATTCCAGAGGTTCAGACTCAGGTTGAGACTCAGGTTATTGAGGTAAGGGCTCCTCCAAAGAAGAGAAGGCAACTCAGAATTCAAGAAGAAGAAAGTTCTGATGAAGAAGACAGGTTGCCTATCTCCACAGTCATCAAGCCAAAAGCTCAAAAGCCTGCACCTTCAACAACTGGGGTAGATCTGACAGTTCCAAAGAAGAAAATTACTCCTCCTGCCAATTACATTCCTGAAAAGCCATTAGTTTTTGGTCAACAGCCAATTATTACACCAGAGGCTAGGATGTTGGCAGTCAAAGTAAAACTGGAAGAAGAAGAGAGCCAAAAGAAACATGATGAGCAATTTCTCAAGTTGGTAGACAAAGATTATCCTCAGACTTCAACTATCACTGCAATGAAAAAGGAAGCTCAAAGATTGTATGCTCTGAAATGGACATTTAAATATACGAAAGAATTGATTAAGATGTGGCCTGACCCAAGGGTTCTTCATAGGATTCACAAGAGACAGCCCCCAGCAACTTATGCAAATAGGATCAAAAGGGTGTTGAGTGCTGAAATCATGCTTGGGTCAGTGCTTGATCCTTGGGAAATTATTAATGACTTCAAGAGTGTCTACAACTCGGGTGCAAAAGCTCCTAACTTCTTAGAGAACAAAATGATAAAGAAGGGACTGGTGTATAGGAGGCTGGAACATGTTCAGCAAGAAGAACTCTTTTTGTTTTTAGAGGGTAAGCACCCTGATGAGTTTGTGTACAGGGAAATTACAAGAGTAGAACTGAAGGATGGGACTACGGCCAGATACTTGTCTGAATTTTATGGGCCTGAGTCCTTCTTCGAAGGTGAACCTGAAAGAATGACTCCAGAAGAGAAGATGTTACTACTTGAAGCTTATGTCCGGGAGTCTTTCAGGTTAGTATACAATCAATAGCTTCAATGAGAGGGGTTAATGCTCATAGTCCATTTCCCCAATGGAGTTCCCTCTCATATTTTGACAGTTAGAGTTTTTGAAAGCTGTTGGTTATCAGGCTTATACTTTAATTGGTCATTTTGATACTGATCTCAAAAGAAAAAGACATATCTTTCTGCCTGGGAATAAATAAGTGAGACCTTAAATAAGTTAGAGGTTTTTGGCTGCATTGGTTCAGGGGGAGTTTGTTGGACTAAAAGAACCAATGAGCCTGATCAGAAAAATCTCTAAGTCTCACAGCATTACAACAACTGAAGAAGAACACAAAGGCTGATATTCAAATGTGCTGAAGTCACAAGATCTGAAGAGATGTACAACAGCTGAAGTGTAAGTCGTCAGGTGTTGTAGTGTATAGTTAGTCTTCAGTAGTTTTCTTATTGTTTGTAAAAGTCTGGTGAGTAGTTTACTCATCAGAGGTTTTAGTATTTTGTATTTCAGTAGTTTCAGTATTTGTACTTCAGTAGTTTTGTTAATCAGTAGTTGTAGAGTTTGTCTTCAGATGTTGAAGACATTCTCAGTCGTTTAGTTTATTTCAGTTGTTTTGTTTTGTCTGTTAGATGTCAACATCATGTGACATCATCAGACGTCACTGCCTTCTATATATAGGCAGTTGACATGATTGTAATGTAACAAAGTTAATGATCTGAATGAGATATTCCTTTTTACAGAAAACTTTCTCTCTCTATAACAAACTTGCGTTACTGTTTGATTGAAATGGATCTTACTTTGATTATGCTAATTCCGTGTTAAATTCCGCTGCTATACTCTACTGATTTATCAATTGAGAACATCTGATCCTACAGACAAGCCCAAGGGCAAGCAAGAACAAACAAAGCCCCAAAGCTCCAAATGTACCAAAATCTTTGGACGTAGCGTTGGACGTACGAGGAGGTAGAGGAATATCAAATTCTTGAATGAAAGAGGGATCCTCAATCTCCTCAGCACTTAAGTCATGTTCCCTTGGTCTCTTCTTCATCCATAGAATCTGAGATCTGAAACTAGTAGTGACACACTAAATCTCAGGTTCACTCTATTCATAGTCTGTAATCAGTGGCCGCATCTGCTCCACCATCAATGTTCTCCATGTCAGAGTCATGAGTGTCCTCCCCTTCATCAGCAGATGTAGTAGCACTGATCTCTAAAGAAGCAGATACAATGGCTATAGAAACAGTAATGGCTACACCAGCATCAGCAGCATCACCAACATCACCAATATCACCAGCATCTCTACCAACACCAGCATCATCATTACCAGCATCACCATCACCAGTACCACCCACATCTCCATCATCACCATCATCATCACTGTCTCCCTGAGGAACAATCATGTCCTCAATATCAGAATCAGAGCCGTCGTGTCTTCATCTCAGCCTGGCAGGTGCCACATACTCTGGGTTGAAGAAATGTCCGAAGAGACGACGATATGCAGGCCTGACATCCTTTTGCACTTAAGTCTTGACACGGTTGAGCATAGTATCAGGCATATGCTCCAACCGGATGACATCTGCATTTATCTTGGGGAGATCAGGCAACTTTGCATCAAAGGTCATTTGGAGGAACCTGGGATACAAGAGATACTTCTTGTCTCCTTTTGAGCTAACATTCTCCTTCATGTGCATGAAAACCATCTCAAAAAAGTTGCAGGGAATGTTAAGGATCAAAGCAACAAAATCAGACTGGAGCGTCTATCTCAGCTCATCGAAAGCACCCCGTCTTTATCCCAGGCAGTGTAGAAGTACATGGCACAAATACTTTAACTATGGACTGAGGTATGCCTTGTTCAGCACTCTAATAGTAAGATCCCCTTCATACCTTCACCACAAGAAGAAACATCGTACAAGATGCTTGTCCAAAAGAACAGGATGATCAGGCATTTCCTAAAACCCGCATATCCTCCTTATGTGTTCTGCAAAAACAACTACGTCTCTTCCTCCAAAAACTCCTCGAATGACAGTAGGCTCCACAAAGCAGTCAATACGGCTGACTCCGAAAATGATCTCTGGTGTGACAGATACGGAATATGCATCGTAGATATCACTGTGAAAATCCGAGAGAGTCTTAGAAAAGTGATGATCTCTGTAAAGTGTGCTGCATTCTTCGTTGACAAGTCAAGATATGTACATATGTTATTCATCAGGATCACTCATAGATCAGCCATTCTGCACTCGGAAAAATAAACGATTCAGTTCAGATTGACAGAAATGAAAACAGTTGAAAACTTAAACAAAATTCTTCATTCGTGCGAATGAACTACAATAGAAGCTTATTAACCACGAATGAGGGATCAAATGAATCTAGATGGAACACGAATGAGAATTACTCACGAATGAGCAGCAAGCTTAAACAATGAAAAAATGTCGTATGGTCATAATAGCTCAATATCATGGCTAAAAATGAAACAATGGTCAAAAGCACTCGAATGGACGAATCAAAACACACACACACAGTTAACGAATTAAAATGAGGGCGAATGATTCTTCGGATGAAACAGACGAATTAAATAAAAGTCTAATTCATTCCAGAGTCTAATTCGTGTGTATAAATCATTCGCCAGTGATGTTCATGCGAAACAACAGTTCGTTCGTGTGAACCGTTCGTTCAAGCGAATTAACCATTCGTATGAGTGACTCATTCCTATGAGTGATTCATTCGTGCAAGTGAACAACTAAAATGATTCATTCATGCGAGTGGGTTCACTTCCTTAATTCCTTTTGACCATTTGTCAGAAACAAGCACTCAACCACCACAATTATTAAGTTTTGTCTGCTTTGATGATAAATTGAGACAAGATTAAATATAATAACAAACAACTGATCATTTAAAAAGAAAAGTAAAAAGCTTTTTGTATTTTTCTAATAAGAAGAAAATGTACAACTGAACTATAACAAGAAAAACACATATTTTTGTGAGCAATGTTCAAGAAAAAAACATATATACCAGAACATATAAAATCAGTATCTTGGTGCAATCCATATAAAGCCTTGTCTAGCTTGTAGACTTGGTCACGATGTAATGGATCTTCAAACATGGGAGGTTGATTGACATACAAAACTTCATTTATCACACCATGATGGAATGCAATCTTATCATCCATCTAATAAACTTTGAACTTCTTGTAGTACGCATTATCCAGGAAAATTCGGATTGCTTCAAGATGAGCAACCGGTGCAAACACTTCATTGTAGTCAATTCCTTCAATCTGTCTAAAACTTTGCACCACCAGACGTGCTTTGTTTTTAAGTACGATACCATGATCATCACGTGTGCATCAAAGAACCCCTCTAGTACCACCCTTAGATTTATCAATAAGTTGCCAAACTCCAAGCTTTTTAAATTACTGCAACTCTTCCTACATTGCATCCACCCGTGATTCCTCTTTCAAGACTTAAGTGATGTTCCGGGTTCAACTTGGGAGATAAAACATGAATGAGCACAAAAGTTTACATCTGCAAAGTCAAGTATGTCGGCAAGACCACCCGAATGATGTTCATTTGAGGATGTATGTTGTTAATTCTACCCACCGGATGAGAAGGAACAACTTCTGGATCAGGATTATTAAGATTTAGATCCTCAATAGCAGGTACAATATTTTCAACATCTGGTTCTAGAACATATTGTTTAGAGTGATGGTCATCTGAGTCTGAACTGTCATCATGTGTCTGCGTAGAAACTTGAGCAGATGAAGGTTGCACAGGTTCATCAGGTGCATTCTATGCATCATGCATCATTTGAACAACAACATCATCATCAGCATACATGGGATGCATATTGAAAGAATCAAAGAGGTCAGAATAATTGAACATCCAGTCTGGACCCTTTCCAGGTGGTGGCAGTGTATCTCTAAACATCCACATGATACCACTCCTCCACATTGTGAGTTGATATGTTGTATACTCTTTTCTTAGGAGTTATATACCCAAGAAAATAGTCTTCTTCCACCTTCTCATTGAACTTGCCTGCTCATGTTTCTTAAGCACTGTGCATGGAGTACCAAAAGGTTCAAGATACTTAAGACTTGGTTTTCTGTTATGGAGCAATTCAAAGCAAGTCTTCCGATGTCTCCTGACAATCAACACCCAGTTCAAATTATAACAAGTATTAGCAGCTGCTTTGTTCCAGAACTGAACCGGAAGGGATGAATCAGCAAGCATAGTCCGAGCAGCTTCAATTAACGTTCTGTTCTTTCGCTCGATAACACCATTAAATTGTGGGACATATGGATCACTAAATTGTTGGGAAATTCCACGTTCATTACTTAAACTCTACATATTATGATTCTTCAATTCCATCCCGTTATCTTTTTTGAGCATACGAACTTTGAGCTTATAAAGTGATTCAAGCTTGGTAACAAGAACCTGAATACACTCGAACGTTTTAGATTTCTCCTTCATGAAGAACACCCAAGAGTATCTGGAGTACTCATCAGCGATGACTAAGCAATATTGATCTCCAGCGATGCTCTTGCGGTTGACCGTACTGAACAGATCCACGTGGAGAAGCTCGAGTGGAATAGTAATTGTGTAGGATCAGCTGTTCTCATTTGATCAATAGCAGCGGAATTCAACGATGAATTAGCTCAAAATTAATAAGAACAAAGTTAATCTAATAGAACAGTAAAGCACAAGTGGTTATAGAAAGAGAATTCTGTCAAAGGAATGATTCATTCAATTCGTACTAACTTCGTTAAAGATACAATGTGTCAACTGCCCTAATATAGAAGCAGTGACGTCTGATGATGTCACAAGATGTTGACATCTAACAGACAAAAGATAACTACTGAAAATAACTAAACTACTGAGAATGTCTTCAACATCTGAAGACATCCTCTTACAACTACTGAAAAGATAAAACTACTGAAATAGCACTACAACTACTGAAGGCTAACTACAACCGCTGAAAGCTAACACTTCAGCTGTTGTGAACAACATCTGAAGACTTGCTCTTCAGAGCTTGTAACTCTTCAGATCTTCTCTTCAACAGTTGTTTGTCTTCAGCCGTTGTGCTCTTTTTCAGTTGTAGTGAGCCTGTGGGACTTAGAGGATTTTCTGATCAGGCTCATTGGTTCTTTTGGTCCAACAAACTCCCCCTGAACCAATGCAGCCAAAACCTCTAATTATTAGTTGTCCCACTTATTGTTGATTTTCCAGGCAGAAAGATGTGTCTTTTTCCTTAGAGATCAGCTTCTAAGATGACCAATTAAGTGTAGGCCTGGATGACAGCAGCTCCAGAAGATCTAACAGTTGAAGAATGAGAGAGAACTCCAATTGGGGAATGGAATAAGAGTTGTTGCCTCTCTCATTGAAGCTACTGCCCATGCACAAGTTTAAAAGATTCTCTGACATAGGCTTCCAGAAGAACTACTTGATCTTCAATGGTTAGTAGCTCTGGCTCACCTTCAAAGAAGAACTCAGGTCCATAGTATTCAGAGAGGTACCTGCATGTGGACCCATTGTGCAATTCAATCCTTATGATTTCTCTGTATACAAATTCATCTGGATGTTTTCCTTCCAGGAACAATTGTAGCTCATTCTTCTTTACCCCTTCCATTCTTTTGTATACCAGCCCCTTCTTGATCATTTTGTTTTCCAATAGCTTGGATACTGGCATCTTAGCATTGTAGACCTTTTTAAAATCTTCAATGATTTCCCAAGGGTCCATCACAAATCCAGCCATAATGTCAGCACTTATCACCTTTTTGATTCTTCCTCTGTAGTCTTGTGGAATGTTTCTTTTGTGTATCCTGTGTTGCACCCTTGGGTCAGGCCATACCCGGATTGCTTCTTTCCTGTACTGGAAGGTATGCCTTAGTGCAAACAATCTTTGTGCTTCCTTTCTCATGACTGTTAGTGAGGAAGTCTGAGGGTAGTCTTTGTCTACCAATCTCAGAATTTTGTCGTCATATAATCTCTGACTTTCTTCTTCTTCTATCTTCACTTTTACAGCTTGCATCTGAGATTCAGGAGTCATTACAGGAATAATGGAAGACTCAGGCTTTTTCAGTTTTAGAACAGTTGACAAAGGTTGCCTATCTTCATCATCTTCCTCCTGAATCAACAGCTTTCTCCTCTTCTTGAGAGGTGCATCAATTGTTTTGACAGCTTTTGATTTTGAGATGGAAGTGGCTGATTTTGGAGCAGGTTTCTGAAAGTTAAGCATGCTGGAAGTGAGTTCCTGTTGAGATTTTTTAAGCAGCTCCTTCTTTTTCTTCAGACCTACCACATCCATTGCTTCAACAATCAGTTCTTTGTTAGGAGTCTCAGAGCTGCAAATCTTTGTTGTAACTTTGATAAGATTATTCCTATCCCAAGCCCTGATCTCAGCAACTGATCTCCCTAAGAATTTGGCTACAAATCTAGACATTACATGAAGTCTCTCACTTTCTTCCTTGTCATATTGCTTCCAAATATTGTCTATGTGATTTATTTCCAATTCCCTGATCTTCTTATTCAGATCTTCAGGTTCAGCATTTTCCTTGAAAAGGTGACTTATAATCTCATCCATGGCTTGAAAGTGAACTTGATCAGCCTGTTGTACTAGCTTCTGAAGCTCAGACATTTCAGGCTCTATCACATCAGCAGCCTTTTCAACTACATTCTTTTCAGCTTTTTCACTTGAAATCTCTTTCTCTACAATCTTTTCAATCACATCAGCCTTGGAAGATTTCTTCTGCCTTTTGTAGGTAAATTTCAGAGGAGATGCAGGCTTTTCAGAATCTATAGGAGAGGCAGGCTTTTCAGAATCGATAGTTTCAACTTGCACACTCACTTCCTGTACATCACCAGAGTCTTTTCTTTTTGTCTCTATGACAGGACTAGACTCCCCCTTTTTGACTGCAGTTGGTGTAGGAGGTTTAAGGCTAGAGAGAATTGTTTGAACTGCACCATCTATCAGTGTTTGGATTTGTGTTGGTGAGGGAAGTAGTTTGTCAAGAGAATTAGAAATAAGGGTTTGAAGTATGGGAGTGAGGAGAGGAAGAGCAGCAATGAAAGCAGCAACAAATGCTTCTGGGGGGTTTGAGCCCAGAGGATTTGTGCCTGAAGCAGAGGCTGGTGGTTGTTGTTGTTTTGGTGTAGAGGATGAAGTGTTTTGGTGACCTCCAGAAGTTGAAGGTGCCATCTTTGGGTTAATAGGGGAAGATGGACTTTTGTCCTTGGACATCTTGGTGAGCAGCTCATTGAGTCTGCAGACCTCAGCCTCAAGGAGGTTGTTTTGATGTAGAACATCAGCTAGGGTCCGTTGGTCATCATTAGCCTTGGCTAAATCATCTGACCTCCTGATAGTATCAGAATATACTTGAGTTGAGTGTGGCTCAACATGTTCAGGTGCCCCTTTGTCTTGGTACTGGGGACTTCCAACCTCAGGGTTAAGCCCTTCATCAGTTGTTGCCTCTGACAGGGTCTTAGCTATGTTACTACCAGCAATCACTCCAAATGATGGAGGTGAAGAAGTAGCAGCCCTGTCAGATGTCAGAATCTCTCTGTCCACACTAGGAGATCTGATGTGGTAGTCAGAATCCTGTGGGTTATCAGAAACACTTTGATCCTCCCCCTCAATGTTGGAGCTAATCCCAGTTGTAATAGGTGTCTGGGTAGGGATAGGAGTGTTTAACTGATCCAGGATTTGGTCAATTACAAAAGTTGGGCTTTGTGGGGTGGTTTCAATAGGAATAAGCTGTGAAACAGATTGCACCCGGGGAGAATGGTGCTTTTCAATAGAAACCTTTTCAAGTGAAATAGGCTCTAGAAGTGTGGCTACCCCTTCCATGGTTGCACCAAGTTCCTGTTGAGAGGAAACCTGGGCGGTTTCAGCTGGTGGAGTCTGATGGACCACTGGCTGACTACTTCCAGTGGCCATATCATGCCTTGGTGAGGCATGGGCAGACTCAGGGGACTCATTTCCCTAAGCAGCCTTTTTGGGCTTTTGGGATTGTGGTTTGGTGGGGACTTTGGATTTTGATTTTGAAGTGGAGACTGTGGGTTCCCTATGCTTGGGTTTGAGCTTTCGGGCAGCCTCTTTGAGAGTGGGGTTGGTGTTGTGTCGGGAATATACCTCCAGTAGAACTGCTGGAGCAGAGATCCCCTGACCAACAAGGCCATTTTGATTTAACTGTTTTTCTATGATGGCCATGATAAAACGTGGGTAAAGAAGCCATCTAGAAGAAACAGGTTTAGAAGCATGTTCAGTTAATTCTGAAAATAAGATTTGTGAAAAATTTAGTTTTTGAGATTCGAGAATTGAGAATAATACCTGCTGCCACCTTGAAGACATCTGGTCCCATGATGATGATTTTGGAGCTATACAGATGTTGATCATGTGGAAGATAAGACGCTCCGGATCATTGAAATTCTTCTTGTACAGAGTTGAATCGCTTAAGTCACCTTGGTATTCATGACTTGTGAAACAGAGGTCAAGTAGGTTCTTTGGGAATTGGGTGACTAAGTTTGCATCATCAAGTTGAAGAACCTCCCTCAGTTCGGTGGGACTGATGTGGACAGTGTGTCCATTGACTGTAGATCGAAGAGAGAGAACACCAGTGCCGATGTTGAGGAGCTCGACATTCATCCAGAATTGATGAATGGATTCAACATGAAGTGTGGGATTGATAAGAAACGCAGTTTGGAATTGCGATGCATTCATGAGATCAACGGCTTCATCAAATTTGGACCAGAATGAGGATTTGGTGAGGTAGGCAACAGAGTTATGACGAGGTTTAAGGTTCATGGTCGCCATGGAAGCAGATACTTGAGAGGGAAGATAGGTTTTTGAAAAAGATAGAAAGTTCTGATGAAGTGGTAATGAAACAACTGAAGAAGGTTTGATATAAATAGAGAATTGGAATATGTTCTTCAGATGTTATAAAAAGAAAACAGCAGAGGTTGAAACAGCTGAAGAGTAAAGTTACTCATCAGGTGTTGGTGACAGTTTTTGTTCATCAGCTGTTTTCATCATGTACTCATCAGACTTTGTGAAACATCAGATTTTCTCATCAGATTTTGGATAAATTTGTCATCAGACCTTGTGAACAAAAGTTGTTCATCAGGCGTTGTGAAATATTTTTGACTTTCAGTACTTTGTCAACCAAAACCCATGAGTACTTTTAACTGAGAATATTGGTAAAGGTCAGATCTTTCCTTGAATCAGTACTTCTGATACTTATCAGTATTTACTGAAAATATTAGGAGTTGCAAGGGGAATATTTTTGTATTTTTGAAAATTTAACTGGTGGATGGAATTTTATTCAAGTTGCAGCATACCAAGCCTTAAAACTAAATTTTGAAAAGTTGAAGTGTCTAAAGGCTTAGTAAATATATCTGCAAGCTCATCAGCACTAGGAACAAACTTTGGATCAATCAGACCCTTTTCAAAACAATCCCTTATAAAATGATGTCTGATTTCAATATGTTTGGTCCTAGAGTGCTGAACTGGATTCTTGACAATACAAAGAGCTGAGGCACTATCCATTAACAATGGTGTCTTAGACACTTTGATGCCATAATCCAAAAGTGGAGTCTGAAGCCAGAGAATTTGTGAAGTACAGCTTGCAGCAGCAATGTACTCCGCTTCAGCTGTTGAAGTGGCCACAGATGTTTGTTTCTTACTTTGCCAAGAAACCAGACAGTTTCCCAGAAACTGACAACCACCAGAGGTTGATTTTCTGGTAAGTTTGCATCCTGCATAGTCACTATCAGAGAAAGCAACCAGCTTGCAGGAATGCCCAGTGGAGTACCAAATTCCCAGAGATTGAGTGCCCTGCAAGTATCTGAAAATTCTTTTAACAGCAATTAAGTGAGATTCTTTAGGTGCAGCCTGAAATCTGGCACAAACACATGTAGCAAACATAATATCTGGCCTAGATGCAGTGAGATACATTAAGGACCCAATCATACATCTATAAAGAGTTTCATCAACTGATTTACCTTTCAAATCTGCATCAAGTTGTGTGGTGCTGCTCATGGGGTTAGAACATTGTTTACAGTTTTGCAAATCAAATTTCTTTAACAACTCTTTTGTGTATTTGGCTTGATGAATGAAAATGCCATCAGTACTTTGTTTGATTTGAAGACCCAAGAAAAACTGTAATTCCCCCATGGCACTCATTTCAAAATGTTTGGTCATTAACTCAGTAAACTCAGCACACAACTTTGGATCAGAGGAAGCAAAAATTATGTCATCAACATAAATTTGAACAAGAAGCTTATGCTGTCCTACTTTCTGTATGAACAAAGTTTTATCAATGGATCCTCTAGTGAAATTATTTTTAAGAAGAAAAGTGGATAGAGTGTCATACCTGGCTCTAGGTGCTTGTTTCAGCCCATAAAGAGCTTTATCAAGCTTGTACACCCAATCAGGATGTTTATTGTCCTCAAAACCTGGTGGTTGGCACACATACACTTCCTCTTTTATTGTACCATATAAGAAAGCACTTTTGACATCCATTTGAAAAACTTTTAGTTTGTGTAAGGCAGCATATGCTAAAAACAATCTAATTGCTTCCAGTCTAGCTATAGGGGCAAAAGTCACATCATAATCAATACCTTCTTCCTGAGAGAACCCCTGTACAACCAGTCTGGCCTTGTTCTTAACTATTTGACCATTTTCATCAGTTTTATTCCTAAATACCCATTTAGTGCCTATTGCACACTTACCTTGGGGTAAAGGAACCAGTTCCCAGACTTGTTGTTTCTTGAACTGCAACAACTCCAACTGCATAGCTTCCACCCAGCCATTGTGTTTGAGTGCTGTGTGATAGTTCTTTGGCTCTTGCTGACTCACAAATAAAGCATGAAGACAAAAATTTGACAATTGACTTCTTGTGGAAACACCAGCAGAAATGTCACCCAGAACTTGAGATAATGGATGATCCTTCAGTTCTTGATATGGAATAAGATCAGTGCAAGTGTTTGCTGGGGGTTCAGCTGCTGCGGATGTTGATGAAGAACTAGGGAACAGTTCAGCAGGAATTTCAAATGATGTAGAAGAATCCAGAATTTCATCAGCATTTGTATTTGGAGGAACAACTGGAGCAGGAGGAGCATCAGATTTAGCAGACAATGGCAGATTATCACTAAATCTGAACAGATGAGTACTTTCATCTTCATCATCATGACTTCCTTGAATGTTACCTGTAGAAACTGTTGATGGAACTGCTTTAAATGCATCATCTGTCACAACAATAGACTCAACTGGTGATTGATAGAATTCATGTTGCAAGATGTCTAGATTAAACAGCTCAACAGGATTTTGTGGAATAGAATCTTTTGGACATTCATTGAATTTGACATGAAGAGTTTCTTCAACCATCTTTGTTCTGCAATTGAACACTCTGTAAGCCTTGCAAGTGGAAGAATAGCCAACAAAATATCCTGCATCAACTTTGGAGTCAAACTTTTTAAGTTGATCTTTAGTATTGAGGATATAGCAAGGACACCCAAAAGCTCTGAAGAAGGAAATCAAAGGGGTTAAATTATGAAGCAGTTCATAAGGAGTTTTCAACCATCTTTGATTCACCAAAACCCTGTTGTGCACATAACAAGAAGTATTGACAGCTTCTGCCCAGAAAGTCAATGGCAAGCCAGAATCAGCCAGCATTGTTCTGGCAGCTTCAATCAGGGTTCTATTTTTCCTTTCAACTACTCCATTTTGTTCAGGAGTTCTAGGGATGCTGTACTGTCTCTTGATTCCCTTAGACAGATAAAATTCATCCAGAATATGATTTCTGAACTCTGTGCCATTATCACTCCGTACACACTTGACAGGAAGAGAATATTGCTTCTCAACATACAACACAAAGTTTATAATGGACTTGGCAACCTCATCTTTTGAGTGCAAGAAGAAGGTCCAGACAAACCTTGAGTAATCATCTACAATTACTAAGCAATACTTCTTCTTTGCCATACTCATAACCTTCACTGGCCCAAACAAATCGATGTGCAACATTTGCAAACAACCAGTGGATTTGGTATCACCAATTGGAGGAAAAGAAACTTTCTGTTGCTTCCCTTTCAAGCAAGCAGTGCAATTCTCATCACAACTAAAATCCTTCATTGGAAGACCTCTAACCAACCCATGTTTCACCAGTTGATTCATGTTTTTGAGATTGACATGACCCAACCTTCTGTGCCATAGATTAGATTCCTGGAGAGAGGCCTTTGAAAATAAACAAGGATGACCTTTAACAGAGATTTTCTTTGACAAATCAAAGGCATAAACCTTTCCCACTCTGTTAGCCTTAAGGAGAGTATACTCATCTAAGACTTTGCCAATAAGAGGCAGCACTTCAGAAGACAATATCCTACAGTCTTGCTTGGTGAAAAGAGAAATGTGACCCTTATCACACATCTGACTGACACTCAGAAGATTATACTTAAGATTTTCTACATGATTTACATCATCAAACCTTATCTCACCATTTGTCACAAAACCTTTTCCTATAATGTAACCCTTAGCATCATTTCCAAAAGATACAAATCCCTTCCTTCCTGTAAAATAGTCATTAAGAAGAGATCTGCTCCCAGTCATATGCATGGATCCTCCACTGTCAACATACCAGATGCTATTTTGGCATGCTGAAGGACCCTGCATACACCAACACACTCAGTTAGACTTTGGGACCCAAACCATTTTGGTTTTGGGTCTGTCAACACATGAAGAAACAAAATTAGCAGTTTCAGTTGAAGCAACACTTGAATCATTCTTATCAGATGATTTAGTCTTGACTTTTGATTTTGGTTTCTTCTTCTGAAATGAGACAACAGATGCCTCTGCTAGATTAACTCTTCCTAGCAGTTGTTGCATCATTAACATCAGTTGATTATGGTTTTTTGTCAAGATTTTGATTTCATTAGACACATTATGACCTGACTTTTGATTTTTGGGTTTTATCACCTTAGTTTCTTTAATTGATGAAGAATCTTTCAAGTGTTGTTTCTTTGAATCTGGAACAACTCCTTTACCTTTCTTGGAGTTACTGGATTTATTTCCTTGTGAGGTTTTTCCAGATTTTGAAACTACTGATGATTCTGGTACAAACTTGGAACTAAATTCATTTTTCATTTTGAGTAGGTTCTTGTTTTTATGCTTTATTTTGTTGAATTTAGAACCTTTTTTGTACCAGCATTCATCAGAGGAATGATTAAACAGCCTACAAATTTCACAAGGCACCCTCTTTTGCTTTCCCTTGTAAGTATCTACAAGTACTGATGACTTAGATACTGAATTTTTGTTCTTCAGGACATTTGGAACATCAGTTTTTGTAGACAAGTTAACAACAGCTGTTGTGTTGACAACCCCTGAAGAGTTATTCTTCAGCACTTGTCTATCAACATATTTCTCATTAGCAGTTGTAGCATTATCAGCTTTTTCTACAACTGCTGATGAGTGACTCTGACTTTTCAGAAGCCGTGCATCTTTCTCTCCAGTGCCATGCCCATCTGACTCAATCAGTTTTAAATTTAATTCATTTGAAACATTTTCATCAGAATCAATCTCAATTAAAACACTATCCTGACATGTTTCACCCTGGATAACATTTGTACATCCAATAGAATAAGAATAAGTTTCAATTTCCACAGTTTCATGCTCAGATTTGCATGCACTTGACTCACTTCCAAATGATTCTTCAGCATCAGACTGTTCTGAAGATTTGGTGGATTGGTATACACTGTCCCCTTCAGACTCACAGTTAAGATTTTTTGGTGAATAATCAACTGGAGGGGCGGTGTGATTGTATCCAATACCAAACCTCACATTTGATGATGTTTGCTTGTTTAACAACAACTCAAACCCCTTGCAAGATTCAACCCATTTTTCACACTCAACTTGGGTTGCTGCAAATGTTTGTTTCAGATCATTGTGTTTTACAAGCATGACTTCCACCCTAGCCTTTTCATCAGACAACTGACACTTGAGTTTATAAATTTCAGACTCTTTTTCATTCAAAACTTTCTCAAATTCATTTTTATTCTTAGTCATGACCCTTTCTAAATCCAACTTCTCATTGATTAATTCAACATTTGTTTCTCTGATAGAAGCAAATGCTGAAATACATGATTCTGAACACAACTTGGCTTTTGATTCAGATGATACCTGAGATGTTGAAGAAGTTGAACTTGAGGTGTCAGTTGAATCAATAGCCATCAAGGCAAGATTCCCAAATGGGTTATCTCCACCATGTGGACCAGCTTTAGAGTACAGCTGCATATTGAAATCAGATAAGTCATCAGGTAAACTACTCCAATCAGCTACTCCAGGGGTGAAGAAGCTCTGATGTTGTTGTTGTTGAGGCTGTTGATTTGTTTGAGATTTGCTGGGATCAGGAAGAGCAGGTGATTGTGAAGGAATTAATGCTGGAGTGTGAGTAGGTTGAGGCATGTAAAAGCAGGGATATGGATACGGCATAGGACTTTGTGGAACAAAATGGGCTGGATAAAATTGTTGTTGACTGGTTCCAGAAGATTGTTGTCCTTTGTTTGGTGTGTTGTTGCTTGGAAAGGTCACAAAAGGTGCAGAAGAACTTGGTCCAGTAGATTTGCACTCTCTAGCAAAATGACCAAGTCTGTGACACTTGTGGCATCTCAACTTCCCTTTGTCAAAACCAACCTTGGTTTTGCCAGATAATCCGGGAAATTTTCTTCCAGTTCTTTTGTAGAATTTTTGAGATCTTATGTTGATTAATGCCATCTGACTCAATATATCCATTTCCTCCAGATCATCATCTGGAATTCCTTTCAAATCATCCATCACAAAACACAGATTATCACCATAATTTCCTGCATTACCATCAACTCCCACAAAAGCATGTTCAGCATTGTTAGTAGAAAAATCAATATGTTCATCATAAGAGCATTCTGACCCATTAACCTCTGACTCTTGACATATCAAAGCAGTATTGCCAGGAATAAAATCATCAGTGAGTTTTCCAGATGAAGACAGTTTTCTCTTCTGTTCTACCTCTCTCTCAAAAGTTAAGAGTTTCCCATGGAGTTGGGTGAGAGATAGATTCTCTAGATTTGCATTAGAGCGTAAGACAATTGTATATGTGTCCCATCTCTCAGGCAGTGATCTGAGAAATCTGTTGTTCATCTGACTATTTGTATATTCCTGCTTAACCATTTTCAATTCAGAAATCAGACAAGAGAATCTCTCAAACTGCTGAGTCAGTGACTCACCCTTTCTATGAGAGAATGTCTCATACTGTTGAGCAAGGATTTCTCTAGTATTTGCTAAAACCTCATCAGTTCCACCGAATTGTTCTTTCAGTGCAACCCAGAGATCATGAGCAGTATCATGATGCATCAAGCCTGAATAAATCTCATTCGGCAAAGCCATGGCCAAAATACCATGAGCTTTCGCATCAATTTCAAACAGTCTAATATCCTCATCCGAATACATATCCGAAGGTTTCGGAATCATGAGTTTAGTTTCAGGATCAGTGATCATGGGTTTATACGGACCATGCACTACAGATTTCCAACATCCTGCACTATTAATTGACAGGTGATGTAGCATTCGACGTTGCCAAATGTTGTACTCACTCCGAACCAGCATTGGAGGCTTGGTTGCGGAGCCTGTATTGTGCGGATCATTGTTTGGAGTAGTCATGATCTCAGATTCAAGCAATATCAATGAAATTCAAATGAATTAAGGTAAATTCCAACCAATTGATTCAACACATTTTGATTATTAAAAAACAAATCAACATAAGTTAACAGAAAACTTCAATCTATAACGAATTCTTACTAATCGGCTAATTCGATCAACCAGAGAACTGAATTGAGCAGTTTCAGAGATCAATTGTTTAATCGATCAATGACTAACCTTCTCTGATACCATTTGTAGGATCAGATGTTCTCATTTGATCAATAGTAGCGGAATTCAACGATGAATTAGCTCAAAATTAGCAAGAACAAAGTTAATCTAATAGAATAGTAAAGCACAAGTGGTTATAGAAAGAGAATTCTGTCAAAGGAATGATTCATTCAATTCGTACTAACTTCGTTAAAGATACAATGTGTCAACTGCCCTAATATAGAAGCAGTGACGTCTGATGATGTCACAAGATGTTGACATCTAACAGACAAAAGATAACTACTGAAAATAACTAAACTACTGAGAATGTCTTCAACATCTGAAGACATCCTCTTACAACTACTGAAAAGATAAAACTACTGAAATAGCACTACAACTACTGAAGGCTAACTACAACCGCTGAAAGCTAACACTTCAGCTGTTGTGAACAACATCTGAAGACTTGCTCTTCAGAGCTTGTAACTCTTCAGATCCTCTCTTCAACAGTTGTTTGTCTTCAGCCGTTGTGCTCTTTTTCAGTTGTTGTGAGCCTGTGGGACTTAGAGGATTTTCTGATCAGGCTCATTGGTTCTTTTGGTCCAACAAATTGAGTGATACTTTTTGAGCTTATGAGACTTCTTGGATTGCTTTCCCTTCTTGCATGAGATGCAGGCATCAGACAGTTTGAAATTCTTTAAACATACTCCTTCAACAAGATAGTTGTGAACCAAATGATTCATCTTGCGCAGGCTCAAATAACCCATCTTCGCATACCAAAGGATTGAATCTTTTTTCTGTTGCCTTAGACATAAAACATGAAGTAGTAGAAGATGTGGTTGAAGCTGTGGCCATGTTGAGAACATACAAATCCTTCTTTCTAGGAGTTGACATCAAAATCTAGTCTTCAGGAATGGTGATACCTTGCTTGAGAATGTAGCAGCTAGAATCATCAAAAAGAAATTTGTACTTCTTGTAACAGATTTGTGACAGGGAGAGAAGATTGTTCTACAGCTGCTTCACATACCTTACTTTGTCAAATGAAACTTGAGAATTTGAAACAATTCTTTCTACTGTAATATAACCACATTTTTGTCCAGCAAATGCTACATATCCTCCTCTTTTTAGATTGACATTCGTTAAAAGAGATATGTCTACAGTCATGTGCCTTGCAGCCCCACTATCAACAATCCAAGTGTTGTTGAGAGCAGCTTTTGGGGCAACCTGCACATACACAAATCATTCGTTGAAATTGGGAACCCAAGCCTTATATAGTCTTGGGTTTACGCAATGAGCATAGGATTTTCATTTCAATCCATTGTCCATCCGAAATCCTTTTATCGGGAAGGTTTGAAGAATTTTCAATGTTTGAAGCTGAAGTCTTAGAAGATTTAGCCTTCCAGATGGTATTTTTATTAAAAGAATTTTTCAAATAGACAGAAGATGGCTTGGATTTTTTGACAAGAACAATCTTGGGTATATCTTGATCAAGAATAACCCTTTTACCCTTATCCTGAGACTTGATAGGAGGTGGGTGTTTGGATTTGACTTGAGGTAAGTGATGAACAGATTTGACCTCCTTAACAAAAGGGTGATTTGTTTTTCTGTATGATGCAAAATGTGGTCTAGCCAATTGAAGGCAAGATCTAGCAAAGTGTCCAAATGCACCACAATCGAAACAAGCTCGTTTATTTTTAGAAAACAACTATTTGGTTTTAATATTAAACTCTTTGTGTTGGTGCATATTTTGGGTGTCCGTTGCTGGTCGAATAGATTAGATTTGTATTTTCTTATTTGTAATCACTTGGGAAACTGAGTCGTTCGTAGGAGCATATGCGAATGGATTTTATGTAAAGGGGTCCATTCGGTCGAATTAGTGGCCGAATGTATCCATTAGGGTGAATGGGCTACAGCCCCTATAAATACCAGTTTCCAGATTTTAGGGTTTAAGGTTTTTGTGTGTTCTTGGGTTTGAGCATGAGAAGGGGAGAGATCATGCTCGATCTCTACCCAGCAACACTATGTTATTTTATGATGTGGATTCAATCATGTAATCAATCGATTCTTCAATATACCATTTGATTTTATTCATCATCTTCATGTGTGCAAACCCTAAGCTTCCTTACAAAGTGAAATCGCCGGTCCAAAAATGTCTTTACAGTTTGTTTTGAAATTTAGAAAGATAGTTTCTATGAAAATCAGTTGATTTTGTCTTGTCATGTTTGAAACCCAAACCCTTTGTCCTATTAAAAACAAAATTGTCACAAAGCCTATTGCTTTGGAGAATTTTGAAGACAAATTTGTCTTTGGTGGGATTGGGTCAACCTTTTTGACACAAGATGTCTGATTCTTAACCATGGACACATGAGGTGAAGAATCAGAATCATCCTCAGAATCAGAGACCCAATCCTCAACCACTCCCTCCGCAAATGATTCTTTAGATATTGAAGAACCCTCATCTGAAATGACTCCAATAGGATTAATTAATAAAGGAGTTTTAACTTGAAAATCTTTGATTTCTTTGTCATTAGGTGAGTTAACAAAATAGTTTAAAACTGGTGGAGGACAATGGTTGTACTTTGCTTGTTTACCCTTCACTTTCAGATCAGTCCCATCACTGATCAGGTACTAAAGGATATATGAAGCATTCTTGTAGCTCTTGAGCTGCTGACTCAAAGTCTTATAGTCACATTCAACTATGGCTAGCTTATTCTTTGTGTCATTAATGATGTTGAGATAAGAAGTGATAGCATCTTGCTTATTAAGCACATCAATCTCAACCTTATGTAATTGCCTATTTAGTAAATCAATTTTAGCTTGAAAATCTTTTTCATTTGATTTTAAAACACGATTTGCCTCAATACATTGGTTGAGATCACTGATAAGGTCCGCATTATGCTCCTGATAAGCCAAGATCGTACTTTCAAGGTCAACAAAATGAAAACATCTGGAATTAAGTGATGAACATTCATCATATACCTGACCAATCTGAGATAGAGAAACAGTATCCACCATCAAAGAAAATTGTGTGGTGTGTTGATCTTCAGAATCAGCATCTGTTTCTCTTTGATTTTTGGAGTCTAAAGAGCTTTTATTCTCCAATCCTGATGACTCATCCAATCTAATCTTTATTTCTCCTAAATCATTCTCATCACTAGGATCAGCAACTTCCCTGATTCCTGCAACACAAGCTTTCTAATATCTCCCTTATCAGAATTGAATCTGAAATCCCAGTTCACCCCTTCCTCATTCTGAACCATCAGGGCCTTGTTTGCATTTGAATAATAAGCATGAGAGGGAGTCTTAATTGGTACTAATCTTCTTTCTGGATTTGTAGAAGATGATCTTTGATTCTTGAAGTGATTCTTGTTCCCCATCTTCTTTGGCTCGTTGCATTGCCTAGAAATGTGTCCTTTATCACCGCGATTGTAGCAGGTAACTGAGGACATGTCAAAACCAAACTTTGAATCCTTGTTCAAGTTGATATCCTTCCCTGTTCTTCTTACAAAATCCTTTGCCTTTCTGACTGCACTTGCCAGAGCCCACATAATATCAATCCTTTTTATGTCATCTGGATCAATCTGTGAGTAATCTTCATTGGTCAAGTGTGGATTTCCAGTCTGTCCAGCTAACAATCCATCATAAGGACTCACAAGTGTCGATAAAAGACACATGTGCTCTTTAGTTACCTCCACTGTCACTTTTTCAAAATTATCTGTCTTCAAATTGGTGACAGAATGGCTATCCTCTGAATGAGAAATAGAAGTGGCAGCAGACTTACTGAAATGAGCCTGACTTGAACTGGGAACCTCCTTTGTCTGAGATATAAAAGCATTTTTTAAAGGTGCATGTGAAGGAGTTTTCTCCACAGTAGGAGTAGAGTAATAAATTGAAGGATCTTGAACTTGTGCCACTCTCTTGGCTTTCTACTTGTTCTCTATCTCCTGCTCCTTCAACTTTTGAATGAACTCATTGATATTCATTGAAGCAAGCATCTCACTCTGCTTTAGTACAATAAGGAAAGATTCCCACTTTGGAGGTAAAGCATCAGCCAGACATTGAATCTTCTCTTGAGTAGTTGTCTTGACTTGATGGTTGAAGAGCTCACTGAGAAGATGATAGAATCTGGCAATGAGTTCATCCAGAGACTCGTTTTCCACATACATAAAGCTTTTGAACACTTTCCTCAAAACTTTAGATTTAATGCTCTTCAGTGCGTCATTCCCTTCATATCTCTGTTGTAAAGCATCCCATAGCAATTTGGAAAAAGTAATTTGTCTGAACTGATGGAATATGTCAGTGACAATAGACTGAGACGATATTGCATAGGCCTTCTTCTCAAAAACATATAGCCTTCGTTGTGGTTCAGTCATCCGAGTGACAGGCATGGGAGTTCCATCCTCATTGAGTGGTCTCATATATCCACCTTCAATAATCATCCGCAAGTTGGTGTCCACCTTATTGATGTGAATCTCAAAGCTATACTTCCAGCGAGGATAGTCATCCAAAGAAAGCAGCTTTTGAGCTTTGTTGGAGTTCCCTGTCTCTGTCTCTGTAAGTAATAGATTCCGAATCATGTGGTTCTGGTTGCCATGAATGCAATTTCGTCCATGTCAGCAAACGTAACCTGAATTAACACTTAGAATAAAATACAGTCCTTAGGTAAGAATTAAGCTAGAATATACGAATAACGAGTACGAATGAAAAGTTATGACATGAATGAAGAATTTAATGGTAAGTTAACACGAATGAATGATCGGCACAAGTGAAGACAAACGAATGGAAATGTTAAGCGAATGAAGATTAGGACGAATGAATATGTATTGTGCGAATGAAGAGACGAATGAAGTGTTCAAACGAATGGATAGCTGACACGAAGGAAAAGTAGAACGAATGTAAAAATCAAACGAAGGATGAGTTCATTCGTACAAGAGTCATGTGAAGTAAACGAATGAAGGTTGATCCGCCCAGCAATTCATTCGTGTGAATTCCTACTCACCCAAAAATCCCATTCGTATAATCTGGGTTTTAAGCCACACAAAAATCCTTCAAACTTGATGATTAGGCCGAATTCCACCACCAAAATTGGTACACAGCTTCACAATAATCTTCCCAAGATTCCTAAATCAACAACTCAGCAAAGGAACCGCAAAAGCTCAAGTTTTTCAATAGAAAAGTTAACTTTTGAAGAAGGGAAAATAGGGTTTTTGCAGAAAATCAACAAAATAGGTTGGAAATCAACAGATTTGATTGAAAACAAGCAGAATCAAGAGCCAAAGCTCTAATACGTCTTTATGGGACCTTGGAAACGACTAGGTTCCTTGCAGATTCTGCTCAGCAGGCCTCGAATAGTAGGAATCCTATTTGGGGGTTTTCCATTAGAAATCTATAACCCCCGTGGTAATACGATGATTGGGAATCAACGTTTTGATCGAAATCGAACACCACGGGTATGAGAACGAACATGGAATGCAAGGGGCGGCTCTGAAACCTAGGCAATTGATATGGAATGTTAAGGGGGTATGACATATTCTATTTTTGTAGGTATTTATAGGGACTTGCACATCGCACGAATGGGCCGCACGAACCACCCATTCATACGAATCACGATCCACGAATGAGCAAGTCACATGAATCAATCAGATCCCTAATTTATTTGTACGAGCGAATCAAAATTCTGATTCATTAGCTTAACTTGAGATTTGTTAAGCGTTCATTCGTGTGAATGAACTCATATTTAGGTTCATTCATATGAACGGTCCTGTTTGATATCAAAAGTCAAAGTCAAACATGTTAAACACAAATAAACAATACCAAATACTTGATTTCATTGATAGCTAAAGCTTTACATATAATCATAGACTATTACATATGAACTAGGGACAAACGATGCGTCTACACTTTTAACACAGCTTGCAATGTTCAAAACTGAGCAATACTAAACAAGCCCCATCAGAGAAATCCCTATGAGATATTCTTCAATCAGAAGCCGAAGGTCGGTCACTCCAAATCATTTGGATGCCTTGCACTCTCCTCCACACTAAACCGAATCACAAGTTTGATATCAAAGTTGATGAGTTTAATTCGTGGGCTATTCTTATAAGAAAGCTGTTGGTTCTATCTGCCCAAGAGACATAATAAATTGATGTGGCTAGTATGCTATAATCCAAGTCGGGTCATACCCAATAACAAACTAGACAAACACCTACTATATTTATTTAATTGATATGATCAGTTAATTAAATAACAACACTTAGAAAATTGTGTTTTCTAAATAGAAGCACTCGTGAAATTAATAGATTACTTGGGTAATTTATTTATGAGAGATAACTTTATTTTGTTATTTAATTGGTTAAATAATATTTATAAAGTTTAAATAAAATGTAACAAGTAACTAATTAAATGTCACTAGTTAAAATGGTTTTTACTATGACTAATTTAATTAAAAGTGGGAAGTATCTCATTGGTGAAGAGATGCATGACCCAAGAGTGTTCAATCCCACATATGCGTTACTACCTTTTGTTTAACCAATCATGAGACATGCATTTACACATTTTCACATACAAGTATCTCTCACACAATAAAAAAATAAACTCTCTTATCCTCTCTCCTTGTAATTTTCGGCCAAGACCAGGAGCAAGAGAAAAAGAGTTTTGTGGTTCTTCTATGTTGTTCAATCCTAGCACACCTTGTAGTTTGTTGTAGGTTTGTAGGTATACAAGCTTGTGGTCTTCATCCTTTGGAGATTTCATTCAAGAATCATCATCTATTTCAAGAATCACACCCTCTAGAGGAGGAGGTAGTTTTCTTGTTTCTAACTATGTTTGTTTGTAAGCATGAACATCCTCATATGGATCCTTTGATTTGGGTTAATCATAAAATGGTTTATGACCATTTTAAAACAAGTTTTAAACTACTAATATCCGCTGCGTTTTTTACATTTTAAAATGGTTAAAATGGCTTTGATAAACTTGTTAAAACCCAACAAAAGCTTCTTACCGAGTGTACAACAAGGAGACTTGGCTGATAGTGGAATCATACTACATTGATTTGCAAGAAATGAACAACACCGATACCGGTTCAGGTCTAACTGGTTATTTCAGTATGATTCTGCATTTGAGGCCTTCAGCACTTCATCTGAGAGTGCAATCCCTCAAAGCCTGAAGATAGCTTCTACAAAAGTGACGACATGGACTGCCGGGTTGTCTATGTACCATGTAACCCTAAGTTTCTGACCGTTGACCCGCTAGGCATGTATAAGCAAGCTAAGCCTTCTCAACCGACTTCGATCAATGAAGTCATCCCATCGGATCCAGAGACTTCTGAGTCTACTGAACCAACTCCTGAGACATATCAAACCTCATCTTCTTCTCACCATACGTTAGACAATCCACTATTCTCAAACCACATCCCTATGGAACATTTTGTGGATATTGGAGCAGATGCAAGTGAACCACTCCCACTAATAACACTACTTCCTCCAGTGAAGATCAGCTAACTTATATCAGGAACTTACTTGACAACGTAGCTGTGGACGAGGTACCCACTTCAAGCATCAACAAGAATAACCCTGTGGTGAACATTATTGGACCTCTTTCAACAGAAGTTCTTACAAGGAGCAGATCTATTCCACCTCAGAATGCCTTACCTGAAGGATCTATCACTCGAAGTCAATCAGGTCCACTTAATTCTTGTTTATCTTCTTGCTTTGTTTCGCAGGTAGAACCCAAGAACGTCAAGATGTCTCTCAAGGAGTCAAGCTGGGTTGAAGGGATGCAAGAAGAAATGATTCAGTTATAGATACTCCAGGTGTGGAATCTAGTTCTGTTGCCCAATGGGAAACTGCAAGTTGGAACCAGATGGGTCTTAAGAAACAAGAGAGGTAATTCGGGTGTAATCGTCAGAAATAAAGTAAGGCTGGTAGTCCAGGACTACTACCAACATGAGGGTATTGACCATGAGGTCGTCTTTGTACCAGTCGCAAAACTTGAAGCTATCCGCATCTTCTAGGCCTATGCTTCCTACATGAACGTCATAGTTTATCTGATGGATGTGAAGACAACTTTCTTGTATGGAAGGTCAAGGAAGAGATTTATTTACCTAAACTTCCCGGGTTCAAAGATTCGCAGTATCCTAACAACGTCTACAAGCTAGACAAAGCCCTGTACAGTCTTCATCAGTGTAATACAGATCTGGATCTAGACACGAGCTTTATTACTTCAATCAACACCAAAAGACTATAATGTGTGCGGAATCTTGGTTAGAATCAACAAAAGAGATGTAAAAAAATTCAAGCTTTGTATAAACCGTGAACTTTGCAAGAAGAATGCCTCAATACGTCTAGAGAGCAATGCCCTGGGAAATCAACCCTAGAACTGTACAAAATACGTCTACTTATACTACTCTAGGAGTACTCGAACCTCTGCACATGAAAATGGTTCGAGTACTCAAAATCAAAATTACACAAAAAACACAGTACAAGAAAATACATAAAATTGGTCTTCATCTGGTCACTGGTTGACTTTGTTAGTCTTCGTCTCTTGAATGGGCTCTACACGCTACCCCTAGACTGATGAAGTCAATCGATTGGAAGTGTGACCGAGTGAGGACCTGCACCAACATATAGCTTGAGCTACATGGCAAAGGCAACAACCGTGTGAATGGCTTTGCTTCCTCATCCCAGTCTCCATAGACCTTAATCGGAGTATCATGAAGTTTCTGCATGTCTTCCTTTCCAAACTTCAGCAGGTCCATGTGATAAAAAATCATGTCTATGTGGTTGATATCAACGTTTGTTTTCAGAATAATATATGTGTATGTCTTCTCATCAAAGTACCAGAAATGAGGTTCTGCAGCGAGTTATGAGGGAGTTTGGAGGAAACTGGGACTGCCTTCTCTATAGCTGGTGGAGGGTACTTGTAGTAAACCCGTGGTTCTTTCTTCAACGGATCCATTATGCTTGTCCAGAAAAAACGCTTCCCTTTGATAGTCTTCATGGTAGGGATGTCCTTGTCGCACTGGTCCTTGGTATACTTGGCGAAGAGTTTGGCCTGACTATCCTTGGATGGGTTGAAGAACATGGCGTTGTTGATGCTCCAGATGTCAAACTTAGGCATCGAACGAAAATCTTGTAGCCGTTTGAAGTATTCCAGCTTTCCATTCCTCCTCTTCACAAGATACAAATGTTTATCTTTTTCATACATCCAACAGGTGACATTTGATCTTTCTTTACGTACGACAAATAAGTCATGTGATTCGGAGGTCCAAGTAACATCATTCTAATCAGCTTGTACTTTACCCATCAAAGGTTGTTGTACCTCAGGAGGAGCAGGAGTCCAATCACTTTGCTTGTCGAACCAACTATCTATCATTTTTGCCTAGTCATGCGATTTCCTCTCCTTGTGTCATGACATATATGTGAGAATACAAATAGTCAACATAGGGATCTATGGAGGCGTTGCCATGTATAATGTTTTCAGCTTCTTCTTTTTCGAATGCTCCCATAGAATACTCGGCAATCTATTAGCCTTTCCTTTACACATACTGCATCAAATAATGAGTCCATCGTGACATCAGTAAAAAGGTCTCCCAGACCTACATCATTATGCTATTCTCCAAATCTATCGAACATGAAGTTCTTAGGAAGATCCTCAAACAAATCATCATAATTGTCTAAAGGATTCTCTGAGGAGGATGGATTGCTTCTGTCATCACCGCGTTGATCATCCTTGACCGACTCATCATCCTTTTGGACTGAGGAGCTTGTGCCTTGGCCAACATCTCCTCCAGCATCATCATCATCATCTTTGTCGTCTTTCTTGTCATCCCCTTTATCATCATTATCATTGTCATCATCTTTCTTCTCCTTGTCTTCCTGATCATCATCATCTTTTTCTTCATCTTCTGCAGGTTTAACTCCTTTAGGAACATCAATCTCCTTACGCAATTCTGTATTTTGTTTCTTTAGAAGCACTATAAAGTTCTCATGTTTGTTGATGAGATCACAAACCTTGAGCATCCCATCTTTCATGGTCTTGATGACGCTGTCTTTTGTTGCTGAATCTTGTTCAAGGAGGAACACTCTCTCCTGCAGCCAGAAAATATCAACCGGCACAAGGTCAGGCAAGTAAGGTGATGGTGTCTGCTGTGATGCCTTGCCTTTATCTTTCTTCGTTTTTGGTGGTGGTGGAGGTGGTTCAGAAAAAATGATAGGAGTTGGGGAATGTGGTGGTTAAATGTGTGGTAGTTGTAACATCAGTGTTGGAAACGTTACCAGAACAGTGATCTGCACAGTAACTTGCACAGTAACTCTGGTACGAACTACGTGAACTATGTATATGCTATAGATATTTGATGCTTGACACTGACTATTATGCAATTGTTTATGAAATCTGTTTTAAACCTCATGGTTTAACAGTCAGAAACACATCAGACAACACTGAACTGTCACGCAAATGCTTGATTTAATGCTATTAGGTATAAACCTATGCGAGGTTAAACAGAATAAAACCATAACGAATGTCGTTACAGAATGCTAAACAGACGAATTATTTGTATAGGTGACGATCTGTATGAATAAATCTGAAAGTTTAACGTTCTGAAATGATGACTGAAGAGTAGATAACAAAAATCAGAAAGTGAAACCAATGTCGTGTTCGTTCGGGTGACGATTCGAACGAATACGCGTGAAGGTGACGCGTTCTAATGAAACGAAAACGAAAAACGAAACGAACGATAATAATTTAAGAAAATTAAACATTTAACATTTATTAGGAATCACAACCTTTTAAAAGACTTAAAAATAAATTCATTTTATTTAAAATACGTAAGATACGCGTAACGATCAGGAAACGCAACGGATAACAAAAACGAGCAACCGAAACGAACCCGAACACCCTCAGGGTATATAAAGCCTAAATGAACTCATTTCCTCATTTATCACACTCATTCTCTCTCTCTTAAACCTCACTCTTGAACCTCTCTCTCTCTCTAAGATTCAAGGCTTCAAGCCATCATATATCTCGCTCGTTTCTTGCTGGAATCTCGAGTTCTTGGTGTCCACACGTAGCTACAATCAACCTATACCTATAAGTACAACCGATCTGAAGAGTTGTCCAGCCGAAATCAAGATAAAGAAGCTTGAAGGTTCGCAAATTTTGTGTTTTCACTTTTGTTTTGGTTTTTGTTTCACTAACCCTTAACCGGTCCTAGATCCACCCCCCCACACAAACCCTACACTCTCGGGAATTCATTAGGGGATACCACTACCATGGGGATGAACTGGAACAGCTTAGATCTAATGAAAACGATGGTAAACAGTGGCAGGTCGCGAAAGAGAACCAGGCTAGCCGAACCCCCGATTGGCCGAACCTACATACACTTTGGCCGAACCCTTTTTGCTGCGAACCTGCTGTCTTCACCGAATCCAGGGAGCCACGAACCAAGGAGCCACAAACCCATTGTCCACGAACCTCCTATGGTTACGAACCGGCAAGGGCGAACCTTAACTTGGCCGAACCCGGGGGACAACCGAAACCATAGTAGCACCGAGCCTTTGATCATCTACGAACCTTGGAACCGGTGACCTCAGCCAAACCCTAACCTGGACGAACCCTCACCTGGTCGAACCACAAGGTTCGCTGAAAACCATAGCAGGCCGAACCTTCAGTCATATCCCCAGGAGGTTCGCTGGGATGAGAACTTAACCCATGCACCATTCCATTCGGCCAAGCTACATGATCCAATCCACTTTGTTCGGCCCACATATTAGCTTGCCCACATTGCTAACGATGATCTACATTGGCCCAAGAGGTTGGGCTAGCCCATAATACCTTTTTCGGGCCACACATAATAGGACAGACATACTTTCGTGCAAAGAAAATCCAACTGACCCATGGTACTTCATTCGGCCCAAGGCCATGGATTTGGCCCAATAGTTTGACCCACACAAATCATTCGGCCCAACTCCACTCTAATAATTCGGCCCATGGACATTTCATCCGACCCACAACTTAGTCGACCCATGATCAATTATTCGGCCCATGGCATTAAAATAGAAGATACGCACTTGAAAGCAATCATAAGGAAACATGCATGGGAAGGTTATAATTTTACTACAAAGGTGGTAGATAGAATTAAATTACAAGGTTTTATTAACACAAAACTCAAGTGAATGTTTATTAATTAAAATGGATTTCAAGACTACACATTATAACCAGGTTCACATAGAGTACAATATGAGATCGAAAACAAAGTATATTAACCTTGCCTAAATTGAATAAGTGCTAGTGATATCTCTAACAAGCCAATCGGGCCTAATAAAGACCGAGAGTCAAAAGTGTTAGCCAACTTTAGGGCTAACACATACACGCACACAGTTAACTACGATTTATAATTATAAGTTACAACAAAGTGAAATCAATACAGGATCGTGAGCATAACAACAAATACTACAACGAGCGCGTGCATTCTAGTTAAGCTAAGTCAACCACTTCAACAACAAGGTGAGTTCATTTGTCCCTTTTCAAACATATTTTTTTTTTACTTCGGGACTGAGAAGCATGTTATACATTTTAAACAAGTAGTGAAATGTTTTATAAATGCTTTGACACTTATTTATGATGCTAATAATAACACTTAAGCTTGTTATTCTTATTCTAAATGCTAAAAGCTAAGACTTTAACTTAAGTGCTAATGCTATAAACTATATGCTACAACTAGATGCTAATGCTAATGCTACAAGCTACATGCTCAAACTATGTGTTAATGCTACAAACTATATGCTCAATGCTAATGCTACAAACTCTATGCTCAAACTATATGTTAAAGCTAATGCTACAAACTCTATGCTCAAATTAAATGCTAAGGCTAATGCTAGAGACTATATTCTCAAACTATATGCTAAGGCTAATGCTATAGACTATATGCTCAAACTATATGCTAAGGCTAATGCTACAGACTATATGCTAATGCTAATGCTACAAGCTACATGCTACACTACATGCTAATGCTAATGCTACAAGCTACATGCTAAATTATATGTTAATGCGAATGCTATGAACTATATGCTCGAACTATATGCTAATACTAGATGCTAACTGCTACAAGCTATGATTATATGCTAAATGCTAAGCGTGTATCTATGCATGAGATACATGAATGCCAAACTATGCTATTGCATGCTGGTATCTATGCATGAGATACGTGAATTCTAAACTTTGTAAATGCTAAGCTTGTATCTATGCATGAGATACGTGAATGCCAAACTATGCTATTGCGAGCTGGTATCCATGCATGAGATATGTGAATGCTAAACTTTGTAAATGCGAAGATTGAATCTATGCATGAGATACTTGAATGCCAAAGTATGCTATTGCATGCTGGTATCTATTCATGAGATATGTGAATGCTAAACTATGTGAACGCTAAGCGTGTGGCTATATATGAGATACGTGAATGCCAAACTATGCTAAAGCAAGGCTTGTATCTACATATATGAGATACGTGAATGCTAAACTATTATGATGCAAAGCTAGAATCAATTCATGAGATACGTAATGGGTAAACTATGCTAGAGCAAAGCTTGTATCTAATCATGGGCTACGTAAATGCTAAACTATGCTAGAACAAAGCTTGTACCCATGCATGAGATTCGTGAATGCTAAACTACGAGTTGTGAAACTATTATCCATGTATAATATACTTAAGGCTAAGCAATGTGAATGCTATAAACTTATAAACATTTAAACAGTATGTTAAAGCTATGATGGAAACTGGATTGGGTTGTAGGTAAAATGCTTAATTATCATTAACAACAATGTCATATGTGGATTAGTATTTGGTGGGATGGCGTCTGGGTGGGTTGTAGGCTCGACCCTTTCGTATGCCCTATATATAAGCATACCGATCTGGATATTACATGGGATGTTAATGAGGTTAAGGTTGTTACTGAAAAGGTTTTGTAAATGCTATTGGGTGCATATCTTAAACATCTAAACAGGAAGCTTGAAACTGTGATGGAATTGGATGGTAGGTAAAACACTTAATTATCATTAACAACAGTGTCATATGTGGTTTAGTATGTGGTGGGATGGCATCTGGGCGGGATGTAGGCTCGACCCTTTCGTATGCCCTATATATAAGCATACCGATCTGGATATTACATGTGATGTTAATGGGGTTAAGGTTGTTACCGAAAAGGTTTGCTACAGCTATTTTTCAACTACTAAACTATATGAAGTCACCAACCATTGTGTTGACTTTGTTTTCCTACATGATTTCTCTGGTGACGTACAGGAATAAGCTAAGGCTAAGGAATGCATACTAGGATGCCCAGTTAGAGGACCTAGTAGATTTTGAAAAGCACATGTTTTGATGAACGCTGTGAAGGTATTTCGATATCTTGTACAGATACAAGATAGAAAACATTTGATTCTTTTGATAGGTTTACTTATTAAATTATCAAACATTAACAGTTGTAATATAACTTTTTAATCCTAGTTAAATGTTATTTGTGCTTTAGTTATTCTCAATGTTGATGCTATGTAAACAATCTGATCATCACGATTATTACTCATGATATCGCGCCCTGAAAACCTTCCGCCAGGCGGGGAAGTCGATCCGTCCCGCCGGCTCAGCGTGTGACAGTAGTTGAGGAGATAATGGTTTGGTTTAGGTGGTGTTAGTGGTTGTGGATGTATGTGGGGAATGGTGGTTTGGGTGGATGCTGCTTGTTTTGTGGGTGGTTTAGGTTTAGGGGCTGGCTTTGGCTTTGGTGGTGGTTTTTGAGGCTTAGGTGGAGGTGGTGGTGGTGGCTGTCCCTGAGGAGTCTGTGATGATGATGAGGTGCCGGCGATCTTCTTCTTTAGCCTCGAATCCCTTGCCCGCTTGGACATCCTTGTTAGGCGTTTCTTCTTGGGTGATGACTCGGGAGAGGGGACATAGTCTGTATCTTGTATATCTTCTCGTTCTGCTCTAGATAGTGGTGGAATGACAAGCTCAGGCTCTCTGATGACCTCTTCTTCACCTGAAGATGATGATGACTAGGATGATGAGTCCTCTACAGCCTTACTAGCTTCAGCAGTTGTGCCTACGGGAGGATGATCGTGCTCCTCCGCAACAAAGGTTGTTGGTGTACCTTGTTACTTAGCCTCCTCTCTCAGACCTACAGACAATCTTCCAAACTTCTCCAGAGGGCGAGCACCAGTATACTGTTTCTTTCCTTTCTGCTCATGGTCGTATAAGAGAAGATTTCTTCTTTTATCCTTTTGATTCCCAGAGTTCCGAGTGTTGGGATGAGATTTTGATATCGTTTGTTGATGATGATCTGGATGAATATGGGGAGTGCTAAGAATCTCTCCTTTGTTTTCCCCTTGATATTAGCATGCATGTCATGAAAAATCATCTTTGAGTAGTTGAACTCAAGTCCCAATGCTATCGCCACCAGACAAGAACTGAGAGTCTGGTTTAGAACGTCGTATCCTCCCTTTCATCCCAAAAGGCATTGGGTGGAAACATGAGCTAAGTCTCTCCAGTACGGATGAAGAAGCTTCTTCTCCGTGGGAGGGATGTCCCATTCTGAATATTGTGCTCTGTATCAACTCCTGATCGAGCTCAACGGGATCTGTAGCTTTGTCACCAAACTTAAGGAACTCCCTGATGATTTTCTCTGGAATGATCACATGTTGTCCTTGAATCTTCCCAATCAAGCTTACAATCCCGTTGATGTCAGTCCTCTCTGTAATGAAGTTCCAGAAGTCATAGATAAATGAAGAGATGTTAAGTGGATGCTCCGTTATATCGTAGTTGCTTGGAGAGAGAATCAACCTGTCCACCATAATCTTGTACAAAGCATGCTTCTCTGGAGGATCACGCAGATAAGCAGACATGTTGTGCTCAAGCACAAACCGTAACTTAGCCATCGGAAACAAAAAACGAGCTAGGTTAGTTAAAAATTAAATAATATCAAAAGAAAAATCAAAGTCAAAAATCAAACTTAAAAGTCAAAGGGGGTCAAGGTCAAATCGAATTTGAACGTCAAAGTCAAATTGTAGTTCACGAAAACAAGGGGTACTCGAAAACTCAAGGAGTTCACGAAGCTAAGAGAGTTCACGAAGAAAGATCTGTACACGAAATTTAGTTTTCGAAGACTGTCACACCCCGAGCCGGCGGGCTGGATCGACTTTCCCGTCAGGCGGAAGGTTCTCGGGGCGTGATATCGTGTGATAATCAAATTGATCGGATTGTTTACGTTGCACATGATATATAAATGAGAAATGCTAACATGACATTGATACAGAATTACAAAGTTAAATTACATAGCTATGTTCATAATTTAACATAGTAATTCTACCCAAAAAGAATCATTGAGTTTTCTATCTTGTATTTGCACAAGATTTACAAAATATGATTCAAATTTTTGTCATTCAAAATATGCACAACACCAAATGAAGCTAGGTCTTCTAAAAGTCCACTAGCTTAAGTCCTGAATGCTTGGTGACTAAACATCTTCGTCACCTGAGAAAACATTGCATTTAAACAAAGTCAGCACTAGGTTGGTGAGTTCATAAGTTTAGTAAATGAAATAAGTTGATTTATTGTCATTCACAATCACCAAGTCATACACAAGTCTCATTGATAGTTGTCTCAATTGTCACACATAATGTCCTCTCCATAGTTATATTTACAAGTAGTATTTGATCCCATCAAGTATGCTTATGTATAGGGCATACGTAGGGGAACAAGCCCCACCCGACATCTCACCACATACTTAACGGAATTCAACACCACATGTAATACAACTATGGATATCCATTTCTATCTCACATGTGTTCAACCCATTTGATATTCACCCATAAGATTGTGTTCATCACCCGTTGTGTTATATATATGGAGTAATAGAATATGAGGGATTAAAGTTACCAAAACCGAAGTGATGATAAACCCCCGGTGTTTTAAGTAAAATAGATTTATCCAATCTTATCCTTATTATTATTCTCTCACTTGTAGGGTTAACTGTAATTCACTACTAACAATAGGAGTGATTGTTAACTTATTGAAATTATTCTCAATCTTGAATGTATAGAGCCTAAATGGGATCTATTGTGGTCCTCACGTAATCAGACCACATTGCATCCAATTTACCTCTATCCCATTTCTGATCTCATTGCCTTCAACGAAACTATCACTAGTAATACGACATGAGAGAAAGTTAATTCCTCAGTCTACCAGTCAATAGAATCGAAGGATTTAATTACAATTAGTTACTGTAGATTAATATCACCATGTGTCGTTTACCAAACCTGACTGATGTTGCCCTGTTACCAGTCATACGATACCGGCCAATGATAAAATACGATCAATGTACCGACCTCACTCGCCGGCGGTTTGTCAAACCTATGGTACCACTACGTTATCGTTGGTTTAGTCGCACTAAATTAACTGGTAAACGATTCTCTAGTAGGGACTTACAATTGTACATGAACTCATGAACACATGATTGTGGTGATATAATACAAACATCTATAATAGTAATCAATTGTTGTTGTGTTTACCTATTGTCGTCATCTCAATGTTGTTTGTTCTTAATGTTACGTGTTCTCTTAGTCTTTAACAAAGTGTTATAATAACTTGTCTTATTACACGATGTTAGTAAATGTGTGAATGATATTATTATCATGAAATTATGTTAATGATTATAATTCTTGTTACCACTTGTAATTATCTCATGTTATCTCATTGTTATCTCATTGTTATCTCGTTGTAAATAACGAAGTGTTATAAGATCAAATCTTATCTCACATAAGTTATTTAGTTGTTCGGGTGAATTCATGAAGTTATATTATCATGAACATCCCTTATTGTCATAGTTGTTAATGCACACAAGCATACACATTGATCTTGAATAAAGTATGATAATAAAGATAGCTCAATGCTATCTAAATCATAGAATAAATGAATTATTGTACTAAAACTTTCAAGTATTTAAAAGAATTAACATGTTTTTCAGGCCCGAAATTTAAAATCAAAAAGATTAGAAAAAGGGCGTATGAACTCACCTAGATGTTGAAATGGTTGACTAAGTAATAACAGAAAATGCAGGCGCTCACTGTTGTTCTTGAGGTTGTTTTCACGATCCTGTATTGATTCCAGATTGTTTGTAACTTATAAGTATAAGTTATAAATATGTGTGTGCTTATAAGTATAAGTTATAAGTATGTGTGTCTATGTGTTAGCCCTAAAGTTGACTAACACTTGTAATTCCTCGTTATCATTTGATCCTAATTCACTTGTGATGGAACATGCTAACACTTAACCGATTAGGTTAAGTTAGCATATCATGTTATTCACTTGTTTAGAGGTTTGACCTCAAGCATCTTTATTAACCATTGGATCCAAGTTTGAAGACCATAATATTCTCTAAATACAAAAACTTATGTTTATTGATAATTAACCTCCTTTATTTAAAGGTGTTAATACAAAACTAAATTATAAAGCTTAGTTTCTCAACACTTTTATAAAAAGGGTTTGTAGGTTTTATCAAGTTGATTACATAAAATCTTTCACCAATTTTGTAGTAAAATCCATTATCATCTTCCACATGATACATGCTGTAAAATGGAGTTAATTTAAGGGTGTCAATCTCATGTCTTGGCCTAATGTAATGTATAACCCGAATAAGATAATCCCTGCGAATAAGTCACACATGAATTAAGCCAGTCATGCAAAAGGAATCCATACGAATAACTCCCTTCGTGAGATATTGAACGGCTGAATGGGACATGGGGACTGAATGGGTGATGCATTAGAATGAAGGTGGTCGACCGATAGAGGCTCGTGCGAACGGCTTCCATGCGAATGATAGTGCTCATCCGAATAACCATGGCCATGCGAATGATGATATTCATTTAGTCCTTGTAGTCATTCGTGCGTAGACATTAGCCCCATGATCACTTCGACCTGATTCGGCTCTTTCATTTGCACAATAGGGTTTGCCCATACGAATGGGTTCCATTCGGCCGACCTGGGTGCCGAGCCCTAGTCCACGGCCATCTTCAAACCCAAGGCCATTCCATGGGTTCTCACTCATTTTCTTACACTCTCTACTGGTTTAGTGTACTACTTACAAGTCTTTATGGTCGGATTTTAGGTAAAACCCCTAGATTCATTTGAAGAAGATGATGAATAGTGTTTACTTTGAAAATCAGTGATTTCTCACTCATTTTTACCTTGTTTTTAATGGTTCCAGGCTCGATCTCTTTGTCTCTTCACAATCAATGCGTTGCTACGATCGTTTAGACACAAAAATAGCTCAATTTAGTGTTGATTTGAGAGAGTTAGGTTAGGGTTTTTAGAGAGAGAAAGTGACGGAAAGTGGAGAGAGGATGGGTTGGTGGATGAATTGAATGAGGAGTTAATGCTTGAAAGGGATTTTTATACCCCGAGTGTGTTCGGGTTCGTTTCGGATGTTCGGTTTTCATTTTCGTTATGTTCCGGAACGTAATCGCGTATTTTACGAGTTAAATAAAATTAGTTTCATTTTTACATTTTAAAGATGGTTATTCCTAATAAATCTTTTAAATCTATTTTTCTTAATTCACTATATCGAAAACGATTACTTTAAAAGTTTCGTCATGTCGCGTCACCTTCGCGCGTATTTGTTCAAATCGTCACCGAACGAACACGACTAGGGTTTCACTTTCTGATTTTTGTTTTCTACTTTTTAGTTATAATTGATAACGTTAAACTCACAGATATGTTTGTGTGAATCACCACCCACGCAAACACACTGTCAGTTCATTATTCGTAAGCAAAGAAACACATCTTGCACCTCATGAAGCAGCCTTGAACTAAATAGCGATCTAGAAGATACGGCTGATCATGTGCATCTTGGAAACCACAAACTCTTCTGATGTGTTCAGCTGAAATGACAACATCTTGTCCACGAACTTTGCCCTGAATGACTGTAGGCTCAGCTTCACAGTCGATATCAGCAGATGCCCAGAAGTCTTGCTGATGTGAAATATATGGCACATGTAAAGTTGAGATGGCAGTGAATATCCTCGAACGCCTCAAAAATGTGATGATCTCGGTGAAATGTCGGGCATTAGGTGTGTTGAGGTCCAAGTGAGCACATATATTGTTCTTCATCACTGATTTGTATCCAGCCATTCTGAAATTTTCATAAAGACATGTTAGAAAAAATCAGTTGCACAAGATACAGAAATCAGAACAACAACAAAAAAAATTTGAACGAATGAGTCATTGACAACAGAGGTTCATTCGCCGAATGATCATAGTCGAATGAGTCATTCGTCGAACGGGTTTCATTCGCCGAATAGCTTCATTCGCCGAATGGCGTCATTCGGCAGACTGTTGAGATCCAAACTCCAGTTTTCAAAAATTCAAATCAGCTTCTAAAAATGTTATACCCACACTCAGAAACCACCGATTAACAACATTAAAACATGTCGTATGTGATTTTAAGTACATTTAGACCATTTATTGAAGGGGCGATTATAAAAACCCTAAAACCCTAGATTCAGGTCTGTTTTTGATGTTTTCCTGGTCAAAATTCAACGATTCTTGATCCCCATGTACTTGAGATGATAAGAAACAAGATTATCAAAAGCTGGGACGAAAGAAATCACGAGAAAATAAACGACTGAATAAAGGGCGTATTCGGGCGAATGTCGTGCACACAGTTAGGTGAATGAGAGTTTTTGGAGAATGAGGTAGTTCGGCCGATTTAATGCTTATATAGGTTGAGTCATTCGCCGAACGAAACCGGCGAATGAACTCTTTCTGCCCCAAAGTCATTCGCCGAATGACCTTCACTCACAGACTTCATTCGCCGAATGAGTTAAGCGACTGACTTCTTTTGGCTTATGTTGATTCGGCCGAATGGCTTATTCGCCGAATGAAGTCATTCGGTCAAGTGATTCATACTCAACATTCATTCGTACGAATGAGATAAAGCACTTCACAAAAACACAACTTGAATTCAAAATTTCAACATTTTGATCTGTTAAAAATGATGCCAATTATGAAGATATGTCTGGTTGGTTCAGGATTCAGATGAGACATACATCTGAACCTACAAATGATCACCTAAACTGAAATTGAAACGAGAAAATTTTTTTGTAATTTTCTGAAACAAATTACAACTGTACAACTAGCATCTATAAGCAAAGAAACACATCTTTTTGTGAGAGGTCTATTGAAAAACTAGTACAAATATCTAGTCAAATCCAATCAGCATTACTGAATGATTCATTTGAAACACTTTTGACTTGTGATCTGATTACTGATATATCTGTCCACTTTAAGCTTTTCAATACAAAATTATCAAACTCTTTTGATGATCACTTATAATTTTTGACTGAGTTACCCATTTTATCTATTCAGCAAATGTTTGAACTCAGTTTGTAACTCATCTCTGCACATCTTAATACCCAGCATCATAAATTCCATAAGGTTCCAATTTCTTTTATTTTTGTATTTTTCTTTCTGATTTGTCTCACATGACCAACACATTCTCATGGACGGCTTCAACTAGGTTCGTCCCAGTAATATGGCACGTATACAGATCTGTGTTGACATGCTTGACTTGTTCTATCCAAATGGACGGCTTCAACTAGGTTCGTCCCAGTAATATGGCACGTGTATGGAATCGAACTTATTTTATTTTTGTATTTTTCACAAGCTTAATACCAGCTTGATTTTCTTTTTCTTTTGTTTTGATTCAATCATTCTCATCTGAATGGACGGCTTCAACTAGGTTCGTCCCAGCAATATGGCACGTGTACAAACTTTGAATTCATGAATCATTGGAAACCTTATTAGATCTCATGATAACAGCTGTATCCCTGATTTGAGTCAAAAACTATTCCTCACTTAACTGTCTTTCAAAAACAAATCCCACAAATCACAATTTGTAAGTATTCACAAATTTGTTTATTCATTTTGTAAAGTCAGCCTATCAGTACATCAGCTCACACTTCTCATATGTCTTCCATTTGTGCATTCACTAAAACTTTTAGGACATGAAAGATTAATGTATTAATTTCTCAAAGAAGACCTTTTCATTTTTTATACTTATTCTACTATTTTTGTATTTTTAAATTTTTTAGATGTTTTTGGTTTTTCAATTTAGCTACTATCTCCCCCTAAAAACCTAAAACAGAAAATCTTTTTGAGTTTTTGATTAAGATAAGGAAATAAACAAGAGAAGTAAATGAAATAAAGAAATAAATCAAAAAAAAACTATCTAAAAAGTCGATGATCATTTGTTAGATTCAGATGAAGGTAGGACTTCATCCTTTTGGAAAACACCATTAGCCGATAACAGATATTAGAATCTGGATTTATCAAAATCTTTTGTGAAAAGATCGGCTTTCTGGTGATCGGTGTGAATTTTGACAACATCGATTAGTTTCTTTCAAAGCAATCACGTATGAAGTGATATCTAATGTCGATGTGTTTTGTTTTTCAGTGCTGGACCGGATTCTTAGTGACAGTTATGGCAGCAGTATTATCAACATATATAGGAGTGTTAAAAAAATGTAACCCATAGTCCCTGAGTTACTTTTGGATCCAGATGATCTGAGAACAGCGACTAGCTGCAGCAATATATTCTGCTTCACAAGATGAAGGAGACACCGACGTCTGCTTTTTGCACTGTCAGGTAACTAAGCGAGTTCCAAAGAACTGACATACTGCGGACGTTGACTTGTAATCTGTCTTACATCCTCCATAATCTAAATCACTGTATGCAGTAAGATCAAAATTATCATCATTAGGGTACCATAAGCCAAGATCCGATGCACCCTTCAGATATCGCATAATCCGTTTCACAGCAATCAGATGTGACACTCTTGGTTTTGATTGATAACGAGCACACAAGCATGTGGCAAACATGATGTCTAGCCGAGAGGCAGTTAGATACATCAGAGATCCAATCATTCCCCGGTACAGAGTGGCATCTATTAACTCCCCCTTTTCATCTGGTGTAATCCCGTGATTAACAGCCAGTGGGGTACCAGCAGGTTTCGCATCTGACATACTGAACCGGCTCAGTATGTCACCAACGTATTTGGTTTGATGAATGAAAATGCCTGCCTCAGACTGATCCACCTGTAATCCCAGAAAGAATTTCATCTCTCCCATTGAGCTCATCTCGAACTTCTCATTCATAACCTTCTCAAACTCCTTGCACAGACTATCATTTGTGTTACCAAAGATGATATCGTCCACATAAACTTGTAACAAGAGTAGATCACCATCTTTTTCTCGAATGAACAGTGTACAGTCAATGACACCTCTTTTGAACCCGTTGTTAAGAAGGTGAGTGGAGAGTGTCTCATACCATGCATGCGGTGGTTGATGTAATCCATATAATGCCTTGTCTAGCTTGTAGACTTGGTCACGATGTACTGGATCCTCAAACCCTGGAGGTTGACTGACATACACTGTTTCACTGATCACACCATGAAGGAATGCACTCTTGACATCCATTTGGTAGACTTTAAACTTTTTGAATGATGAATATGCCAAGAAGATACAAATTGCTTCAAGTCGAGCAACTGGTGCAAACACTTCATTATAATCCAACCCTTCAATCTGTCTGAACCTTTGAACTACCAAACGTGCTTTGTTTCTAACAATGATCCCGTGATCATCCTTTTTGCACCGAAGAACCCATCTAGTGCCTATCACTTTTGCACCTTTTGGTCTGTCAACAAGTTGCCAGACTCCTAATTTCTTGAATTGCAGGAGTTCTTCTTGCATGGCATCAACCCATGATTCTTCCTTTAAAGCTTTAGTGACAGTACGCGGTTCCACCTGGGAGATAAAACAGGAATGGGCACAAAAGCTTACATTTGCAAAATCAAGAATGTCGGCAAGTCCCCCTGAAGAAAGCTGATTTATGGTCCTAACCCCATCTAATGGACTACCAATAATGTTCTCTTGAGGATGAATACAATAAATTCTTCCAACCGGATGAGGAGGAACTTCAACCTGTGGATCTAGATTGTTCAGATTCAAATCCTCAAGATTAGGTACAAGATTATCAACCTCTGGTTTGGGAGCAGCTGGCTGAATGGGATTGTCATCTGTGTCTGAACTGTCATCATTTGTCTATACTGTAGGAATTGAAGTGGATGAAGGTTGCACTGGTTCATCAGGTGCATTTTGTGCATCATATAACATTTGAACCGCAACATCTTCATCTGAGTACATGTAACATCTGTGCATTTAGTCATGGTAGTCGTAAACAGTGATAGAACAATGTGTATTTATATTCAATCAGTCAATGTGATTCATGTGTTCATGTTTGTGTGTTCTAGGATCTTATTTAATTAGGAACAAGTATGTAGTATTTATTTACAGTCGATTACGCTAGGCAAGAACAATATTGTATTATATCGAAACAGTGGTGGGCTGGCGCAAATAAGGCAGGTAGCTAGACTTTGGGTATGCCCTATACATATACTGCGTTCGCTGTAATGGGATAATTTTGGTACGTAGTGTTATGACGAATAGTAAGACAAGCAAAGTAATTAAACAAAAATCGTAATGCGTAAGCGAGACTGAATATAGTTATGGGTGACGATCCATAAAGATACGAATGTTGAACTTATAATTACGAATAAACGATAATAAATAAATAATACGACTGAAAAACGTACGCAATTGCGGGTATACACATAATTATATTCGTTTAACGGTCTGGCAGCGAGCGAAAAGTAAAAATAAGTAAAATATTCTATTTTACATTTTACAATTTTGAAACTCATCAAAATAATGAGAATAACAACTCTGTTATTTAAAACTTATAAATTGCGCGTAAAATTTCTGGAAACGCGACGAAAACGCGCACCAAGCAACCGAAACAAACCCGAATAACCCGGAGTATAAAAACATCAAATGAGGGTGATTCTCCTCATTTCCACCAGCCCTTTCTCTTTCTAAACCCACATTCCCGCACCCTCTCTCTAGAAATTCAAATCTTCAAACTCGCGTATCTTGCTCGTTTCTTGATGGATTTGAGTGTTCTTGGTGTCCACGCGTAGCTCTCAACCTCCTCTACAAGGAAGTACCACAGATCTGAAGATATATCCACAGAATCTCGAGGTATTTAAGCTTGAAAAGTTAGAAAATTAGGGTTTTCTTGGTTTGATCACTTCCCCGCGTGTAACCTGTGTAAAACCGTATATATCCACACACATTTCAAGTCTAAGGGATGGACATCGCATCACAAAACCACTGAAACAGCCAACCGAAGGTTCGAGCTGATGAGGAAGACGAGTGTGCACAGGTTCGTGAGTCATGAACCCTACACTATGCTGGCCGAACCTGCCAGTCGGTCGAAGCCTCCATTCTGTCACGAACTTGTCCTCCGGCGAACCTTCATGCCTCGGCCGAACCTTGTTGCCAACCACGAACACGGAACCCTAGACGAACCATCATCATCAGACGAACCTTGTGTTCAGAAACATCAACCGAACCTTGGTGCATTGCAACAAACCCTCAAGAGCTCGCCTAACCTTTGCATGGTGACGAACCTCTTGTGACTCTCGAACCCTACACACAGACGAACCATGCAGCATGCACGGCAAACCCTAACCGAACCCTCATCAGCATCGCCGAACCCATGAAAGACTCACGAACCTGCATACACTCTAGCCGAACCATTGGTTGAACACCGAACCATTCCTAGGAAACGAACCTTTGATCATCAAAACCCTGGCCGAAACCTAGGTACAACCATCACCTAGCTGAACCTTCACATGGTCAGCGAACCTTGGTGCTGGCAACTTGTTTTTCAGCGAACTTTAAACCTTTGCATAAACCTGTTCGGCCCACTAGTCCTATGCAGCCCGTGTGATTTTATGTTGGCGCAACAGTTTAATGAGACCAGCCAATAGGTATTGGATTTGGCCATGTTGGTTCAGCAAGCCCAAAACCTCGGTGTAATTCGGCCCATAACCTTTGGTTAAGCCCACAAGACTCATGGGATTATGTCTCGGCTCAATCTCGGCCTTTTTAGCCCATTAACTATGAATTTGATCACTCAACTCATACGGCTCACTTGGAATAATGGGATTGTTATGAGTGATCAAAGCCTAATACAACTTAAAGCAATTATGAATTGATCTTGTTCGGTTTAAGTTTAACTTAACCTAAGTATGAGATCAAGTCATAAACACAAAGTCTTAAAACATTTTAACTCTTCTTTAACTTACATGTTAAACAAGGGTTATCACATTCATAAACACATGCTACTTTTATGTGTACAAGTTGTGCATAAGAGAACATGATACAATATTTTCATAAGTCACACATTATGCCGGTGAGTCAATCAATAAATCAAAGACTCTACAATCATAAATCTTATATTATATGTATGATCATAATGATATAGGAATCAGTTAGAAGTCTTGTTGCTTGCTATTTGCTACTTGTTCTGGTTCAGAGTTTACTGTAGTCAGGTGGGAACATTAGCCCCTCTTTTACTGTTTTATAACTGTTTTGGGGTGGAACACGTGACCAAACACTCTTTAGGAAATTATAATTCATAAATAGGAAAGAAACTGATTTTCAACCAATACAAGATTCATTACAAATTTAAGGGATGTATCAACTATTCTAAAAAGGATTTATCAATCGTTTTAAGGGTTTTATCAACTGTTAAACATTTTCTACTAAAAGGTTTTATAAAAGGTTCTCTAAACTGTGTGATATCTATTTTACCCAAATGGTTTTATAAATGTTAAACACTTTGAAAGATTAAGTTATACAAACTCTTACAAGCTATTAAACTATAACCCGTGTTTTAAAATAAATGTTTTATTAAACGTTTTTATCCAAACCTTGTATTTATACAAAGGTCTTCTATCACCGGATTCAATCTAGGATTTCAAAACAAGATATTCATTCAAGGGTTTTCATGGTGGTATTCAATCAAAGGACTTAAATTCAGGGTATTCAAGCAAGGTTTTCAAATCATGATAATCAAATGAGGCATTCAACCAAAGGTTTCAAATCAAAGTATTCAAAAGCATGGTGTTCATCGTTGTGAACAAACTTATACACACATCAAGACACATATTCTTATTCTTATAGCGTTAGTACTGGGTGATCACAACAAGGGAAAGCGGGACAAACATTGGTTACGCCAAAGCTGGAGTTGCATTACGGTAATATGAAATCGCTGTTAATTAAATTTATCAGCACAAGTCATATTGACCCGGTTACGTCAACACGGAGTTGTCTTCTGAGTAAACTCGTTAGTACAACTCGTGTTGAATGCGTTTGCTGACAAATTTTCTGACTCCAAATGTAGTTTGGGATTTGATTATATGTTGGCTTTTCTAGTAAACAGTCTCTTGATTGTTTGCACACATTATTCATACTTGATGATAGTTTGGGTTGCAACCATCCATGTATTTTCAATTACTGCTTTATACATATGCCTTACAATGCAGATTCATGTTTACAAATGTTAAACCTATTGTTCTCACAAACTACTTTTGTAGTTGACAGTTACTTTTCACGTGTTTCAGGTAATCAGGTTTAAGACATTCTAAAGGACAACTAAGGAGACCGTTTTAAGATAGAACAAGATGAAGAAACATGCTAGGATGGATTAGAAACTCATTTAATCCTGATTGTTTAATTGTCTTGTCTGAGTCTTATTTTGTAAACAATATTTTTGGGTCTGTAGTTGTCATTCTTTTGGGAAGATAGATAGATTGTCTGTAACTAAACAATGGTTTAATCTCTATGAAATTTAGTAATGCGTTGTGGTTTTCTTATTCAATACTTGTGCAAGATTCAACCATCCATGGTCACCGCGCCGTGGATTTCCGCACGCGGCGCAGGGGGTGTGACATGTTGGTATCAGAGCCAAGGTTGTAGAGAACTATGAAAAACCCAATAATTAATGACCTAGACTATAACCTAAGCCACCCCATAGGACTAAGTGCTATAGGCTTGAGGATACTTAGGATCTAAGTAAACTTAAGTAAGCATTAAGCCTACATTATGCTTGAAAGATCTTAGGGATACAATTCTAAGATTAGGTATCAAGTCAAGGAATTTGGATCGGGATTCTATAATTTTAGAAACCAAACTAAATTTCTCAACACATATTCATCAAAGGGTTTCAGAGGCAAAGATCTGTCTTCTTAGTATCTTTGATTTGAAATTCTCATCATGTTATCATTATCATGTATTCATCATCACTAGGACTTCATAACTTAGAATCTGTGTAACAGTATTCTTTAGTTGAAGTTCACACAAGTAGATCATTATACTCAATACTGTAAGTATTGGGAACCTAGGTTAATTAACCTAGGACACATATACTAAAACCTAAGGTTTTGATTCAAGTAAATTAAGAACCATGGTTTACACAATCATAATCATATTCATAGTACAAGAGACAATCATGAATCAATCATAATCAATCAAGAGTTAGGATACTAGCTTCAAATATAAACGGTAGCCAAGCTCTGGCATACTGAAGTGGTGGTGGGATGTCGGCTGGGCAGGCAGTTAGCTTGACCCTACGTATGCCCTATATATAAACTAACTTCAGTATGACAAGGGGAATTCGGTGTTCATATTTGAAGTGATAATCCGGGAGCAACTGGAATCATTGAACATTTGTCAAACATATGAAATACAACCATTTGAGATAAAAATCATTGTGTGAGACAATCATTGTGCTAATCAACCATAGAGGAGTCAACCATTGTGTGTGAATTAATCAGGTGAACAATTATTATGTGTAGTCTTAAGTGATTACATGCTTAGTACATACTAACATAGGTTAACGAGAAAAATGTAGGACACACATATGATTTAGTTCTACATGTTAACATTTGTTAGTAGGTGCACGCATAATTCAACCATAATTTATCCATAGATTCAATCATAATTCAGGCGATCAAAGATCATGGAATTCTTTACCAATGGAATATACTTGTAATCAAATCAATCGTGTTGCCAAATCCTAGCAAGGGCACGATCGTGGTATATCGGAGCGGTGGTGGGCTGGCGTAGGACCTGGCAGTTTGCTTAACCCTATGTATGCCCTATACATGAACTATCTTCGGTATATTGGGAGAGTGTTAGTGTGTAGGTTTGGTGGAGCAATTTTATGACACATTGTACACAATCATATGAGAAGTATGCTAAAGGGTTAACTGATCCGATGTTAACTGATTTTGTGTGGTTGCTCATATTATAATTGAATGATAATATTAGAAGTATGAGCATATTACTACCTTTATCATGTAAACTCAATTGTATCCCTTCTCATTATTGACCCACCTGTGGCTTTCTATTCGTAGAATGCCTCCTTGACATAATCCCAACTGAGAGGGTTTAACAAGTGGCAATGATGATGAGATCAACAAAATTGCCCGGGCCATCGCCATACATATGAGGGATGTTATTACGGGTATGGTCACTGATATCACCCATAACCTTCGGGGAAGTACCAGTGACTTAGGAAACAACTCAAATGCCCACAACGTCGGAACTGCTACCTTCACCTTCAAGCAGTTCAATGATGCTAAACCTCCTAAGTACGCTGGTATTGAGGGAGCTACCAGTCTACTGCAATGGCTGGAAAGCATTGAGGACATCCTAGACTTCACCAGATGTCTAGAAAACCTCTAAAGGTCAAGATGGCTTCAAGCGCTTTTCACAAGGGCGCACTCACCTGGTGGAATTCGGAGACGAACAGCAGAGGACGGGAAGTTGCTTTGGCTTTACTGTTGGAAGGTTTCAAGAACTTACTTGTGGAGTAGTTTTGTCCATGACATGAATTGAAGAAACTCGAGGTTGAAATGTGGAATTTGGTCCAAGATAGTGGTGAATGCGCGAAATATACAAATCGTTTCCATGAGTTGTACATTCTGGTGCCACACTTAGTTACTCCTCTATCCCGCAGAGAAGTACATTGAAGGCTTACCCCTAGTCATCAGAGGAACCGTTATGGGGAGTAACCCCACTACTCTGGAGGCGGCAATTCATCTTGGCGCTACTCTTACTGAAGAGTACTTCAAGGCTGGCGTACTAATACGGAAGGGTTACAAGCGGCCACAAACGGATGAAGGCAAGAAGCCTGAACATAATCAACCCAAGAAGAAGAAGCAGAAACAGAGCATGATCAAAAACTATGCAGCCTTGACTGCAGCTACTCCGGTTCAAGCCACTCCCGTTACTGCTGTTCCACCGCCTGCTACGGCCAAAAAGCCTTATACTGGTCCATACCCACTTTGCACCAAATGTCAATACCATCACCTACCCACTACCCCATGCAGAAAATGTCTCAAGTGTGGACGGTTCGGACATTTAGCAGCAATGTGTTGAGCCGCTCATCTTGCTGCTGCTACAACTACCACCGCTATTCCTGCCACGACTGGTGGAAGGGCCTATTTTAACTGTGGAGCAGAAGGACACTTCAAAAACCAGTGCCCGAAACTTAACAATGCCGCTACAACTGCTACTGCTCGTGCCTTTGTTATCTGAGCTACCGAAGCACGCGAGGAACCGACAATAGTCACGGGTACATTTCTCATTAATGATCACTATGTTTCTATCATATTTGACACTGGTGCCGATAAAATTTTTGTCTCTACTAATACTGCTTCCCTGTTTAATATAGAACCATCTGTACTTACTGCTCCTTACACCGTAGAAGTAGCGGATGGTAAGACCATATTAGTGAATTCAATAATTTGTGATTGTGAATTAAGATTAAACGATCATCTTTTCCACATCGATCTTATTCCTATGACACTCGAAAGCTTCGAAGTCGTAGTAGGAATGGATTGGCTATCCAAAAACCACGCCGAAATTGTAAGCTCGGAAAAACTTATTCGAATTCCCCTACCATCCGGCGAAATGATGCGAGTTTACGGCGAGAAACCCTGCCGCGGATTGAAGATTGTGTCGTGCATCAAGGCTAGGAAGTACCTGAAAAAGAAATATTGTGCATTCCTGGCTCACGTAGTAGAGAAGAAACATGAAAAGAAAACAGTTGAAGACGTTCCGGTCATCATAGATTATCCGGACGTATTCCCAGAAGACTTGCCTGGATTACCACCTATCAGACAAGTGGAGGTTAGAATCGATCTCGTCCCTGGGCCAAACCCAGTGGCGAAGTCCCCATATCGATTAGCACCGTCTGAGATGCAAGAACTGTCTAGTCAACTTCAAGAGCTTCTAGACAAAGGTTTCATTAGACCGAGTTTCTCTCCCTGGGGAGCTCTGGTTCTCTTTGTCAAGAAGAAAGATGGTTCATTTCATATGTGCATCGACTATCGTGAGTTAAACAAGCTGACAATCAAGAACAGATATCCACTACCTAGGATCGATGACATGTTTGATCAATTACATGGAGCGACTTGTTTTTCAAAAATTGATATACGATCTGGGTATCACCAGCTCAGAGTAAATGATGAAGATATACCAAAGACTGCTTTTAGGACTCGATATGGACACTACGAGTTCGTGGTTATGCCATTTGGACTGACCAATGCAATGGCGGTATTCATGTACTTAATGAATCAAGTCTGTAGGCCGTACTTAGATCAGTTTGTTGTCGTCTTCATTGATGATATACTGATTTATTTCAAGACGGAGCAAGAACATGAGGATCATTTGAGGAAGGTCTTAGAACTGCTAAGAACTGAACAGCTGTACGCCAAATTCTCTAAATGCGAATTTTAGCTAAAGGAAGTTCATTTCTTAGGTCATGTTATAAATAGAGATGGGATATATGTAGATCCAGCGATGATTGAGGCAACTAAGAACTGTACTACCCCATCTACTCCAACAGAGATTCGTTCATTTCAGGGTCTGGCAGGTTACTACAGAAGGTTCATCGCGAACTTTCCAAAGATCGCCTTGCCACTTACCACTCTGACTCAGAAAAGTCAAGCTTTCATATGGGGGCAGAAACAAGAAGATGATTCCAACTTCTTAAACAGAAGTTATGCAACTCCCCTATCCTTAGTCTTCCAGAGGGCAGTGATGATTTCATTGTCTACTGCGATGCTTCAAACCTTGGCCTCGGTTGTTTACTTATGCAACGAGACAAGGTGATTGCATATGCTTCAAGACAGCTTAAGGTTCACGAGAAGAATTATACTACTCATGACTTTGAGTTAGGTGCTGTGGTCTTTGCATTGAAGATTTGGAGGCACTACCTTTATGGTACTAAATGTGTCATCTATACGGACCACAAGACCTTGCAACACATTCTCAATCAGAAAGAACTCAACATGAGACAACGGCGTTGGGTTGAGCTTCTAACTGATTATGACTATGAGATTCATTACCACCCAGGTAAAGCCAATGTGGTGGCGGATGCTCTTAGTCGTAAGGAACCAGTCAAACCAATTCGTGTAAGAGCCATGGATATCAACACACAACCAAACTTGAAAGATCTTATTCGTATTGCACAACAACAAGTAGTGATCGACAATCAACTGAAGGCAGACTTAGACGGTGGAGTTGAGGGTAAACTAGAACCTCGATCTGATGGGGTTTTATACTTCAACGGTCGCATGTGGATTCCAAAGTCAGAAGAATTGCGCACACTCATCTGTGATGAGGCTCATAAGTCGTGATACTAAGTTCATCCAGGAGCCGATAAGATGTACCAAGACTTGAGGACATCTTACTGGTGGCCCGGAATGAAGAAAGCCATAGCATTGTACGTGGGGAAATGTCTAACGTGTTCCAAAGTCAAGGCAGAACATCAGAAGCCTTCGGGACTTTTACAGCAACCTGAAATCCCTCAATGGAAATGGGAGCAAATTTCCATGGATTTCATAACTAAGTTGCCGAGAACTCCGCGTGGTTACTATTCGATTTGGGTAATCGTCGATCGACTCACCAAATCTGCTCATTTTCTCCCAATCCGAGAGGTACTCCAACATCAATCATTTCTGGTCGTGATAGTCATTTCACTTCTCGCTTTTGGCAAACGTTGCAAAAGGCTTTGGGAACCCGTGTTAATCTTAGCACAGCGTATCATCTCCAAACCGATGGTCAAAGTGAAAGTACTGTCCAAACACTCGAGGACATACTTCGTTCTTGTGTGATTGACTTCGCTGGGAGTTGTGTCACACCCCGAGCCGGCGGGGTTGGATCGGAGTCCCCGTCGGGCTAAAGGTTCTCGGGGCGCGATATCGTGTGTGATAATTGTGGTGATCAGATTGTTTACATAGCATCAATGTTAAGAGTAACTAAGCACAATAAGCATTAAACTAAAATTACAAAGTTAAATTACAGTATCACTGTTTGGTAATTTAAATAAGTAAGCTTATCAATAACATCAAGTGTTTTCTATCTTGCATCAAGACAAGGTATCAACATAGCTTTACAGCATTCACCAAAATCTGTGCTTTTCAAAAATGTACTAGGTCCTCTAACTGGCATCCTAGTATGCATTCCTTAGCATTGGCTTAATCCTATATGTCACCTGAGAAAACATGTAAGAAAACAAGGTCAACACAATGGTTGGTGAGTTCATATAGTTTTAGTATTTGAAAAATAGTTTTGCAAACCTTCTCGGTAAAACCTTAACCTCATTAACAACACCTGTATTATCTAACTTGGTATGCTTATATATAGGGCATACCCCTGAGTCGAGCCTACAACCCGCCCAGACGCCGTCCCACCACATACTAAGTCACATAGGACATTGTTGTTAATGATAATTAAGCATTTTACCTACCATTCACTTATGTTCCACCATAGTTCTAACATACATACAAACATTTGATAACCCCTGAGTAACAACCTTAACCTCATTAACATCACCTGTATCATCTGACTCGGTATGCTTATATATAGGGCATATGCAAGGGTCGAGCCTACAACTCGCCCCGACACAGTCCCACCACATACTAAGCCACATAGGACATTGTTGTTAATGATAATTAAGCATTTTACCCCTACATTAACCTCTTATTTCTTCAGTTCTTTGTTCTTGTAAATACACTATGAAATCTCTGTTGATTCCTTAAGTTCATCACGCAATCATGATCAACCATAACATGTATAGAAACAATTCAAAAAACGCTTAATTAAATAAATAAATAAATAAACATTTAATAAAATCAAAGACCTAATGATTGGGCCTTGGTCAACTCGAGTAGACTAGTCTAGCAATCAGGTACTTCGTAGTAAAGGAGATCTGTAAACCTCATCAAACATGTGACCTATAATCAATCAGTCTAGCTAGGACATCTTTTGATATATAGGCTTTTATAGTTCTTTAGACCGTCCATAGTTTCGTATAGTTGTTTAGTTCTTTGGCACATGTTATCTTTGAGCATTTCCCAGATGTTCCTCAAAGCAGTTAGGGAATACTGTAAACATCATCAAACATGCGTCTCATATTCGATCAGTCTAGCTAGGACATCTTTCAAACCTGAGAATGGCACACGTTATCTTTGATATTTCCCAGTTAGACCCTTGAAATAGTTCTTTGTACTTAGTTCTTTGAAATAGATCGTTAGTTCTTTGACAACACACCCTTAAAATAGTTCTTTGAAATGAATCGTTAGTTCTTTGACAACACACCCTTGAAATAGTTCTTTGAAACTGATCGTTAGTTCCTCGAAATAGACCTCTGAAAATAGTTCTTGTTTTAGATCTTTAGTTCTTTGAAAATAGTTCTTTGAAAATAGTTCTTTGATTTGAAACGGTTATCTATTCATAATGAATAAACAACTTACTTTGAATTCCAGTATATTGTATACCTAAACATAATCTAGGATAAGAATTATACATATAAACATATGTTAAGTAAAAGCTTTTAAGTAAAATATAATTCAAAGAAAATAATTTACGCATGCTTCTTAGCCCCGCGTTTGAAAACAAAATGTTTAGAAAAGGGGCAATGAACTCACCTGTGTTGTTGTGAAAATGAATCACAAAATGTGCGCTCTTTGTTTGTGGGTTTTATTTCTTCATTTCCTGAGTTGGTTTAAGAGAATTCGAATACGATAAGTATTTGTAGTAGACGTAACTAGGGTTTTGGTTTCGGTGTGCAACTATGTGTCCTATGTTACTAATGTGTCTCTAGAATTCCGTCTAATTGGTCTAAACATATTACTCATTAATAAACCCTGATCCCACAGTATTCATTATAAATCTTTAATTAAAATATTTTTAAATTAATTCACTTTAAGTTAAACATAAGGTTAAAGATCAGTTGTTTTAATTTAACAAAGCTTACAATTTAATTTCTATTATTAAAACATCATTAATTCAAGAAAATGTAAATTTACACATGATGAGCTTAGGTTAATTCCATATGATTAACCTTGGCCCATTAATAGTTCTAGCTTGTTCTATGAGTCCTTGATCTCTGCCTTGCATAACCCATTTTACGTATTTCAATTAATCACCCAAGGTAGTTATGTGTACTTATAAACCGTCTAAGTGTTGGAAATTATTCGTGAGAGTAACACCATCACATTAGGCTTAGAGTCTATGTGTCAGTGAGATTTAAGAAAATCATTTTCATTAGGACCCTAATTCATGTTTTCTTTAACCAATCCACAAATTATAACCCATGTAACTTAACCCATCACAATTGAAATTACTCCGATGATTATTAAAAAAATCTTAGTTCACCCAAAGTTGGTTTGCATGGATAAAACCCTATTGTTATTTCCATGCAAACACACACATCCGGCCCCCATGCATGCACACACACACACACCATGCATGCCATAAAGCGCCGATCAAATTCACCCATGGACCGACCGACTAGCTGTGAAGCCGAACTGGTTTGGTTCGGGGATGGTCTTGGCCGATTGAGGCTTCATCCGACCGAAACAAGCCCGACCGAATGAGGTCCTGGCGAAACGGAGCCGAGCGAATGGAGAGATGGGCCGACAGAATTAACTGGCCGAAAGACTTGGGCCGAACGAATGAAGACCGACAGAATGGCTGCTTCGGCAGTAGCCTTTCGGCAGTGTGGTGTTTCGGCCAGGTGTGCTTCGCCCATTGGCCATTCGGCCGCTTGAGAGTTCATTCGACCACCTGATTGTATCATTCGGCCAAGGTGAGTTCGAACAAGAGCAGCCAGGGTTTTCGAGCTAAATGACTAGGTGGTGAGTTGGGACTTGTTCCTACATCATTCTAAGATGTTTTTGTGAAGATCCTAAGGTGTGAGATGGTTTAAAACCGGTTCCAATGGTGGCCGATCTCAAGGTTCAAAAAACCCTAAAAATTCGAACAAAAAGTGGATCTTTACCTCAAATCGGCTGGATAAACGTTTAGATCTGTTTTACTTTCACGATCTAAAAGATACAAGGGTCGTTTTGACACCAAAATGAGTCGATTTGGTTAAGAAACAAGGATTTTAGAGCTTGAACTTTTAGAGAGAGAAAGTAGAGACAGAAAGGGCCATTTTAGAGAGAGAGAGAGAAGGTAGGTGAGTGATTGAATATGGCATTCAATTCCATTTAATGGCTTGTTTCGTTCCGGTGCGTTTGGGTCCGTTAGGTTCCGCTCGGTTTCGCGTAAAATCGTCGGTTCGCGTTCGTTTTAGAAACGAAACGACTCGGTTTTTAAAATAAGGTTGATAAAATTATTTTGGGTGATTATTCCTAATAAATTAATTAAATATCTTCTATTTATTTCAAATTTTCAAAAATACTTAATTCACGGTTTAATATCGAATCGTACGGTCGTCGCGCGTATTCGTTCGAATTGTCACCCGTACAAACACGGCGATAACTATACTTTTCAATATGGTTTTCTAATTATTGAACATCATTCAAAACGTTAATCTTTCAGATATACTTGTACAGATCGTCACCTATACGAATAATCCGTCGGTTTAGCATTCACGTAATGACATCCGTTGTTGTTTTGTTTTGTAAAGCCTCACATACGTTTATACGTAATAATTTATAACAGATAATCACATGATGGTTCTGTAATGCCAGATAATTATCTGACTGGTGAACCATAGTCCTGAGCTTGGTTTCCTGAAATGATTCTGATTTTGATCTTTGATAACATGAAATTACAATGAAACATGATCTGAATATGAAAACACACTGTAATATATATAGTTCGTACCTGACTACTGTTCATGTTACTGTTGAGATCACTGATCCGGCGACGTTTCCGGCACTGATGTTACAGTCTCCCCTTGTTAGAGAAATTTCGTCCCGAAATTTAAGAATTGTTATCAAGTACAGCTTCCTCTGAAAACAGTTGGGGATACTTGGACTTCATGTGATCTTCACATTCCCAAGTAAACTTGGGTCCGCGCTTTGAGTTCCAACGAACCTTTACAATCGGAATACGGCTTCGCCTTAGTTGCTTAACTTTGCGATCCATAATCTCTAAAGGTTCCTCGATAAAGTGTAACTGCTCATCGACTTGAATTTCTTCGATTGGAATGACGAGTGACTTGTCAGCAAGGCATTTCTTTAAATTTGAGACGTAAAATACATCATGCACACCACTGAGTTCATTTGGTAATCTCAGTATATACGCCACAGGACCAATACGCTCGATGATTTCGACAGTCCCACGTATCGTGGTGCCAAATTGCCTTTCTTTCCAAATCATACTACACCTTTCCATGGGGATACCTTCAACATGACACGGTCTCCCACTAGGAATTCCAACGGCTTGCGCCGTTTATCAGCATTTCTTTTGTCTGCTCCTTGTAGCTTGCAGTCTTCGCTGAATCTGGGCAATCTCGCATAAGTCAACTACTCTCCCCGGGATCCCGTGCCTCCCCTCCAACACTTTATGGCCTGGTATCGGAGGCGACGGAAGTACTACCTGTCGCATGATGCTAACGAAACCGAAAGCCCGGGCGGCACTCTTTCTTGTGTGCTCATAGGAACTCCAAATTACAACTAGACTTTGTCTTTCACACTCCATAGCTCTAGCTCTAAGACGTCTTGTCAGTGGTTTCCTGAATAAGCTCTGGCACAGTTATTTGATTGTCTCCTACTTTAGTCCGATAGATCGGTGACCAACATTTTCAACCATAAAGAGCCTCAAATGGGGCACATCCAATACTGCTGTGGTAACTATTGTTGTAGGAGAATTCGATCAGTGGCAAATGAGAGTCCCAATTCCCACCGAAATCCAACACACAGCTTCTCAACATGTCCTCTAGGGTCTGAATGGTACGTTCGCTTTGACCATCCGTTTGTGGATGGTAAGCTGTATTCTGATTTAACTGCGTCCCTAGAGATTTCTGTAATGATTGCCAGAACCTTGATGTGAATCTGCTGTCTCTATCCTAAATAATGGACAATGGCACACCGTGGCGTACCACTATCTCATTGATGTATAATCTCGCCAGTCTATCCATCGTGAAAGTCTCACGCATTGGCAAGGCATGAGCATATTTCGTCAAACGATCGATGATACCATTGGTAATGAAGTCCATAGCTATTTGTTCCCACTTCCTGAGTGGAATCTCAGGCTGTTCTAGTAAACCAGACGGTCTCTGGTGTTCTGCCTTTACCTTCACACATGTAAGACATCGACCGACATGCTCGGCTATGTCTTTCTTCATTCCCGGCCACCAATAAAATCCACGCAAGTCTTGGTATATTTTATCGGCACCTGGATGAACAAAGTATTTAGTCTTGTGTGCTTAATCGAAGATAAGTTTTCTTAGTTCATCTACTGCAGGAATCCATACACGATCCTTATAGTAGATGATTCCATCAGGCTTTGTCTCGAATTTCCTTTCTATTTCGCAGTCAAGTTCCTTATTTAGATTTCCTCGATCCACTGATTCTTGTTGGGCTTGAATAATATTGTCTCGTAAACTCGTCTGCACAGTCATTCCCATTTCTCTGACGCGCAAGGGTTTGATCCGTTCGTTCCGGCTCAAGGCATCAGCTACAACGTTCGCCTTGCCCGGATGGTACTAGATCACACAATCATAATCATTCAGGAGTTCAACCCAACGTCGTTGTCGCATGTTGAGTTCCTTCTGATCAAAGATGTGTTGCAGACTTTTATGATCAGTATATATGGTACACTTCGTGCCATATAAATAATGTCTCCAAATCTTCAATGCGAAGATTACAGCTTCCAGTTCAAGATCATGAGTAGTGTAGTTCTTCTCATGAACTTTTAATGGTATTGATGCATAAGCGATAACTTTGTCCCGTTGCATTAGTATGCAACCAAGTCCCTGATGGGAGGCATCACAATAAACAACAAAGTCATCACATCCTTCTACGAGAGATAGAATTTGAGCATCACATAGCTTCCGTTTCAACGACTGAAAAGCATCTTCTCGTTTTTGCTCCCAGACAAACGGTTCAATTTTCTGAGTTAACTTAGTGAGAGGCAAAGCTATTTTAGAAAAGTTTGAGATAAACCTTCTATAATAACCAGCCAATCCCAGAAAAGACCGTATCTTCGTTGGTGTCTTCGGAGTGTCCCAGTTCTTTATCGCTTCAATCTTGGCGGGATCAACGTGTATTCCGTCACTGTTGACTACGTGACCCAAAAATTGAACCTCTCTTAGCCAGAATTCACATTTAGAGAATTTGGCATAAAGTTTATGTTCTTTCAACAGCTCCAATATCTTCCTGAGATGTTGTTCATGATCTGCTTTGCTCTTGAAATAAATCAGTATGTCACCAATAAAGACAATCACAAACTGATCCAAGTACGGCTTGCACACTCGGTTCATGAGGTCCATGAAAACCGCTGGTGCATTTGTCAATCCGAAAGGTATCACCATAAACTAAAAATGCCCGTATCTGGTTCGGAACGCCGTCTTCGGTATATCTTCGTCTTGAACTCTTAGTTGATGGTATCCAAACCGTAGATCAATCTTCGAGAAGTACTGTGCTCCCTGTAGTTGGTCAAACAAATCTTCAATCCTCGGCAATGGATACCGATTCTTAATGGTTAGCTTGTTCAGCTCTCGATAATCTATGCGCATCCGAAACGATCCATCTTTCTTCTTCACGAACAAGACTGGAGCTCCCCAAGGTGAGTAGCTCGGTCTGATGAAACCATTATCAAGTAGCTCCTGTAACTGGTTTGACAATTCCTGCATCTCTGAAGGTGCTAACCTGTAAGGAGATTTAGCAACAGGAGTTGCTCCAGGAACCAAATCAATACGGAACTCTACCGGTCGCACAGGTGGCAAACCTGGTAGATCTTCAGGAAATACTTTTGGATACTCTTTCACTACCTGAATCTTTTTTCTTGTCCTTCCCCTTTTCCGCTACGTGAGCTAGAAAAGCTACGCACTGCTTCTGTAAACACTTACGCGCCTTTATGCAAGAAATGATTTTGACACTTCATTTTGCCTGATCCCCTTTAACTTCCAATACACGATCATCCGGCAATGCAACTCGAAGCAGCTTCTCAGAACAGATGAATTCCACTCGGTTAGAAGAAAGCCAATCCATTCCAACAATGATGTCAAAACTACCCAACTCCATCGGTATCAAATCGATGGTGAATGCATGACCATTAAGTGTCAATGGGCAGTTCCTGTATACTATACAAACTGTGATCTGTTTCCCGTTAACTACTTCTATGATGTAAGGGGAATCTAACTGTTCCTCTATAGAATCTAATTGGCATGCAAAATCGGTAAAGATAAAACTCTGATCCGCACCAGTGTCAAATAGAACAGATGCATAAAAGTCATGTAAGAGAAATGTACCAGTGACCACGTTCGGGTCTTGGCGAGCAGCTTGAGCTGCTATGACAAAAGCTCTTCCATGGGGTGCTTGAACTGCTTGTTGTGTCTTCTTTGGGCAGTTCTTCGCGAAGTGGCCCGGTTCGCCATAGTTATAGCATCCACCGTTGTTCTGGTTGTTGGGTGGAGGGAGAGCCAAAGTAGCATTGTTGACTGCTTGGTTAGGTGTCATCTGGAAGTGTTGGACCCAATGGCCCTTTCGTCCACATCCCGTGCATTGCTTGTAGGGAGTGTTAGCAGCATGATGATATTAACACTTGGCACACATAGGATATGTACCAGTGTAGGGTCTTCTGTTAGGGTTTTGTGGTGCAGCTGCTACTTGGTTGAGAGGTGTGGCCACCGTATAGTTCTTGATGACCTTTTGTTTCTTCTTCGGGTGATGGTGGGGTTTCTTTGACGAGTCCTCTTTGTTCTTGCCGGAGTCAGCCTCTTTCTTCAGAACCCCTGATGCTACCATCAGATCCGTTAGTTTCCCAGATAAACTCACAGCAGACTCCAATGTGACGTGATTTGCAGCAACCACTAATCCTTGTATGCAGGCAGGTAACCCACATACATACCTGTCAATCCGTTTCTTCAGAGTCGGTACCATGTCTGGCACCAAAGCAACCAACTCGTGGTAACGAGTCGTATATCCCATGTGGTCTGCCCTTTTCATCACATGATTAGACAGTTCCACTTCTAGTCTCTGTAGCTCGTTCTTGGGTCAAAACTCAGTTCTCATTAGAGTCTTGAAGTCTTCCCATGGCATCGTCGTAGCTTCATCTCTTCCTCTTGCATTAATTTGGCCGTTCCACCAAGTCAAGGCTCGCTTGTTGAATGTTCCAGCAGAGTAGCGAACCTTGTGATGCTCTAGACAACTGCAGAGGTCCAGAGTACCTTCGACCTTCTCTATCCATTGGATCAGACCAACGGCTCCTTCATGATCGCTAAAACTAGGCGGCTTACACCCCATAAAGGACTTGTAAGAGTGATTTGAAGCACCACCAGTGTTCCCACTGGCTTCCCCTAGCGAATGTCCAGTGTTGGCGTTGTTGTCGTTCCGGAGACGGTTGAGCATATCCGGTATCACTTCCTTCAGTTGGTTAGTCATCTGACTGCTCAGTAAAGTTACCAGGGCAATGGTAGCAGGATCCATATTGGAGTCGTGCTCGGGCCCTAAGGTGGGTTAAGTGGAGGAGGAGGAACTGACGGTGGTGAATCAGGTGGTAAAGGTGTAGATGAATGTGGAGCTAGGTCTTGTGGTGGTGGTGGTAACGAGGGAGTCTGTCTTCATGGCGGCATTCTGATCATAACCAAAAGAATATTGGTTAGTTTAGTGATCGAATGTTGAAGACACAATACAAGAAAATCTTAAGTCCTGTGTTCTCTACATGCAGGGTCCCTAGGTTATAGTCTAGGCCAAACCGTTTAGTTAAGTGACCTATATTTCTCTATAACCATGGCTCTGATACCAATCTGTCACACCCCGAGCCGGCGGGGTTGGATCGGATTCCCCGTCGGGCGGAAGGTTCCCGGGGCACGATATCGTGAGTGATAATCATGATGATCAGATTGTTTACATTGCACATGATATAACTGAGAAATGCTAAATAGAATAGAATTACAAAGTTAAATTACATCAGTATCGGTCATAATTTAACAATGTAAATCTACCCTTAACATCACAAACTTTTATCTTGTATCTACACATGATATACAACATTTATTTTATAATGATGTTCCCAAAAATATACAGGTCCAAAAATACTAAGTTTTCTATCTGAAGTCCTAGTCCAAAAGCAATAACTTCTTAATTGACCTGTTCGTCACCTAAGAAGTCATGCAAAAAGATCAAGTCAACACATGGTTGGTGAGTTCATGTAGTTTAGTATTTGAAAAGAAATTTTGTAACCCGTTTTCGGTAAAAACCCTAACATCATTAACTTCACCTGTAATATCCAATTCGGTATGCTTATATATAGGGCATACCCCTGATTCGAGCCTACAACCCGCCCAGATGCCATCCCACCACATACTAAACCACATACGACATTGTTGTTAATGATAATTAAGCATTTTTGCCTACCATTCACTTCAGTTCCATCATAGTTCTAACATACATACAAACATTTGATAACCCCTGAGTAACAACCTTAACCTCATTAACATCACCTGTATCATCTGACTCGGTATGCTTATATATAGGGCATATGAAAGGGTCGAGCCTACAACTCGCCCCGACACCGTCCAACCACATATACTAAGCCACATAGGACATTGTTGTTAATGATAATTAAGCATTTTACCCCTACATTAACCTCTTATTTCTTCAGTTCTTTGTTCCTGTAAATACACTATGAAATCTCTGTTGATTCCTTAAGTTCATCACGTAATCATGATCAACCATAACATGTATAGAAACAATTCAATAAACGCTTAATTAAATAAATAAATAAACATTTAATAAAATCTAAGACCTAATGTGTAACACCCCAACCGATGGCGGAAACGTCGGCATGCCACGAGGGATGTGTAGATTGTTCATAAGCTCATGGGCATCTAATCACATCATCACATAACAATCAAATCAAATAATTGTTTACACAAAAAGCATGTTCATCATGATTTAATTACAATCAACTACACAAAAGATTAGGTAAATTAACTAAATACTAATCTTCAGTAATCCAGTTAATTTACCAAAGTTCGAGACCCTAAGTGATGATTGTCCAAAATATGAGAGATCGTCCTCCTCAACCTACTAGTCTTCGTTTCCTGAAACATGTAAAAAATCAAGTGTCAACTACGAAGTAGTTGGTGATTAATCATATGTTTTTATATTTAAAAAGGTTTTTCAAAATGATTATAAAAGTTTAAAGTTTCTTGAGGAAATCCACATGAGTACCTGCGAGATAATCCACACTACACCCAAGCAAACAATCACAAAGACGAAATCACAAATCTCAAACAATCATAGATAATCATAGATAATCAATCACATAACCATTCACCCAATCACAATCATTAATATTCTAAAATAGTATAAGTGACTATACATGAAATCAATGTAATTAACCGAAGTTAAAGACATGATTCATGGAGTGGTATCCAACCATGTGACAATACATGTGACCATTGTGGATGACCGAAGTCAACAACAAGGTCTCATGGAGTTATGATAATCCATGTGACAATACATGTAATCGTCTTGGAAGACCGAAGTCAACACAACGATACACGGAATTGTGGTAACCCACGTGACAATACATGTGATCATTTCGGATAACCGAGGTCATCAGAAATGCCACACGGAGTTATAATAATCAATGTTAATCCATATACAGTGATATTCCCATAATATGAATATCGTATTGATAAATAGGTATCACCCATGTATTATCAAAATAATATTTTAAAAATTGGTATACATGTTTCACCTCCGAGTTTAAAATAAAACAGTTTAAAGGGAGGTTATGAGAACTCACCTGAGTCCTTAGAATCTGAATTCTTGTAGTATGCACGCTCGCGTATGTGAAATCAAAAACAAGTCAACACCCTGTAATTATCGTGTGTTCTGTATTCATAAGTATCTAAGTGTGGCCATCATTAATTTTTCATATCCGTTAGTCTTTTAAATTATTATTTGTATTACTCATTTAGATTTGTAATTTAAGTCATATCGATAACCCTTCAGGCTCCCTATTCTTATTTCAGAAATTAGTATGACATTAGTTAGTTAAATCAACAAATCATATAATGTCTTAGTGAAAGTATAAAGTTATACACGTACTAAAAATTGGAACCTTAAACACCATGTATACACATTTCATAACTTGCATGCATGCATGTTTAGTTAACACATTCCCATAATCTAGGTTATAAAAATCAAATTTAAACTTAAGAAAATGATACTTAGATTATTTATTCAAAGTATTCCATATATCAAATCTCATTATTTAGAATTTATATCATTAATAAAAAGAAGGTGGTAGCTTATAGTCTTTGTTTCGCTCATGCATGCATGTGTCTTTCATGATTTCTTCAAGTTCTTAAATCCCTCCTTAACCCTAACCACACTTAAGTTATTTGTTTGGGTCCAAGAGCAGCGAACCTATCTCCTTCTTCTCCTTAGGTTCGTCTCCAATTGCAGGTTTAGTGATGCCACGGTTCGGCTAAGGATTGAAAAATAAAAGGTTCGGCTAATGGATGCGAAACCCCTAGGTTCGCTCCTGCTTGGTTCGTGAGGTCCCCAAGGTTCGGCTATCATGGGTTCATAGGACCAGGGTTCGGCTGCTAAAGCTGGGTGGTGAGAGGTTCGCCGGACATGCAGGGTTCGGCTGGATGGTTGGGTTCGTTGGTTCTCATAAAGGTTCGGCCAATCCCTTGTCTTTCCAAGCTAAGGTTCGTACCCTTCCACTAGGTTCAGCTAAACCAAACTCCACAGATTCGGTGATCCCCTGGTTCGCAGCTAAATGGGATCGTAGGGTTGTCAAAGGTTCGTGGCCCATGGTTGCTTCACCCTAGGGTTCGGCTAAGTGCTCGGTCACCCCTGAGGTTCGGCTGAAAAACAGGTTCACCCCTAAGGGGTTCGTCGACTTGCAACCCATGGCTTGCACTGTTCATCATCATCATCGTTCTGTCATAGGTTTTCAGGTTCTCTCATGGCTTCCATCGTTTACTACACCATCGATTTACCCATATAAAACCCTAAAATCGTTTACAAGATGGTAACTAAGTTCTAATAGGGTTTTTAAACAAAAGCCGAAAGTAAACCTAAGATTTACCTGAACTCGTTGGCCAAACTCAGGATTTCTTCGTATCTTCTTGTTCCTCTCGTTCACGCGATCGATTGGGCGCCAAGATCTCGCGAATCCGTTGGGTAACGAAGGAGATATCGTAGAGAGAAGTTTCTAGAGAGAGAAAGTGACGATTCTTTTGTTTTAGAGAGAGAATTGAGATGGGAAAATGAGGAAGAAGAAAGAAGGTTTCTTTCTTATAACGCGTATTATCCCCCACATGCTCGGTCTCGTTTTCTATGCGATAACATTATGAAATTGCTCGGTTTTCTCGTAAAACATATTTAAAATACAACGTGTGTTAAAGAATAATATTTCATTTTGTTAAAAAGATTTTATTTAACTTTTGTTATTTCATAAATAATCTCGTTAAATTATTCATTTAAATAAATAATTTATTCGCATTCATTTTAGGTTATGGTTCCTAATAAACGTTATTAAATCCTTTTTCTTATTTTTATTATTGTTAGATATTATTTTATTATCTCGTCGAAACGCGTTACTCGCGTATGTATTCGTAAAGATCGTCACCTTTCCGAATCAAACGCTCGTATCGTATTTCTATTTGATTTACGATTTATGGAATATCATTTCAGAATATAATTCTTAATAATTATATTCGTGTGAATCGTCACCCACGCGAATACATTATTAAGTTAATCTTTCTGAATTAATATTTGCGTTTAAGTCATATTCATAACCTCACCATCGCGTATTCATTTCCAATAAAACTTTCATTATTTTATTAACTTTAATATTATAATCCCAATCCAAATCCCCCTAAACCATATCACTGACACATCCATGATAGACCGAAATATGCATATGTATAGGGCATATGTAGGGGTCAGTCGCAACTGCCCCAGCCACCATCCCACCGCTATTTCAATAAACCATGACCATGTGTCCTTGACTATGTTTAGCAACTAACCAGTACCAAACTCTAATTCCTTTCCATTTTAACCATCAATCCATTATCCGTGAATTTAAATGCGATAAACTCTCTGGTTCTGTTTAGTTGGTATACAACTAAACTTCACATGGTTTACGCGTATAATATTATATTCTCAGTATGTATACCAACAGTAATGACATCCAATAATTCATAGTAATCATCATTTATAAATAACACGTCAGGTTGTAATAGTAAAATCGTACATACGTACGGACAACCCAAAATACAGTGATGTTACATAATGATTGGGCCTTGGTCAACTCGAGTAGACTAGTCTAGCAATCACGTACTTAGTAGTAAAGGAGATATGTAAACCTCATCAAACATGTGACCTATAATCAATCAGTCTAGCTAGGACATCTTTTGATATATAGGCTTTTATAGTTCTTTACACTGTCCATAGTTTCGTATAGTTCTTTAGTTCTTTAGCACATGTTTTCTTTGAGCATTTCCCAGACGTTCCTCAAAACGGTTAGGGAATACTGTAAATATCATCAAACATGCGTCTCATATTCGATCAAACTAGCTAGGATATCTTTCAAACCTGAGAATGGTACATGTTATCTTTGATATTTCCCAGTTAGACCCTTGAAATAGTTCTTTGTACTTAGTTCTTTGAAATAGATTGTTAGTTCTTTGACAACACACCCTTGATATAGTTCTTTGTACTTAGTTCTTTGAAATGGATCGTTAGTTCTTTGACAACACAACCTTTAAATAGTTCTTTGAAATAGATCGTTAGTTCCTTGAAATGGACCTCTGAAAATAGTTCTTGTTTTAGATCTTTAGTTCTTTGAAAATAGTTCTTTGATTTGAAACGGTTATCTATTCATAATGAATAAACAACTTACTTTGAATTCCAGTATATTGTATACCTAAACATAATCTAGGATAACAATTATACATATAAACATATGTTAAGTAAAAGAATTTAAGTAAAATATAATCCAAAGAAAATAATTTACGCATTCTTCTCAGCCCCGCGTTTGAAAACAAAATGTTTAGAAAAGGGGCAATGAACTCACTTGTGTTGTTGTGCAAATGAATCACAAAATGCGCGCTCTTTGTTTGTGGATTATATTTCTTCAGTTCCTGAGTTGGTTAAAGAGAATTCGAATACGATAAGTATTTGAAATAAACGTAACTAGGGTTTTGGTCTCGGTGTGCAACTATGTGTCCTATGTTACTAATGTGTCTCTAGAATTCCGTCTAATTGGTCTAAACATATTACTCATTAATACTGATCCCACAGTATTCATTACAAGTCTTTAATTAAAATATTTTTAAATTAATTCACTTTAAGTTAAACATTAGGTTAAAGATCATTTGTTTTAATTTAACAAAGCTTACAATTTAATTTCTATTATTAAAACATCATTAATTCGAGAAAATGTAATTTTACACATGATGAGCTTAGGTTAATTCCATATGATTAACCTTGGCCCATTAATAGTTCTTGCTTGTTCTATGAGTCCTTGATCTCTGCCTTGCATAACCCATTCTAGGTAATTCAATGAATCACCCAAGGTAGTTTTGTGTACTTATAAATCGTCTAAGTGTTGTAAATTATTCGTGACAGTAATACCATGACATTAGGCTTAGAGTCTTTGTGTTAGTGAGATTTAAGAAAATCATTTTCATTAGGACCCTAATTCATTTTTTCTTTAACCAAGCCACAAATTATAACACATGTAACATAACCCATCACAATTGAAATTACTCCCATGATTATTAAAAAAAAAATCTTAGTTCACCCAAAGTTGGTTTGCATGGATAAAACCCTAACGTTATTTCCATGCAAACACACACATGCGGCCCCCATGCATGCACACACACTCCATGCTGGCCATAAAGCACCGATCAAATTCACCCTTGGACCGACCGACTAGCTGTGAAGCCGAACTGGTTTGGTTCGGGGATGGTCTTGGCCGATTGAGGCTTCATCCGACCGAAACAAGCCCGACCGAATCAGGTCCTAGCGAAAGGGAGCCAAGCGAATGGAGAGATGGGCCGACAGAATGAACAGGCCGAAAGACTTGGGCCGAACGAATGAAGACCGATAGAATGGCTGCTTCGGCAGTAGCCTTTCGGCTGTGTGGTGGTTCGACCAGGTCTGCTTCTCCCCTTGGCCATTCGGCCGCTTGAGAGTTCATTCGACCACCTGATTGTGTCATTCGACCAAGGTGAGTTCAAACAAGAGCAGCCTGGGTTTTCAAGCTAAATGACTAGGTGGTGAGTTGGGACTTGTTCCTACTTCATTCTAAGATGTTTTTGTGAAGATCCTATGGTGTGAGATGGTTTAAAACCGGTTCCAATGGTGGCCGATCTCAAGGTTCCAAAAACCCTAAAAATTCGAACAAAAAGTGGATCTTTACCTCAAATCGGCTGGATAAACGTTTAGATCTGTTGTACTTTCACGATCTACAAGATACAAGGGCCGTTTTGACACCAAAATGAGTCGATTTGGTTAAGAAACAAGGATTTTAGAACTTGAAATTTAGAGAGAGAAAGGGCCGTTTTAGAGAGAGAGAAGGTAGGTGGGTGATTGAATATGGCATTCAATGCCATTTAATGGCTTGTTTCATTCCGGTGCGTTTGGGTCCGTTCGGTTCTGCTCGGTTTCGCGTCAAATCGTCGGTTCGCGTTCGTTTTCGAAACGAAACGACTCGGTTTTTAAAATAAGGTTAATAAAATTATTTTTGGTGATTATTCCTAATAAATTAATTAAATATCTTCTATTTATTTCAAATTTTCAAAAATATTTAATTCACGGTTTAATATCGAATCGTACGGTCGTCGCGCGTATTCGTTCGAATTGTCGCCCGTACGAACACTGTGATAACTATACTTTTCAATATGGTTTTTTAATTATTGAACATCATTCAGAACGTTAAACTTTCAGATATACTCGTACAGATCGTCACCTATACGAATAATCCGTCGGTTTAGCATTCACGTAATGACATCCGTTGTTGTTTTGTTTTGTAAAGCCTCACATACGTTTACACGTAATAAGTCCTAACAGATCACATGATGGTTCTGTAATGCCAGATAATTATCTGACTGATGAACCATAGTTCTGAGCTTTGTTTCTTGAAATGATTCTGATTTTGATCTTTGATAGCATGAAATTACAATGAAACATGATCTGAATATGAAAACACACTGTAATATATATAGTTCGTACCTGACTACCGTTCACGTTACTGTTGAGATCACTGTTCCGGCGACGTTTCCGGCACTGATGTTACACAGATGGCCCAAGTGAACGTACAATTCAAACTGTAACATCAGTGCTAGAAACGTAACTGGTACAATAACTTGCACAGTAACTCAGGTACAAACTATGTGAACTATTTGTATGCTATTATCATGTAATGCTTGACACAAAACTATTATTTAATTGTTTCAGTAATCTGATTCAATATCACGGTTTAACAGTCAGAAACACATCATTCAACACTAAACTATCATATAAATGCTTGCTAAGATGCTATTTTGTATAAACGTATGTGAGGTTGAACAGAACAAAACAATAAAGGACGTCGTTGCATGAATGCTAAATGAACGGATTATTCGTATAAGTGACGATCTGTACGTATATATCTGAAAGTTTAACGTTCTGAATTGTGACATCCAGTACCTGATCGTTCGGCAAGTCCGTACGGTATGTGTACTTTCACTATTTACTGCGTGTAAATACAATGTATGAACAGTGTGCATGATAACAGAACTCTAAATACAAGAAACAACTGTATGTATTTATGTGAAAACTTAAATACATTAAGTACAACAACTCACGATAAATAATAGTTGTATGCACATGTCGGTTGCGATCTGATATCCATAGATGACAGGAATCAGATGGCCAACAAATCAGTACGAAAACAATGTGAAAACAGGAAGTTTAGTTGTGTCCGTCAGTGTAGAAACATGATTCAAAACATAATTACAGTGTTGTTTCAGAATAACGAACTGACAATGTGTTTGCGTGGGTGACGATTCACAGAAACATATCTGTGAGTTTAACGTTCTGAAATAATGACTGAAAAGTAGAAAACAAAATTCAGAAAGTCAAACCATCGTCGTGTTCGTTCGGGTGACGATTCGAACGAATACGCGCGAAGGTGACGCGTTCTAACGAAACGAAAACGAAACACGACTCGAACGAAAATTAATTAAAGAAAATAAATACAAAACATGTATTAGGAATCACAACCTTTAAAATAATTCAAATAAATTCTTTTTATTTAAAATACGAAAAATTGCGCGTAACGATCCGGAAACGCAACGGAGACGCGAAACGAGTAACGAAAACGAACCCGAACACCCCGGAGTATAAAAAGCCTAAATGAGCCTTTCTACCTCATTTATCACTCTCATTCTCTCTCTCTCTAAACCCATTTTCACGAACCTCTCTCTCTCTCTAAAGTTTTCATCTTCAAATCATCGTATATTGCTCGTTTCTTGATGAAATCTCGCGTTCTTAGCATCCTCTACCTAGAAGTACAACAGATCTGAGCATTTATCCAGCCAAAATCGAGGTATTGAGCTAAGAAAACCCACGAAAACTAGGGTTTTTACACTTTTGTTGGAAACAAACCCACGGCCGGTTTATGGACCGCATCCTTAGAACCTTACACCCTCAAGAACCCATTTTCGCATAACCATTATCATGGGAACAGCCTGCAACACCTAGGAGTTCGAGATGATGGTGCATGGTTACAGGTTCGCAACGGAAGTTGCGCAAAGGGGGACGGCCGAACCTGCTATCCTCAAAACTCAGTGGCTGCGAACATACTGCCTCGAACCACAAGGGGATGCCACGAACCCTTGAACAACTGAAGCTCAAACCCTACGAACCTGCATGCATCATGACTAAACCATCATCACCGACCTAGCATTGCCGAACCCATGCAAGAGCTGCGAACCTGGAAGCCGGCAGAACCCTTGAGCTCGCAACCACCATTATCGAATCTATGATGAAGCTGTGAGCACACACCATAGTCGAACCTCCTGCAGCTAACCATTATCCACGAACCATTCATGCATGGACCGCGAACCTCTACCTGAAAGGAACGATAAGGTTCGCTGGAGTGGAGCCACATTTCCCATCTATCAGTTAAACTCCACTAGTTGGCCGATATTACTGCCATGGCCCAATTATTCGACCCATACATACAAGCATCCCAATCCGAATAAATGAAGTTGGCCCATGGTGGTAAATCTAAGCCAACTTCATTTATTCGGCCTACATGAAAGATAAAATCAACATATGAAATCATAGGTCATGGGATAACATACAAGTAATTATATACTAATTATACTATTACAAAGGTGGTGGGTATTGGGTTAATGCCTTTTACAAAGAACTAAAATATCAAGTTTTAAGAACTATGGTTTAACAGTTATTTTTATGTAATGACCAAATCAAGTTAGTAAGGATCACTTGAATGGTCTTAAACTATAAATCTAATCGATATTTATAAACTAAAACAGTTTCAAGGTTACATATCATGAAAAGGTTAAACAAAGTTGGGCATAAAATCAATGATACTAAGTACTAAACTTAACATAAAATAGTTAAGTGTTTGTGAGTCTAGGAAAACTGAACAAGGGCCGAATGATAGCCAAAACCGATAAGTGTTAGCCGATCTAGACTAACACCTACACACACAAACACTTATACATATGCTCATAAGTTACATACAACGTGAAATCAATACAGGATCGTGAATACAACAACAAGTACAATCAAGAGCGCGTGCATTCTCGTTTAAGCTAAGTCAACCCCAACAACAACAAGGTGAGTTCATACGCCCCTTTTCTAATCATAACTGATTTTAAACTCTCGGGGCTGAGAAACATGCTTAACTTTTATTTGTTTAAAAGTTTAATTTAACATATTGCCTATACTTTTATTTTGATAATATTGCTTGACTTATTATCGTTTATCATTGTATGCATGCTTGTATGATCATGATATGACAGGAACAACTAAGATGAATATGATAATATAACTTCATAACTCATCAACACAATAGAATAACATAGTTGTAAGATTATATTTTACAACACTTAATTATTCTTACAAGAACAAACAATGAGATTATCATAGGTGAACATGATGACCACAACAACAGCATACACGAGTGATATGAAGATAATATACCTTCATAATATCATTGGACACCAAAGTTAACTAAGTGTAATAAGACAAGTTCTTATAACACTCTGCTTTTAACTTGGTGCATACTACAAGATGACATGAAACAAGTATCATCCACCACCCGAGTCGACTAAGTGTAGTAAGACTAGTTCTTACCACATCTTAGAAACAACAGGGTGACTATATGGAACAATAAGGAATGATAATCATGATAATGTAACTTCATGATAACAACATCATTCACACAACAATTAACATAGTATAATAAGACAAGTTCTTATTTAAGTTTGTTAACAAAAACGAGAACATACAACATTGAGAACAAACAACAACATTGGTGAACACAATACAATTGATTGCTATTGAACTGTCTACACTATATCATTTCAATCATGTGCCATGTATTCAAGTTGATCATTGTAAGTCCCTTTCATAAATCGCTGACCAGTTAGTTTGACGTGACTAAACCGATGATAGCATAGTGGTACCATAGGTTTGACAAACCTCTAGCTTGTAGGGCTAGTTTGTTGATCGTATTGATTCATTGGCCGGTAACGTATGACCGGTGATAGGGCGACGAAGAGTCAGGGTCAGGTAAGCGACACATGGTGATATTAATCTACAGTTATAATTGTAATTAATCCATCGTTACCTGTTGACTAGTAGACTGAGGAATTTATTTTCTCTGATGTCATATTACTAGTAACTGTTTCGATGATGCCTACGGTAATACAAAGTGGTAGAGGTAAATCGGATGCATTGTAATCTGATTGCGTGAGTATTGCAATGGATTCCTTTTAGGCTCTATGCACTTCAAGTTGAGAACAAATATCAATTGGTTAACTAACACTCTTATATTCTAAAAGTGATTAACAGTTAACCCCACAAGCAATAGAATAATAACAAGGACCAGATTAAATTAATCTAACTTCCTTAATACATTAAGGGTGTATCAATACTTCGGTTTGATAACTAAACCCCTCTCTACATATTATTCTACATATGACACAACGGGTGGATATCAAACGGGATGAACAGGTGACATGATAATGGATATCTATAATTGTATTGCAAGTAGTGTAGAGTTCTATTAGTTATGTGGTGGGATGTTGGTTGGGGCTTGTTCCCCTACATATTCCCTATATATAAGCATAACTAATAGGATGAAATATTACTTGTGAATATAACTATGGAGGGGCCATTGTGTGAAGAGGTGAATCAAACAACTTACAAGTAACATGTATGACATTGTGATTATGTATGTGAACAACTCAAGGTTTTCAATTATCAAACATTTGAACTCACCAACCTAATGTTGACTTTGTTTAAATGCATGTTTTCTCAGGTGACAAACAGGTTCAGTTACCAGTATTCAAGAACATAGCTAGTGGACTTTTAGAAAACCTAGCTACATTTTGTGTCGAGCATATTTTGGAATGATAAAACAATGAATCATCTTTTGTGTATCTTGTACAGTTATAAGGTATAAACTCATTGATTCTTTTGATTAGATTTACTTAGTTAAATTATGAAGAAACAATATCATTTAACTTTGTAATTCTATATCATTGTCATGTTAGCATTTCTCATTATTACATCATGTGCTATGCAACAATCTGATCATTGTGATTATCAAATCGATGTCGCGCCACGAGAACTTTCCGCCCGACGGGAAAGTCGATCCAGCCCGCCGGCTCGGGGTGTGACAGATTGGTATCAGGCCCATGGTTATAGAGAAATATAGGTCATATTACTTACATGGTTTGGCCTAGACTACACGGTTTGGCCTAGACTACAACATAGGATTACATTTGCATGTGTCTTCTGCGTCTGATCACTGCACTAACTGATTTTCTTTCGGTTATGATTAGAATGCCGCCAAGAAGACCGCCACCAGCTTTACTGCCACCGCCACAAGATTCAGCTCGACATTCATCGACACCGACACCACCTGACTCTCCTCCACATCTACCTCGTCCACCTCCTCCTGCGCCACCACCTGCTCATTAGTTGGATCATGCTACTATAGCGCTGGTCACACTGCTAACTTGTCAACTGAGGGATTTGATCAAGGAGATGATGAATAGAATCAACAGCCACAACAGCAACAACATCGGCAACTCGTCTTGAGAAGGCAGTGTCAACTCTCGACACCATCAGGACTACTCCTACAAGAACTTTGTAGGATGCAAGCCACTGAGTTTCAGTGGCAGTGAAGGAGCCGTCGGATTGATCCAGTGGATTGAGAAGATGGAGACAACCTTAGACATCAGTCGCTATCCTAATCAGCGTCGAGTGAGATATGATGCGGGCTCGTTTAACAAGCGAGCTCTGACATGGTGGAATGCACAAGTTCAAACAAGGGGCAGGGATGAGGCTCTGTCTATGCCTTGGGATGACTTCAAGGCTATGCTATGGGCAGAGTTTTGCCCAAGGAATGAACTGAGGATGGTTGAAACTGAGCTGCTCAACCTTGTCATGATAGGTGCTGGGCATCTGGCCTACACCACAAGATTTCACGAGTTAGCAACATTGGCACCGGACGTGGTGCCAACACTGGAGAAAAGGATAGAGCGATATGTTGGTGGATTATCGTCTTCTATCCAAGGGCATGTGATTTCTGCCCATCCTACTTCCATGGAGATGGCTGTTACCGTGTCATCAACTTTGACAGACGTGATGGATGTCTTCGGGGCGTTGAAGAAAGAAACTGAAGCCAAGGCTGGAACTTCAAGGAACTCGGATAAACGTGCGGCGAAGAAACAAAAGGTGGTCAAGAACTTTGCTGCGACCACCCAAGCACCGATGATCAATCAACCACCACCACTGCAGATCAAGAGGCCCTACACTGGCACATCACCACTGTGCAACAGCTGTCAGTATCATCATCTACCAAACATCCAGTGCAGATACTGCACTAACTGAGGGAAGTTTGGTCACTAGGCCAACCATTGCAGGAGCACGTGGACTTCGAACAGAAACAACAATGCAGCCACTAGTGCTGATGCTGATAATAGGTTTTGCTACAACTGTGGCGAGCCTGGACACTTTTCTCGGGATTGCCCCAAGAAGAATCAGCAAAGGGCTCCAATAGCACGAGGTAGAGCCTTTCAGATTGGAGCAGCTGCTACTCGACAGGATCCGAATGTGATCACAGGTACATTTCTCTTATCTGACTTTTATGCATCCATATTATTTGACACTGGTGCGGATCAGAGTTTTATCTCATCCGACTTTGCATGCCATCTTAATCATGTTGAGGAATCTTTAGACTCCCCTTATACTACCGAGATAGCAAACGGCAAACAGATAACAGTAGACACAGTACTTAGGAATTGCCCACTAACACTTGGCGATCACACATTTTCTATCGACTTGATACCGATGGAACTGGGCAGTTTCGATATCATCATCAGAATAGATTGGCTATCTCTAAACAGATTTGAGTTCATCTGTTCCGAAACGCTATTACGTATTCCAGTGGAGAACGATCAAATCTTGGAAATTCATGAAGATCAAGCGAAACGCAATGTCAAGATAATATCGTGCATGAAGGCTCGCAAGTACCTCAGAAAACAATGTATCGCATTCCTAGCTCACGTGGTAGAGAAAGACAAGAAAGCAATCAAGACTCAAGACGTAACAGTTGTGAAAGACTATGCGGACGTGTTTCCGGATGATTTACCGGGATTGCCACCTGAGAGATCGTTGCAGTTTCGAATTGATTTGATCCCGAGAGCGACTCCTATAGCTAAGTCTCCTTATAGACTTGCACCATCAGAAATGCAGGAGTTGTCCAATCAATTACAAGAGCTACTCGATAAGGGATTCATCCGACCGAGTTTTTCCCCGTGGGGAGCCCCGATTCTCTTTGTTAAGTAGAAGGATAGATCTTTCAGAATGTGCATAGATTACAGAGAGCTCAACAAACTCACCATCAAGAATCGGTACCCGTTACCGAGGATTGATGACTTGTTTGATCAGTTACATGGAGCTTAGTACTTCTCAAAGACAGACATGCGCTCAGGTTATCACCAGCTTCGGATTCAAGAGGAAGGCATACCAAAGACGGCTTTTCGTACTCGATACGGTCACTACGAATTCATGGTAATGCCATTAGGATTGACGAACGCACCGGCAGTGTTCATGGATTTAATGAACCAGGTGTGCAAGCCGTATCTAGATGAATTTGTTATTGTCTTTATTGGTGATATACTGATTTATTCAAGAAGCAAGAACGAACATGAACAACATCTCAGGACAGTCTTGGAACTCCTGAAAGACGAACGACTCTATGCCAAATTCTCCAAGTGTGAATTTTGGTTGAGAGAAGTTCAGTTCTTGGGTCACATGATTAACAGTAATAGTATTCATGTGGATCCTGCCAAGATTGAAGCAATCAAGAACTGGGATGTGTCCACAATACCAACTGATATCAGATCATTCTTGGGATTGGCAGGTTACTACAGGAGATTCATTTCGAATTTCTCTAAGATAGCCTTGCCTCTCACCAAACTCACAAAGAAAAGTGAACCCTTGGTGTGGACACAGAAACAAGAGGAGGCATCTCAAACATTCAAACAAAGATTATGCAATGCTCCAATCTTAACACTCCTAGGGGCAATGACGATTTTGTGGTATACTGTGATGCTTCCCATCAAGGACTAGGTTGTGGTTTAATGCAACGAGACGAAGTTATTGCCTATGCATCAAGACAACTGAAGATACATAAGAAGAACTACACAACACACGACTTAGAACTGGGAGCTGTTGTCTTTGCTTTAAAGATTTGGAGACACTACCTGTATGGTACTAAGTGCACTATCTTCACAGATCACAAGAGTTTATAGCACATATTTGATCAGAAGGTGCCTAACATGAGACAGAGATGTTGGGTTGAGCTCCTGAACGATTACGATTGTGTGATCAAATACCATCCGGGCAAAGCAAAGGTTGTTGCAGATGCTTTGAGTCTGATGGAAAGAGTGAAACCCTTGCGCGTACGAGCAATGCGGATGACCGTGCAAACAAGTCTGAAAGATCAAATCATACAAGCACAACTAGAAGCAACAACAAGAAACAACTTAAAGAACGAGCTCGATTGTGGAGCCGAGAAACACTTTGAAACAAAACAAGATGGAGTTATCTATTTTCAGAATCGTGTTTGGGTTCCAGCAGTAGATGTACTTCGGACACTTATACTTGACGAGGCACACAAGACACGTTATTCCGTTCATCCTGGTGCTGATAAGATGTACCAAGGTCTTAGGTCATTTTATTGGTGGCCGGGTATGAAGAAAGATGTTGCCACTTATGTTGGCAAATGCCTAACATGTGCCAAAGTCAAAGCTGAACACTAGAAACCGTCAGGTTTGCTGGAACAACCAGAGATACCACAATGGAAGTGGGAACAAATAGCAATGGATTTTATTACCAAGCTACCCCGTACTTCCGGCGGACACGATTCGATTTGGGTCATTATTGATAGATTAACCACGTCCGCACACTTCTTGCCGATTAGAGAAAACTACAAGATGGAAAAACTAGCAAGACTTTATGTTGATGAAGCAGTAGTGAGGCACGAAGTGCCATTATCTGTTATTTCAGACCGGGACAGTCGATTTACATCGCGGTTCTGGCAATCATTGCAACAATCCCTAGGGACACGTGTAACTTGAGCATCGCTTATCATCCACAAACGGATGGACAAAGCGAGCAAACAATTCAAACCCTAGAGGATATGTCGAGAACATGCATCCTAGACTTCGGTGGAAGCTGGGATAAACATTTACCACTCATTGAGTTCTCATACAACAACAGCTACCACAGCAGCATTGGATGTGCTCCGTTTGAAGCACTATATGGTAGAAAATGTCGGTCTCCAATTTGTTGGACCGAAGTGGGAGAAAACAGAATCACTGGGCCTGAACTTATTCAGGAAACTACTGATAAGATATCCCAGATTCAACAGAGATTACAAGCAACACGTAGCCGCCAAAAGAGTTACGCAAACAAACGGCGAAAGCCTTTGGAATTCCAAGTGGGTGACCGAGTCATGTTGAAAGTGTCCCCGTGGAAAGGCGTAGTTCGTTTTGGTGGTAAAGGCAAACTAGCACCAAGGTATGTTGGACCGTTTGAGATAACTCAACGTATAGGTCCTGTGGCATACAGACTCGGACTCCCTGATGAACTCAGTGGAGTACACGATGTATTTCATGTATCAAATCTCAAAAGATGCCTCGTTGATGAATTGTTGATCATACCATTGGAAGAGATACAAGTTGATGAATAATTACATTTCATTGAAGAACCTGTAGATATCATGGAACGTGAAGTCAAGAGACTGAAACGAAGCCGTATCCCTATTGTAAAGGTTCTATGGAACTCCAAGTGTGGACCAGAAATTACCTGGGAACACGAGGACAACATGAAGAAAAAGTATACCCACCTATTTGAAGAAGTAGTGCCCGACAATGATGCTTAAATTTCAGGACGAAATTTCTTTAACAAGGGGAGACTGTGACATCCAGTACCTGATCGTCCGGCAAGTCCGTACGGTATGTGTACTTTCACTATTTACTGCGTGTAAATACAATGTATGAACACTGTGCATGATAACAGAACTCTGAATACAAGAAACAGTTGTACGTATTTATGTGAAAACTTAAATACCTTAAGTACAAAAACTCACGATAAACAATAGTTGTATGTACTTAAGTGAAAACCTAAGTACAATTAACACAACGATTCAAGAGAAAGAACAGAGTACAAGTAAACAACAAGAACATGTCGGTTGCGATCTGATATCCATAAATGACAGGAATCAGATAGCCGACAAAACAGTACGAAAACAATGTGAAAAGAGGAAGTTAAGTTGAGTCCGTCAGTGAGGAAAGATGATTCAAAACATAATTACAGTGTTGTTTGAGAATAATGAACTGACAGTGTGTTTGCGTGGCTGACGATTCACACAAACATATCTGTGAGTTTAACGTTCTGAAATAATGACTGAAAAGTAGAAACCAAAAGTCAGAAAGCCAAACCATCGTCATGTTCGTTCGGGTGACGATTCGAACGAATATGCGCGAAGGTGACACGTTCTGACGAAACGAAAAGGAAACACGACTCGATCAAAAATTAAATAAAGAAAATAAATACAAAACATTTATTAGGAATCACAACCTTTAAAATAATTCAATAAATTCTTTTTATTTAAAATAGGAAAAATTGCGCGTAACGATCCGGAGACGCAACGAAGACGCGAAACGAATAACGAAAATGAACCCGAACACCCCAGAGTATAAAAAGCCTAAATGAGGCTTTCTACCTCATTTATCACCCTCATTCTCTCTCTCTAAACCCATTTTCACTAACCTCTCTCTCTAAATTTTTCATCCTCAAATCATCGTATCTTGCTCGTTTCTTGATGAAATCTCGCGTTCTTGGTGTCCACACGTAGCTACAAGCATCCTCTTCCTAGAAGTACAACAGATCTAAGCATTTATCCAGCCAAAATCAAGGTATTGAGCTAAGAAAACCCACGAAAACTAGGGTTTTTACACTTTTGTTGGAACCAAACCCACGGCAGGTTTATGGACCCATCCTTCAAGCCTTACACCCTCAAGAACCCATTTTTGCATAACCATTATAATGGGAATAGCCTACAACAACTATGAGTTTGAGATGATGATGCTTGGTTACAGGTTCTTAAGGGAAGCTGGGCAAAGGGGGACGGCCGAACCTGCTATCCTCAAAACTCAGTGGCTGCGAACTTCTGCCTCGAACCACAAGGGGATGCCACGAACCCTTGAACAGCCGAAGCTCAAACCCTACGAACCTGCATGCATCATGACTAAACCATCATCACCGAACCTAGCATTGTCGAACCCATGCAAGAGCTGCGAACCTGGAAGACAGCCGAACCCTTGACCTGGCAACCACCATTACCGAATCTCTTATGAAGCTGCGAGCACACACCATAGCCGAACCTCCTGCAGCTAACCATTATCCACGAACCATTCATGCATGGACCGCGAACCTCTACCTGAAATGAACCATAAGGTTCGCTGGAGTGGAGCCACATTTCCCATCGATCAGTTAAACTCCACTAGTTGGCCAATATTACTGCCTTGGCCCAATTATTCTACCCATACATACAAGCATCCCAATCCAATCCTTCGGCCCATGGTCGTTCAATCAACCCACCTATCTTCGGCCCAAGTGAACAGGCCCAATAGATTTAGTTGGCCCATGGTGGTAAATCTAAGCCAACTTCATTTATTCGGCCTACATGAAAGATAAAATCAACATATGAAATCATAGGTCATGGGATAACATACAAGTAATTATATACTAATTATACTATTACAAAGGTGGTGGGTATTGGGTTAATGCCTTTTACAAAGGACTAAAAAATAAAGTTTTAAGAACTATGGATTAACAGTTATTTTTATGTAATGACCAAATCAAGTTAGTAAGGATCACATGAGTGGTCTTAAACTATAAATCTAATCGATATTTATAAACTAAAACAGTTTCAAGGTTACATATCATGACAAGGTTACACAAAGTTGGGCATAAAATCAATGATACTAAGTGCTAAACTTAACTTAAAATAGTTAAGTTTTAGTGAGTATAGGAAAATTGAATTAGGGCGAATGACAGCCAAAACCGATAAGTGTTAGCCGACCTAGAATAACACCTACACACACAAACACTTATACATATGCTCATAAGTTACATACAAAGTGAAATCAATACAGGATCGTGAATACAACAAAAAGTACAATCAAGAGCGCGTGCATTCTCGTTTAAGCTATGTCAACCCCAACAACAACAAGGTGAGTTCATACGACCCTTTTCTAATTTTAACTGATTTTAAACTCTCGGGGCTGAGAAACATGCTTAACTTTTATTTATTTAAAAGTTTAGTTTAACATATTGCCTATACTTTGATTTAGATAATATTGCTTGACTTATTATCGTTTATCATTGTATGAATGCTTGTATGATCATGATATGACAGGAACAACTAAGATGAATATGATAATATAAATTCATAACTCATCAACACAATAGAATAACATAGTTGTAAGATTATATTTTACAACACTTAATTATTCTTACAAGAACAAACACTGAGATTATCACAGGTGAACATAATGACAACAACAACAACATACATGAGTGATATGAAGATAATATACCTTCATAATATCATTCGACACCATAGTTAACTAAGTGTAATAAGACAAGTTCGTATAACACTCTGCTTTTAACTTGGTGCATACTACAAGATAACATGAAACAAGTATCATCCACCACCTGTGTCGACTAAGTGTAGTAAGAGTAGTTCTTACCACATCTTAGTGACAACAGGGTGACTATATGGAACAACAAGGAATGATAATCATGATAATGTAACATCATGATAACAACATCATTCACAAAACAATTAACATAGTATAATAAGACAAGTTCTTATTTAACTTTGTTAACAACAACGAGAACATAAAACATTGAAAACAATCAACAACATTGGTGAACACAATACAATTGATTGCTATTGAACTGTCTGCATTATATAATTTCAATCATGTGCAATGTATTCAAGTTGATCATTGTAAGTCCCTTTCATAAATCGCTGACCAGTTAGTTTGAAGTAACTAAACCGACGATAGCATAGTGATACCATAGGTTTGACAAACCTCTAGCTTGTAGGGCTAGTATGTTGAACGTATTGATTCATTGGCCGGTAACAAATGACCGGTGACAAGGCGACGAACAGTCAGGGTCTGGTAAGCGACACATGGTGATATTAATTTGCAGTTATAATTGTAATTAATCCATCGTTACCTTTTGACTAGTAGAGTGAGGAATTTATTTTCTCTTGTAACACCCCGACCGATGGCGGAAACGTCGGGATGCCACGAGGGATGTGTAGATTGTTCATAAGCTCGTGGGCATCTAATTTAAATCATCACATATCAATTAGTCAACCAAATTAATTACACAAAAATCATGTTCATCATAAATTAGTTACTTCAAAATACACAAAAGATTTAGCTAACTAACTAAATTCAAATATCTAGAATTTTAGTTATCATAGCTAAGTCCAAGATCCTACGTGATTACTTCTCCTCGTTCCCTGAAACATGTAAAAATCAAGTGTCAACTACGAAGTAGTTGGTGAGTAATCATAAGTTTTTACATTTAAAAATGTTTTACAAAATGATTATAAAAGTTTATATTTTTCTGAGATAATCCACATGAGCACCTACGAGATAATCCAACACATAACCCAACACACAATCACAACCACACAGTCACATATTCCAAATAATCATAGATAATGAATCATATATATATTCAACCAATCTCCTTCATCAATATTCTCAATTCATATAATATAAGTGACAATACATGCAGTCATTGTGGATGACCGAAGTCAAAGTCCACAATGCATGGAATTGTGGTAATCCACGTGACAATACATGCGTCATTTTGGATGACCGAAGTCAACAACGACGATGCACGGAGTTGTGATAATCCAAGTGGCAATACATGTAACCATTGTCGATGACCAAAGTCAACCACAACGATCCATGGAGTTGTGATAATCCATGATAATCCATAAACGAAGATAATCCCATAATGTGAATATCATAAGGATAAACCAAGTGTCACCCATGTGTTATCAAAATAATATTTTAAATATTGGTATACATGTTCCACCTCCTAGTTTAAAACAAAATAGTTTAAAAGGAGGTTATGAGAACTCACCTGAGTCCTTAGAATCATTGTTATCGTAGAATGCGGGCTCTCGTGTATGAAATCAACAACAACTCAATCAACATGTATTTATCGCGTGTTTCATATTCGTAAGTATCTAGGTGTGTTCATCATTAAATTTTCATATTCGTTTGTTCTCAAATCATCATGTGTACAACTTACTTAGGCCAATTACTTAAGTTATAGTGATAACCATTAGGGTTTCCTATCCTCATTATAGAGGGCTAAGTTAACATTAATTAGATTAGCCCGTCCACTTATAATGATTTAATGAGTGTAAGAGTTATACATGTCATAGAGAGGTAAACCTTATACACATGTATATATTCATGGTTGCATGCATGGTTGAAGCTAGTTAATATATATATATATTTTAAATTATCATATTTGGTCAAGTTTAAGTAACTAATCTCATGTTATTATCATCCGTAAATTAATTCACATAGAATCCATAATTTAAAACTTATGTTTATTAGAAAAAAAATAACAACTCAAATTTTTGCCTATGCATGCATGAATAGTCATGTGTATATATATATACATATGTATATAATCATGTTCCCCATTTACTCTAAATCTATTAGTTAATGGAAATTAGGTTCTTTCCTCCAAAGACCAGCGAACCTTTTGGTTCATTAGCCCCAGGTTCGTGGAGTTAGGCATTCAGCCACGCAAAGGATCGCCCCAAAGCTAAGGTTCGTCCCTTCTTAGTTCAGTCAAGGGTTCGGCTGGTTAGATAAATTGCATGGCTAGGTTCGGCTAGCTAAAGAGGGTTCAGCAATAAGGTTCGCCATAATAGGTTCGCCAATCCTAGGGTTCGGTGCCATGCTACGGGTTTGCCCTACAACAAGCTTCGGCTTAGAGGAGAGGTTCGTGACCCTAGAGGGTCGCCGGACACAAACCTTGCTTTGCAGGTTCAGCCCACTAAGAGAGCAAAGGTTCGACCAACCAAAACTGATGCAGGGTTCAGCCCAAGCTAACCCCCATCGGACCAGCTCCCAACATCATCATCTTTATCAACATCAAGCCCTAGCAGGTTCATCCATGGTTCCACTATCCTCATATTCATGCGGTTTAGTGTTTTGAGGTGTAAAATCGTTTAACAAAAGTGTTATACTAACCGTTTTTTTTTTGTAGATGAGTATAAACCAAAAGTAAAATGGGCATCTTTCCTTCAAATCGTGATCCACAGCTGGTTTTCTTCATATATTCTTGTTCCCCTTGGTCACACGAACGCATAGACACCAAGATGTCAAAGATCCGTTGAGATATGAGTGAGTTCTCTTAGAGAGAAGTTAGAGAGAGAAATGGGTGACGAAAATTGATTGTAGAGAGAGAAAGTTTGGTTGGTGAATGAGGAAGAAGAAGGTGATCTTCTTTCTTATAATGTGTATCGTCACCACGTGCTCGGTCTCATTTTTATCGCAATAAAATTATAATATGTTCAGTTTTATTCGTAAACAGGTTTTGAAATATAAAACGTTTACATAATTATATTTTGTTTTCATAAAATGATTTTTATTTAAATACCGTCGTTTCGTAAACTATTCGGTTAGATTATTTATTGAATAAATAATTTGTTTGAAATCCATTTTAGGTTGTGACTTCTAATAAACGCTATCAACTTATTATTCTTATTTTTACTATCGTTAAATATTATTTCCTTATCTCTTCGAAACGCGTTACTTATGTACGTATTCGTAATGATCGTCACCTTTCCGAATCCAAATCTCGTATCGTATTTCGATTCGATTTAAGATTTATGGAATATCGTTTCAGAATGTTAATCTTAAAAATTATATTCGTGTAAATCGTCACCCACGCGAATACATTACCAAGTTAATACTTCTGAAATAACGTTCGCGTGAAATTAATAATCTTAACCTCACCAACGCGTATTTATTTCAAATTATACTTTTCATTATCTTATTATCTTTAATATTATAAGTTCCCAACTCCAATCCCACTAAACCATATCACTGACAAATCCGTGATAGACCAAAATATGCATATGTATAGGGCATATGTAGGGGTCAGTCGCAACCGCCCAAGCCACCGTCCCACCGCTATTTCGATAAACCATGGCCATGTGTCCTTGACTATGTTTAGCAACCAACAATCAACAAACTCCTAATTCCTTTCCATTCCAAACCACAACTCATAATCTATGAATTTAACTGCGATAAACTCTCTGGTTCTATTTAGTTGGGTTTCAACTAAACATCCCATGGTTTATGCGTATAATAATATGTTCTCAATATGCATCATCATTAATAATTATCACATCAAGTCGTAACAGTACAGTCGTACATATGTACGGACAACCTAAAGTACAGTGATGTCACAGTCTCCCCTAGTTAAGGGAATTTTGTCCCGAAATTCAACTTGGAGTGACTGTAGTGAATAAATGTGGATACTTAAGCTTCATCTGATCTTCCCGCTCCCAGGTGAATTATGGACCACGCTTTGACTCCCAACGTACTTTGACAATTGGAATTCTACTGCGTTTGAGCTTTTTAACCTCATGATCCATTATCTCAACTGGTTTTTCAACAAAATGCATGGTATCATTGACACGAATGTCATCGAGTGGTACCTGAAGATCTTGATCAGCTAAGCACTTTCTCAAATTGGACACGTGAAACGTCGAGTGTACATTGTTAAGTTTGGGAGGAAGTTCCAACCTGTAGGCAACCTTCCCAATCCGTTCAAGGATCTTAAAAGGGCCAACATATCGTGGAGCAAGCTTACCCTTCTTCCCGAAACGTACCACTCCTTTCTAGGGCGATACTTTAAGTAATACCATATCATCAACTTCAAACTCTAAAGGTTTCCTCCGCTTATCCGGGTAACTTTTCTGTCGACTGCGAGCAGCCAACAGATTGTCGCGAATCTGGAGGATCTTGTCAGTCGTCTCCTGAATAATCTCGGGACCAGTGATCTGCGATAATTGTTGTTATACGAGAACTCGACTAATGGTAAATGGCTATCCCAATTGCCTCCGAAATTGATGACACAAGCTCTCAACATATCTTCCAATGTCTGAATCGTTCGCTCCGTATGTGCCTCCGTTTGAGGATGATAGGTGGTGCTAAGATCGAATCGTGTTCCAAAAGCTTCATGAAGTGATTCCCAAAATCGTGCCGTGAAACGGGCATCACGATCCGATATTATGCTCAAGGGAATTCCATGTCGACTAACGATCTCATCCACATAGATATGAGCTAATTTCCGCACAGGGTACGTCTCGCGTATTGGTAAGAAATGAGCCGACTTGGTTAATCTATCAATTATCACCCAAATACTATCCTTACCACTTGCAGTTCGTGGGAGTTTGGTAATAAAATCCATTGATATGTTCTCCCACTTCCACATAAGTATTTTTGGTTGTATTAACAATCCTGAAGGTCACTGGTGTTCTGCCTTGACTTTAGCGCAGTTAAGGCACTTAGACACATACTTAGCAATATCGTTCTTCATTCCAGGCCACCAGTACAAGGCCCTAAGGTCTTGATACATCTTGTCAGCACCCGGATGGATTGAGTAACGAGACTTATGAGCTTCATCCAAAATTAGCATCCTAAGATCATCCCTGTTCGGTATCCACAACCGATTCAAGTAATACATCAAACCATCATACTTGGTTTCCAATAATAATTCAGCCTAGCAAGACATCTCATTTTTCAAGTTATATTGAGCAAATGAGTGTTGTTGGGCTGTGAGAACATCATTATGGAGATTAGTGTGCACACGGACACTATGGATTTCAACATGACTTTTGCGACTAAGTGCATCAGCTACTACATTCGCTTTACCAGGATGGTAACGAATTTCACAGTCATAATCATTCAGCAGTTCAACCCATCTCCGTTGTCTCATATTAAGATCTTTCTGATTGAGAATATGTTGCAAACTCTTGTGATCTGTAAAGACTACACACTTGGTGCCATAAAGATAATGTCTCCATATCTTCAAGGCAAACACGACTGCACCAAGTTCCAAGTCGTGTGTAGTGTAGTTCTTCTCGTGAATTTTCAACTGTCTCAATGCATATGCCACAACCTTTCCCCGCTGCAAAAGAACACAACCGAGTCCTAGGTTGGATGCATCACAGTAAACCACAAAATCATCATTTCCATCAAGCAATGTCAAGACAGGAGCATCACATAATTTCTGCTTCAAAGTCTGAAATGCCTCTTCTTTCTTTGGTCCCCACTCATAAGGTTTGTCCTTTTGAGATAAAGAAGTGAGAGGGACAGCAATCCTGGAGTAAGTCGAAATAAACCACCGATAGTAACCGGCAAGTCCAAGAAATGATCGAATCTCCGTTGGTGTCTTCGGTGTACTCCAATTCTTCACCGCATCAATCTTTGCAGGATCCACGTGAACACCTTTTTCATTGACTATGTGTCACAAGAATTGAACTTCTTTAAGCCAGAATTCACACTTGGAGAATTTGGCGTACAATTGTTCTTTTCTTAGAACTTCTAAAATCAACCTAGGATGTTGCTCGTGTTCATCTTTTCTCTTGGAGTATATCAAAATATCATCAATGAATACAATCACAAATTTATGCAAGTATGGCCTGCACACACGATTCATGAGATCCATGAAAACCGCTGGTGCATTGGTAAGGTCGAAGGGCATTACCAGAATTTCATAATGGCCATATCTTGTTCTGAACGCCGTCTTGGGAATATCATCATCATGTACACGAAGTTGATGATACCCAGACCTAAGATCGATCTTCGAAAACCATGCCGATCCTTGAAGTTGATCGAAAAGATCTGTAACACCCCGACCGATGGCGGAAACATCGGGGTGACACGAAGTGTAGATTGTTCATAGCTTAGGGTATAAAGATGTAAGTAATCATAACTAAACATTCAATGCAATATTAATTCAAGCATTCAATACATAGTCAAATAAGTTCAAACCTAACTATTACATCATTCAAAATTCAAATTCAAATCCCAATACATAGTTCAAATTAAATAAAAATAGATCCAAGTCCAAATGAAAGCTAATTTCCATTTCCACCTGAAACATGTTAAAAATCAAGTGTCAACTCAAAGAGTTGGTGAGTTTCATAGGTTTTGACACTCAAACCAAAAGGTTTAATAAAAATGATATAGATAATGTTATATGTGAACTCTAAGCATAATGATCATAGTCAAAATGAACTAGCAAGTAAAGCAGATCAACAAATGATAACAAATGATGATTGACCTATGATTAGCATTACTAAAATGCTCAAATAGCAAACTATCACCGCGGGCCTCCCCCGAAGGGTAAATCAAACAATGGTGGGATGGTCGGTCCAATAGATCTATCATAGTCACTAAAATGAATGTGATCAATGCCTATGCTTAGCTAAAGTTCACTAACTATAAGGCCATTAGCTAAGTTCACAAGTAAATGAAATAAATAAGTTGCATGTTTCACCCCTAAAACAAAAATAGTAAAAGATGGGCTATGAAGACTCACCTTAATGTGTTAGGTAGTCTTTGAAATGATTTGCCAAGTAGAGTTCAACAATATCCAACACAATTTCAATGTTTACCTAAATAGTTCAATAGGCATATGTTTAACAAAACTATGTCATTCTATGGATCTAACTAAATTCTGAAACGGGTAAACGGTTTCGATTTGTTTTGAATAAACACAATTAGATTTGTTACGATTTAAATGAAAATAATAAAATGTTTAAATACACATGTTGACTTTAAAGTATTTATTTATAAATTTAAATATTGATTTAAAAAAAATTATTTTGATAATTCTTGTATATACATATTTAGGTATTATGTTTATAACATTTATTATAAGTAAATAAGAATAGGTATATGAGTAGGAATAAATAAATAAATGAGATTAAGAGTTGTAAATAAATAAATAAATAAATAAATAGTTAAGTAAATGATGTAAAGAGTTGTAAATAAATTTATAAAACTTATTTATTCATTTATGTAAATTTATAAAACTTATTATTTTATTTTTACTATTATGTAAATGATTAAGTAAGAACATATAAATAAATAATTAAATAAATAAATGAGATAAAAAGTTATAAGTTTATAAAACTTATTTATTTATAAAAATAAATAAATACGTAAATACATATTAATTTATTTTAAATAAGTAAAAATAAATAAATAAGTAATTAAGTGATTAATAATAAAATTTATAATTAAAAATAAGCATGTAATACATTTTTTTATGACAGATTAATATTATATTTAAAAAAAATATTTTATGTGTAATTAAAATTTTTAAAATAAAGTTTAATAACAAAAAAATGTGCAAAAACCGGTTTTAACCCGGTTAGAAGGGTTCGAACCCGCGACCACTGAAACGGAACAACATAGCACTACCAGTTGATCTAGACTCATGTCTGCGAAATCATCGGTTCCGAATTACATTTAACATAAAACTGATTTCATTCCCCAAATCATTTTAAGAAGAAGAAAGAAGAACCAAGCCCTAGTTCTTTTTCCCTCAAATTCGACTTACTGTGAACCCGATAGTCCATGAAAGCATAGGGCTTTCGTTCAGGGATCAAAAACGAGTACATTGATGTATGGAACACCTACCTGGATGCGATGTTTAATGATGTTTTGATAGCAGCACTAATGACGACGACCGAAGCCTTGGGAGATCTTGTTTCGCGATTTTATCAGCTTGGCAGTCGGTCTTGGGTTCACAGAAAGTTTCGCAGGTCTTAAAGGGTTTATGGTTTCGATTTAATTCAAGTTTTATACTCGTTTATGCATGATTTGAATTTCGGTCGTGGTTCTATGTTTGGAAACAATTTTTGTAGTTAATAGGATGTTTAATCGTTCATAATGGTGATTGGAACCAGTTCACGCGTTCGTATATATTCCTAAAATACATTTGATTAGCTGTCATCGCGTTGGAATGGATGGGATCGCGAATCGGGTCGAACGAATGGGTTGTGGGTCGGCTGAAGCAAAAAAAAACGGGTAGGGAAGGGGGTTATCTTTGGGATATTGACAATTCTTCCCCTCCCTTGTTTCTTTTTCATTTTTAGTTTTCAACTCTAACAATTTTAACCCTATACTTTTATTAACTCTTATATCTAAGTGTTATGAATTATTTAAAAATATAAATTTGTTATATTTCTACAAGAACATTATTTTAATGTCATATTATAATTATAAAAAAAAATTGTATTATTTATTTAGTTATGAAATAAAGTTTATAAAAATTTAAAATTTAAAATTTATTTGTTTATTTTATAAAAATGTAAATAATTTCTAAACCTTATAATATCTATTATAAAATTAATTATCTTGTTTTTGTTTGAATTAATTTATCATACTTAAATACAATCAATAATAATAATAAAATTCCCAATGACGTCATAATTGCTTTATTAAATATAAATGGTTATTACAAATTTCGTAAATGTTACAAGATCATCAATGTGCGGCAGTGGATATCGATTCTTGATAGTCATCTTGTTCAACTCGCGGTAGTCGACGCACATTCGAAATGACCCGTCCTTCTTCTTAACAAACAGGACCGGTGCACCCTATGGCGAATGGCTCGGGCGAATGAATCTCTTATCAGTCAGTTCTTGTAGTTGGCTTGCCAGTTCTTTTAACTCCGAAGGCGCAAGTTTATAAGGAGCTTTAGCGACTGGATTCGCACCAGGTAGTAAGAAAATCCGAAATTCTACTTGACGTTCTGGTGGAAGACCCGGCAAGTCGTCTGGAAATACTTTAGGAAAGTCTCTTATAACATGAACGTCTTCAATGCTCTTTCCTTTCTCTTTCTTTTCCACAACCTGTGCTAAAAATGCTATACACTTCTTCCTAAGGTACTTGTGTGCTTTAGTGCATGGCATCAGCTTAAGACCTTTACTAGAAGTTTCCCCAAAAACTCTTAAAGTTTCACCCGAAGGTAAGGGAATACGAATATATTTTTCATGACAAACAATCTCCGCTTTGTGGGCGGCTAACCAATCCATTCCTATGATAACATCAAAGCTACCAAGATGCATAGGTATAAGATCAATTGGGAAAACGTGATCACTTAAGTTCACCGTACATCCAATAATAACAGTGTCAATATCAATAGTGTTTCCGTCAGCCACTTCCACGTTAAACGGTTTATCGAAGTGTGTACGTGTTCTACCAAGCATGCATTCGAATTCATATGAAACGAAACTCCTATCAGCACCAGAATCAAATAAGACAGAAGCATAAGAGTTGTTGATCAGAAATGTACCATTAACCATATCTTGGTTGGCTTGAGCAGCTGGAGCATTCAGTTGAAACGCTCTGCCTCGAGCCACCCTTTGATTATTTCCCCTCAGTCTTGGGCACTGATTTCTAAAGTGACCCACTTCCCCACACTCATAACAGGCTCTAGCCTGTACAGGTACCTGACGAACACGTGCAACTTGTATCGTTTGAACTTGCGGAGCTGGCAGTGCAAGCGGAGCAGGTTGCATCTGTTGTGCTTGTGGTGCACTCCGGCAGACATTTGTAAAGTGGCCATACTTGTCACAATTGTTGCAGACGCGACATGGAAAGTTAGGCGCGTGATGATATCTGCAAGTATTACATTGGGGAGTATTCCCAACGTAATTTCTAGCGGTGGTGTTGTTTGATTATTGCTGCGCAGACTTAGCAGCAGGAGGAGTAATAACAAAATTCCTGGTCTTTCTCTTCTTGTTGCTGCTTTTTGAAGAGTTGCCTTGTTCAGTCTTGACTTCAGTTGAAGTCTCCTTGGCAGATGATTTGGTGTCAGTCTTCTTTGTTCCCTTTCTCGTGAGTGTTCCAGCCTTTACATGATTGTCAGTTAGTGTTGCAGATAAACGGATCGCAGCCTCAAGTGTTTTGGGGTTGCTTCCGTAGACAGTGTCTTGGATCTACATAGGCAACCCGCCTATGTACTTCTCAATTGCTCTCTCAAGAGGTGTCACTAAATGGGGTACCAGCAGACTATACTTGTGGAAGGGAGTATTGTAGATCACATTCTCTCCGCTGTCTTGCTTCAGTTCCCAGAACTCAGTTTCAAGCTTCCTCATCTCGCTACGAGGACAGAATTCAGTGGTCATCAGGTTCTTGACCTCCGTCCATGTCAGTGCTAAGGCGGCATCAACTCCCCTAGTTCGCTTCTCGCCATTCCACCAAGTCAGTGCTCTCTTTTGGAAAACACTGGTGGCATAGCGCACCTTCAGATTTTCGGGGCAGTCGCTGTTAATGAAGGTGGTCTCCAAGCTCTCAAACCACTGTAGCAGACCAGTGGCTATCTCAGAACCCGTAAACTTCAGTGGGTTACAGGAGTTGAAGTGTTTGAATATGCAAGTTGGTGGGTTTGCACCACCTCTATTCTGATTGAGAGTTTGATTGGCTTGAGTCAGTTGATTCACCAATCCAGTAATGAGGTTGGCCAACTCTTGCATGCCGGAGTTGGCATTACCGTTAGCTTCTTCAGAGTTCGTATCATCTCCGTTGTGACGGCGTGGCGGCATGTTTCTGAGGATATTAGAAACATGTTACTACCGTTTACAACGTAAGTCATACAAACTATGGTCAAATGAGTTAACTTCAACAGTTAAGATTACATATAGGAACTATATTTTTCTCCTATCCGTCATTAAACTCATAACAAATTATAAATTTCCTAATATTATGTTAAAGTATTCTAGTTGGTCATATCTAATATTAACTAATTAATCCTAAGTTTCAAACATTTTCCACCTTATACCAACACTGAAAACCTCCCGATGCAGTGCAACAAGCTTATATATAGGGCATACATAGATTTGACCGCAGTCGCATCATACGCCGTCCCACAACCGTTGCATTGCACCACGATTATGCCCTTGTTAGAATTTAGGGTGTATCATGTATCTTCCCAATGTCTCACTTCACAAACCTTATCCTAGGTAGGATAATTTTGAGTGAAGTGGTCTCTAGTTCCCTTGGACAATTAGGTTCGCTTAATGTCTAAGTTCACCTGACATGTAGGCTTGCCTATTTCTAAGTTCACCTAATGTCTAAGTTCACCTGATATTAAAGTTTCCCCTAATGTCTATGTTCACTAAAATCCATACTAAATCCCAATGTCCATAATTATTAATAAGGGTTCATATCATCACTGAGTGCTCTTATTGTCACTAAGTGTTCATATCCTCCCTATAATTTATTCTCATCAATTGTTCCTACCATCACCCAGTGTTAGTATCATCACTGTTCACTCATATGTTCACCAAGTGTCTATATCATCATCCAAATCTTCAGTCTATCACTAAATGTTCGTATCATTCGTTGATCCAATACACCCCATGTGTCCAATAGTGTGTTCATAAATGAGTTTATATGTGTTCATTAAATATGATCATCCAAAATGTCAATCCAAACCAACCTTAACCAACATTCCATCAACATCAACCTTACAACACTTCCTAATAATATCCTAAGTTCCTGACACTGACAGACCCCCAATATACTATAAATGGTATATGTATAGGGCATATGCAAGGGTAGGTTGCAACCTCCCCAACACCGTCCCACCACCTTTGTAGTATGCCACAGGTGTGTCCTTGTCTGGAGATCCTAGATCAAACAATTAATTCCTATAGCAAATATATTCATAAGCAGTTAATTTACTAAGCAATTAATTTTCCCAAATGGGTAGTTCCCTTATTCTTCAATAGCGACATCCACCCGATGTACTGTAAATGCTATATGTATAGGGCATATGATAAGGGTAGGTCACAACCGCCCAAACCACTGTCCCACCACCTTTACAATACATCACGAGTATGTCCTTATTGAGTCGTTAGGGCACATTTAAGCAAATAAATCAGCAAGTATCATATGTAGTTCAGATGTATATCAGGAGTTCAATTAACATGTAATAAACACATAAGCATGAAATCTTGAATATACTAACTAGTGTATGAAATAATTCATACTAGGGTATCCTACGGTTATAGACTAGGTCAACCATTTCTAGTAACCTAATTCCCTATAACCCAGGCTCTGATACCAATCTGTAATACCCCGACCGATGGTGGAAACGTCGGGATGCCACGAGGGATGTGTAGATTGTTCATAAGATTGTGGGCATCTAATTTAAATCATCACATATCAATTAATCAACCAAATTAATTACACAAAAATCATGTTCATCATGAACTAGTTACATCAAAATACACAAAAGATTTAGCAAACAAACTAAATTCTAATCTCCATAATTTTAGTTATCGTAGCTAAGTCCAAGATCCTACGTGATGATGTCCAAAAGAATGTAGAGCTATCCTGCCCTACCTACTTCTCCTCGTTCTTTGAAACATGTAAAAATCAAGTGTCAACTACGAAGTAGTTGGTGAGTAATCATAAGTTTTTACATTTAAAAATGTTTTACAAAATGATTATAAAAGTTTGTATTTTTCTGAGATAATCCACATGAGCACCTGCGAGATAATCCAACACATAACCCAACACACAATCACAAGCACACAGTCACGTATTCCAAATAATCATAAATAATGAATCATATATATATTCAACCAATTTCCTTCATCAATATTCTCAATTCATATAATATAAGTGACAATACATGCAATCATTGTGGATGACCGAAGTCAAAGTCCACGACGCATGGAATTGTGGTAATCCAAGTGACAATACATGGAATTATTTTGGATGACCGAAGTCAACAACGACGATGCACGGAGTTGTGATAATCCAAGTGACAATACATGTAACCATTGTGGATGACCAAAGTCTACCACAACGATCCATGGAGTTAAAATAATCCATGATAATCCAAAAACAAAGATAATCCCATAATGTGATTATCATAATGATAAACCAAGTGTCACCCGTGTGTTATCAAAATAATATTTTAAATATTGGGGTACATGTTCCACCTCCGAGTTTAAAAAAAATAGTTTAAAAGGAGGTTATGAGAACTCACGTGAGTCCTTAGAATCAGTGTTATCGTAGAATGCGCGCTCGTGTATGAAATCAACAACAACTCAATCAACCTGTATTTATCGCGTGTTTCATATTCATAAGTATCTAGGTGTGTTCATCAATAAATTTTCATATATGTTTGTTCGCAAATCATTATGTGTACAACTAACTTAGGCCAATTACTTAAGTTATAGTGATAACCATTAGGGTTTCCTATCCTCATTATAGAGGGTTAAGTTAACATTAATTAGTTTAGCCCGTCCACTTATAATGATTTAATGAGTGTAAGAGTTATACATGTCGTAGAGAGGTAAACCTTATACACATGTATATATTCATGGTTGTATGCATGGTTGAAGCTAGTTAATCTATATATTTTAAATTATCATATTTGGTCAAGTTTAAGTAACCAATCTCATGTTATTTTCATCCGTAAATTAATTCACATCGAATACATAATTTAAAACTTATGTTTATTAGAAAAAAAATAACAACTCAAATTTTTTCCTATGCATGCATGAATACTCATGTGTATAAATATACACATATGTATATAATCTTGTTCCCCATTTACTCTAAATCTATTAGTTAAAGGAAATTAGGTTTTTTCCTCCAAAGACCAGCGAACCTTTTGGTTCATCAGCCCCAGGTTCGTCTCCCATGAGGTAGATTCGCCCAACTCCTAGGGTTCGGCTAACCCTAGGTTCGTGGAGTGTGACATTCAGCCACGCAAAGGTTCGCCCCAAAGCTAAGGTTCGTCCCTTCTTAGTTCAGTCAAGGGTTCGGCTGGTTAGATAAATTGCATGGCTAGGTTCGGCTACCTAAGGAGGGTTCAGCCATAAGGTTCGCCATATTAGGTTAGCCAATCCTAGGGTTCGGTGCCATGCTACGGGTTCGCCCTACAACAAGCTTCGACTTAGAGGAGAGGATCGTGACCCTAGAGGTTCGCCGGACACAAACCTTGCTGCCTAAGGTTCGTCCAGGGCTGATGCAGGTTCGGCCCACTAAGAGAGCAAAGGTTCGGCCAACCAAAACTGATGCAGGGTTCGGCCCAAGCTAACCCCCATCGGACCAGCACCCAACATCACCATCTTTATCAGCATCAAGCCCTAGTAGGTTCATCCATGGTTCCACTATCCTCATACTCATGCGGTTTAGTGTTTTGAGGTTTAAAATCCTTAAACAAAAGTGTTATACTAACCGTTTTTTTTTGTAGATGAGTATAAACAAAAAGTAAATGGGCATCTTACCTTCAAATCATGATCCACATCTGGTTTTCTTCATATCTTCTTGTTCCCCTTGGTCACACGAATGCGTAGACACTAAGATCTCGAAGATCCGTTGAGATATGAGTGAGTTCTATTAGAGAGAAGTTAGAGAGAGAAATGGGTGACGAAAATTGATTGTAGAGAGAGAAAGTTTGGTTGGTGAATGAGGAAGAAGAATGTGTTCTTCTTTCTTATAACGCGTATCGTCACCACGTGCTCGGTCTCGTTTTTATCGCAATAAAATTATAATATGTTCAGTTTTATTCGTAAACGGGTTTTGAAATATAAAACGTTTACATAATTATATTTTGTTTTCATAAAATGATTTTTATTTAAATACCGTCGTTTCGTAAACTATTCGGTTAGATTATTTCTTTAATAAATAATTTGTTTAAAATACATTTTAGGTTTCGATTTCTAATAAACGCTATTAACTTATTATTCTTATTTTTACTATCGTTAAATATTATTTCCTTATCTCTTCGAAACGCATTACTTACGTACGTATTCGTAAAGATCGTCACCTTTCCGAATCGAACGCTCGTATCGTATTTCGATTCGATTTAAGATTTATGGAATATCGTTTCAGAATATTATTCTTAATAATTATATTCGTGTGAATCGTCACCCACGCGAATACATTACCAAGTTAATACTTCTGAAATAACGTTCGCGTGAAATTAATAATCGTAACCTCACCAACGCGTATTTATTTCAAATTATACTTTTCATTATCTTATTATCTTTAATATTATAAGTTTCCTACTCCAATCCCACTAAACCATATCACTGACACATCCGTGATAGACCAAAATATGCATATGTATAGGGCATATGTAGGGGTCAGTCGCAACCGCCCCAGCCACCGTCCGACCGCTATTTCGATAAACCATGGCCGTGTGTCCTTGACTATGTTTAGCAACCAACAATCAACAAACTCCTAATTCCTTTCCATTCCAAACCACAACTCATAATCTGTGAATTTAACTGCGATAAAGTCTCTGGTTCTATTTAGTTGGGTTTCAACTAAACTTCCCATGGTTTATGCGTATAATAATATGTTCTCAATGTGTATACCAATATCAGTAATAACATTAAATAATGCATCATCATTAATAATTATCACATCAGGTCGTAACAGTACAGTCGAACATATGTACGGACAACCTGAAGTACAGTGATGTTACATCTCTCATGTCATATTACTAGTAACTGTTTCGATGAGGCCTACAGTAATACAAAGTGTTAGAGGTAAATCGGATGCATTGTAATCTGACTGCATGAGGATTGCAATGAATTCCTTTTAGGCTCGATGCACTTCAAGTTGAGAACAAATATCAATTGCTTGACTAACACTCTTATACTCTAAAAGTGATTAACAGTTAACCCCACAAGCAATAGAATAATAACAAGGACCAGATTAAATTAATCTAACTTCCTTAATACATTGAGGGTGTATCAATACTTCGGTTTGATAACTAAACCCCTCTTGACATATTATTCTACATATGACACAACGGGTGGATGTCAAACGGGATGAACAGGTGAAATGATAATGGATATCTATAATTGTATTGCAAGTAGTGTGGAGTTCTATTAGTTATGTGGTGGGATGTTGGCTGGGGCTTGTTCCCCTACATATGCCCTATATATAAGCATAACTAATAGGATGAAATACTACTTGTGAATATAACTATGGAGGGGCCATTGTGTGAAGAGGTGAATCAAACAACTTACAAGTAACTTGTATGACATTGTGATTGCGTATGTTAACAATTCAAGGTTTTCAATTATCAAACTTATGAACTCACCAACCTAGTGTTGACTTTCTTTAAATGCATGTTTTCTCAGGTGATGAATAGGTTTAGTTACCAGTATTCAAGAACATAGCTAGTGGACTTTTAGAAGACCTAGCTACATTTTGTGTCGAGCATATTTTGGAATGACAAAACAATGAATCATCTTTTGTGTATCTTGTACAGTTACAAGACATAAACTCGTTGATTCTTTTGATTAGATTTACTTAGTTAAATTATGAGGAAACAATGTAATTTAACTTTGTAATTTTATATCATTGTCATGTTAGCATTTCTCATTATTATATCATGTGCTATGCAACAATCTGATTATTGTGATTATCAAACGATATCGCGCCCCGAGAACTTTCCGCCCGACAGGATAGTCGATCCAGCCCGCCGGCTCGGGGAGTGACATGAATGATGTCCAATAATTAGAAAACCATATCGAAAAGTGTAGTTATCGTCGTATTCATACGGGTGACGATTCGAACGAATACACGCGACGACTAGACGATTCGATTTAAACAGTAAGTTAAATGTTTTCAGAAATTTAAAATAAACAAAAGATATTTAGTTAATTTACTAGGAATTACCACCTAAATTAATTTAATAAATCTTAGTATTAAAACCCAGACGTTCGTTACGAAAACGAATGAAAACCCGACGTTTTATGCGAAACCGAACTAGACCGAACACACGGGTAGTTGAAAGAATTAAATGGGGCATTTATTTCCCCCATTACTCTTCCACCTACCAGCTACCATCACTCAAAATCGTCACTCTCTCTCTCTAACTTTCTCTCTCTAGAAACCCTCACCTTATCTGCATCATTTCTCAACCAAATCAAGCATTCTTGGTGTCTAAATGGCCACCACATCACGTAGATCACGAAAGTACAGGGATCTGGAACCCAAGATCGTCCGATTTGAGGTAGTAATGAGTTCTTTGTCATGATTTAAGGTTTTAAAACCCTCACGGTCGCCCACCTCCTTAGCCAGTTTCAAGCCATAAAACCTTAGAGAAAACACCACAAAACACACTTTGGATGAGATATGAACCTGTGTTACAACTTAGGTTAGCCATTTCACTCGAAAGTTGGAGCTGCACTCGATTAGCCGAACAGCCGAATGGCTCATGTGCCTGGCCCATTCCTTCGGTCGAGACCCCTCCTTCGTCCTAAGTCACACTCACCCGTTTCCCTTTCGGGCCATGTCTCATTCAGCAGCTCCCCATTCGATCAAAGTTAGCCACATGTGGCCACCATGCACATTCGGTCATGGTTCTTCGGCCAGCCCTGGTTCGGCTACTCCTCATTCGATCGGCCTTTCATGCAGCCTAAGAGCTGGATCGGTCAGCCAGGAGCACCCTCGGTCGGATAAAGCTTCCTTCAGTCACAACCTTATACAGCCAAGCCCTTCGGCCCAAGGACTTAGTTCAAACGTTAACCGAAGAAGGCGACTAACTAGGAGACATATGGGAAGTTTAAACACTCACACACACACACTTTATGCATGCATGGTGTGTGTGTGTGTGTGTGCATGGGAAGTGTTAGGGTTTCTCCTAACATAAAGCCAATTTTGTAGCAGCTAAAGTGTAAGCATGAGTTTTGACAAAAAAAAAAAGGATAAGATCACTTGTATTTGATTAATCAAATTCATGGAATTCATAAGTAATATTATGGCTTTCACTTTGGGACATAGAACTAAGGAAAACAAGATATGTGTGGGTGTGGATTAAGTTCCAACATCTAACACTTAGTGATTTCTATGCAATCAAATAGCTAAGGTAGAGAGTTCAAAGGGATTCTCTAAGGCAAGTTATACACAAGATGCTTTCAGGAACCATGGGAAAACAAAGAGCTAACGAAGGATTTAAGGTTAATTGAAGGAAACTAACCTAAGTCTAACAAGCTAATTTATGATTTTCTTAAAATAAATTATGGCCTTAGTAAATGAAATTGATGATAAATTTTCTTAAATTAATTAAATGATTTTAACTGAACGGTTTAACTTTAACCAAACTATTCGGAATGTTTTAATTAAATACTTGTAATGATTTCTTACGTGATAAGGACTATGAATGGGTAACACACTGGATTAGCTAGAAAGAGTCTTAGAAAAAACGTTAGTCACATAGGACACTTAGTTGCACACCGGGATCAAGAACCTTAGATACACTTATTATAAAGAATTAAAATATTCAAATCTCTTAAAACAACTCAGGTGTTGAAGATACTTAAGCTACAACTAACGAGCGCGCATTAACTGTTGTGATTCATATTTAGCAACACAGGTGAGTTCATTGTCCCTTTTCAAACTATTTTGATTTTACTTCAGGACTGAGAAGCATGTTTATGCCTTTTAAACAAATGTTTCAATGTTTCTTAAACGTTTTTATGCTTGTTCATAATGTTAATTCTAATGATTTATACACTTCTTCTAAAAGCTAAAAGCTAACGCTTTATTCTAAATGCTAAGGCTTTATACACTTAACCAAAATGCTAAGGCTACATACTCTTATGCTAGATGCTTTTAATATGCAAAGAATGCAAAGGCTAACATGATGAAATGCTTTTATAAACTAAACTTTGAAAGCTTGAATGCTCATACTCAGAAAGGCTTATATGTTTGATGTGTTTGTTATGCTCAAATGCTCGCAATGCTTGAAATGCTTAAAACTCTTGTATGTTTGATATGATTGAAATGCTAAGACTACAGGCTACTACTTGTGCACAAGATACGTGAACGCCAAACTATGTGAATGCTATAAACTTGTATGCTATGAACTTGTATGCTAAAGCTATCCGCTATTGTAGAACGGACCAATTGGCCTCTCAATGCTTGCCATACGGTGTTCTTCATAGTCAGGACTTTGAGGAGCAGACTATTGGCCTCTCAGTGCTTGCCATACAGTGATTCTTCATTGTCCACCCATGTTTTGTGATGAGTGACTCGGATGATTCTGGTTTCTTATATTTGACTATGTGTCATCTTTAGAAATCCTTTATCAAAACACCGATGTTGCGATTCACATCTAGTTCCGATATGGATGGATAGTGGATTCCTTAAGGTGTTTAGTTTTTCATAAAGGTAACTCGCAAAACTAGACTTGCAAATGCTATCGTGTGCTTGTTTCCAACTTTTAACAGAATGCTAAAGCTATGATGGAAATTGGATTGGATGGTAGGTAAAATGCTTAATTATCATTAACAACAATGTCATATGTGGTTTTGTATGTGGTGGGATGGCGTCTGGGCGGGTTGTAGGCTCGACCCTTTCGTATGCCCTATATATGAGCATACCGAACTGGATATTATAGGTGATGTTAATGAGGTTAAGGTTGTTACCGAAAAGTTTTGCCAAAGCTATTTTTCAAATACTAAACTATATGAACTCACCAACCACTGTGTTGACCTTGTTTTCTTACATGCTTTCTCAGGTGACGTACATGAATAAGCTAAGACTCAGGAATGCATGCTAGGACGCCCAGTTAGAGGACCTAGTAGTTTTTGGAAAGCACATATTTTGTTGATTATTTTGGATCACTTTTGATATCTTGTACAGTTGATAGGTTTACTCAGTTAAATTATCAAACATTGACAATTGTAATTTAACTTTGTAATCCTAGTTTAATCCTAATTGTGCTTTAGTTATTCTCAATGTTGATGCTATTTAAACTATATGATCATCACGATTATCATTCCCGATATCGCGCCTCGGGAACCTTCCGCCAGACGGGACACACGATCCGGCCCGCCGGCTCGGGGTGTGACAGATTGGTATCAAAGCTCAAGGTCATAGAGAATAATAGGTCATTTACTTAAAACGGTTTGGCCTAGACTATAACTTAGGGACCCTCATATAGAGAATATAGGATTTATGCTTGCATTGTGTCTTCTGCATTCGATCACTGCACTAAGCAATATTCTTTTGGTTATGATCAGAATACCGCCTAGAAGACCACCTCCTCTGCTGCCACCGCCACACATTTCAGCACCACACTCGTCAATGCCATTACTAGATGATTCACCTCCTCCACCTCCTCCTCCCCCATACATTCCTCCTCCAAACCCGAATGCAACTCCAGCTCTAGATCCTGCTATTGTTGCCTTGGCAACATTACTGAGCAGTCATCTGACTAATCAGCTGAAGGATGTTATCCATGAGATGATCAACAGTATTCAAGGCCACAGTAACAACTCTGGGCATACTACGGGAGAAGCCAGTGGAAACACCGGCACTACTTCGGACTGTTCCTACAAATCATTCGTAGGATGCAAACCGCCAAGCTTTAGGGATGTTGAGGGAGCTGTTGGACTGATCCAATGGCTAGAGAAGATGGAGACTACACTTGACATCAGCGGTTGTCCAGAACACCATAAGGTTCGCTATGCTGCTGGATCTTTCAAGTGGGCCTTAACATCTTGGAACTCTCAAATAAGAGCTAGAGGCAGAGAAAAAGCACTGGCTATGCCTTGGGCAGATTTCAAAATCCTCCTAAGGAATGAATTTTGTCCAAAGCATGAACTTCAGAAGCTAGAGACTGAACTGTCCAATCATGTCATGAAGGGGGCAGACCACATGTCTGACACTACTCACTATCATGAACTGGTAGCTTTGGTGCTAGAGATGGTGCCGACTCTGGAAAAGCTGATTGATCGATATGTGGGAGGATTACCATCCTGCATTCAGGGCATTGTACTTGCTACAAACCCTGCGACTCTAGAGTCAGCCATCTCCCTATCAGCTAAACTCACTGATGTAATGGTGAAATCAGGAGTTCTGAATAAAGACTCGGGCAAAGCTAAGGAAAGCCCGAACATCATGAGAAGAAAAACCAGAATGTCGTCAAGAACTATGTGATGGCCACCCCTTTGCATCAAGTTACTGCAGCACCTGCTAATGCTGCACCCAAACCTTCTGTTGGAATGCATCCTCAATGTGCACAATGAAAATTTCATCATCCTGCTACTGTGAAGTGTAGAAAATGCAACATGTGACAATCCAACATTTCCGGGTTAATCCCGTTAACAAAAACTAACCGAAATGATACGAAATTATACAAAAACAAACTAGAGGGACTGAAAATGAATAAAATTGTTCCTAAAACATTTAATTTACTAGAATTAAACTTATAAGTAGGAAATTTAATCAATTTTGACTTTAGAAGTCAAAATTTCGCCCATATGAGAAATCCAACTCAAAATTTATAGTAAATTAGTGTAATTATCCGAATTAAACACTCAAGTAACTCAATATAATGATGATTAACAGTTAATCATCTGTTATTATGCTAATAATGGTCGAATTAAACCATGGGTGAGCCAAAGGGTTGAAACCGAAACCCTTCAATACGAAAACCCCACAAATCGACTTCATCTCTCACAATTGAACTCACAGAAGCTCTCATCGGCACCTTTAGAGCCTATCCTATACAACAATTCAATCCCAACGATTCCAAACAGAAGAGTACGATTGTGAGGAGGCCAAAAGACAAGCACCTAGTCGATTTTCATCAATTCGATATCCAATCAAGTAAGTTTTCAATCCTACACAACCTAAAACATCCGACTAAAAGTATCCCCATGTTAATTTTGGCTTTTAACATCGAATCGTATGAACTTTAATCCTAGGGTTCATGTTAGAAACCGAATTGGGCGTTTTGATGCAAACATGTTTAAAAATCAAATTAATCGATGCAGAGAGTTTCGAAAACATCAATGTAATGAAACCCATATGATAGTTTTAACTAACAACTGCGAATTAAACGATTTCTAATTCTTTGGTTTATCTTATAAACGCGTTTGGGGGTTTTGAATCAAATGAAATTTTTAATCAAATTAAATATTACAGAGAGATTTGGAACTCTCTGTTAATGGAATAACCTTTGTCAATTTCATAAACATATCACGAATTCTATGAACACGATTGCTAGGGTTCATGTGGTGGAACGTTTTGGGGATTTCGATCTGAATGAGTTTAGAAATCGAATTAAAGTACGTAGAGACTTTCGAAACTCACTATTTAAAGAAAACCATGTATCAATTTCAGAACATGTTAACGAATTGTGTGATTTTTAGTTATAGGGTTCGTTTGTTAAATGATTTTGGGGTTTCACTCTAAACAGAATTGATATTCGAATTAAATTGTATAGAGAGATTTGAAACCTATAATATAATGTAAACCCTATGAATTTGAATCCTAACAATCTTGAATTCAATCAAATAGAATCCAAATAAAAGTAGTTCGGGTTAGAGTCTGTTTTAGACCGATTAATAGCATTTAATCGAACTATTCTTTGAATTTATTTCACTAAGAGGGTCGTCTAGACCTGTTGAACCATAGCCCCATGATGATAAAATTGATCGGGTTCGAATTGCGGTCTATTTGGTACTCATTGGTTTCGGTGGGTTAACAAAATGGAAGCCGACCCTGTGTTGTTTAAAAACATTTAAAATGGACTCTGTTAATGAATGTGAAGCAGAGGAGATGGTATGGAGGGTGTAGCGTGGAAGGGAGGTCGCGGGTTCGAACCCGGCTCCAACTGTTTTTGAGTTTTTAAACCATTTTTAGTGTTTTTATCATATCTCACTCGTTCTAACTCCGTTTCGACCCGTTCGAATTGCGTTGGAACCAGAATTTCATCCCGTATAAAATAAAATAATAAAATTTATATTTTAACCCGAAAACGTAATCGATTATAATTATGCTTATTTAAATAAAATCATATACGGTAATATGATTTAATTAAACGATTTCATAGACACACGTACATACGTATACACGTTTCTAACAAATCTAACATACGTGTGTTGACACGTATGTGATTTCACACATTAAACGACATTCTGAATAACGCAAAGTTATTGTTAAAACACGGATTCTTCATAGAGGATTTTCTAGCGTGATTTCACGTGGATTGATCATTCTGTTTGCTATCAATGGTGCGTACATGGCCCCTTTTCTTATTTTAACTTTTTTGGGGGAGAAAACATGTGCAAACAAACACTTTTAGATACATATCACTTGCATGAGTTAGCTATTTACTATAAGTGCGAACATAGCATTACAAGTCCTTACATATCGAACCGTTTAGTTTGCCGTAGTGCAAAGCGTGGTAGTTGAAGATAGATCTATTGGGTTTGACTAACCTCACTTGGTAGATTGTAGGTCTACGAAGGTGTTTAACTAGCCAATTCACATTACTATTGTTTGTGCTAGACAATAGTGGAAAGGAAAAATTACATTCTAACAGTCAGCTTCGGTGTCGACCGCTTATATAAATAGTACAAATGACTAGCTATCATGATTATGCATGTGTGATTATGTTATCTGCAAACATTTCGTTTCAAACAGTTGTTTCAAACATTTATGATTAAACAAACCTGTGTATGCACCAACCTTTGTGTTGACTTGATTTACATGTTTTCTCAGGACGTTAAGGTACAAGAACAAGCAAGCATGGACTAGGATGTGGAGTCGCATGCATATTTTAATTCTTGTGTTTTGAAACATTTAAGATTTTGACTTGTAATTTACAGTTTTAAACCATTACGTTTGTTATTGTTTTAAAAACGATTCCGCAACGTTAGAACTTTGATATTACGGTTTTAGACCAAAGTTATGTTTGAAAAGCATATAGAGGTCTTCATTATATCTAATGATTTGAGATCCTGGTTTGTCACGTCCCAAACGGTATGATTCCGTTAGTTGAAATTTGGGGGTGTGACAGATTGGTATCAGAGCCATTGGTTATAGCGAACTAGGTTTGCATTAGTAGACTTAGATTATAACTGTTAGACATTAGACACCTGTTTACACATATGATTTTTGCCTAGTATTTACAATGGTCTTATGTAACAGATATGGCAGCACCATCACCACCGCACGTGATCGTACTTGAGGACGAGGAGCCGTTAGCTCCAGCATTTCAGGATTATGAGGAGGATCCGGAGGAGGATCCCGTGGAGGACCCGGTGAAGGATTCGGAGGAGGATCCCGATGAGGACGACCCAGATGAGGATCCTGAGGAGGACCCTGAGGAGGCACCGTAGGAGGACCCACAGGAGGCTCCTGAAGAGGATCCTGCTGAGGAGTCATCCGACCGCATGCCACCGACATTTCGTGCCTCTAAGAGGCCACGATTTGAGTCTGATGATGTCGCCCGACTGACCTGGTAGTCAAAGTGGGCTAATGATAGGATCGAGCACATCGCGCAGGAGCTCAGAGGTGTGAAAGCTCGATATGCGGAGCTTCGTACTGTAGTCCAGGGATGGAGTCTCACATCGTACATCTGACTACACGAGTGCAGGAGGAGCACCGAGCTGACATTGTTGAGGGGAGGTTGATTGCATTGGAGGAGCAGTTTGTATCCGAAGCAGAGGAGGAAGAGGAAGAGGAGGAGATACCAGCACAGGATGTTGATTCTGATGCTGATTCTACTATTGAGGATGCCTGATTTCCTTTTATTTTAAACCTAGAAGGGGCGGGTTGTGTCCCTGCATTAGATGTTTGAAACCTTATGTTTTGAGATTGAAAGCATTGCAATCACTTTGAATTATTATCTATTGGAAAGTTATTACTTATTGCCAACAGTTGTGTTAAATCATACTGTTACATGTTTGTTTGTTGTATTGTTTACACACTTCACATTAAACTTTGATGACCCTCTAACACTCATTTTAACTATGAAGATCATGGCTGGCGAGAACATACATATGACAGTTGCTGAGCTCAATGAGCTGATCAATAACAGGGTCACGGAGGCTATCGCGAACTACACCGAGACACACACGACAGGACCACAAGGTCCAACAGGGGGATTGGTGAACCCACAGGTGTGCACGTTCAACACGTTCTTGGACTGCAAACCTCATAATTTCAAAGGATCAGAAGGGGCCATTGGACTCCTACGATGGATTGAAAAGGCAGAATCAGTGTTTGAGATGTGCAACTGTCCTGAAGGGAGTAAAGTTAAGTACGCGACGGGAACTTTGGAAGGTCCAGCATTGACCTGGTGGAACTCCAACGTTCAAACATTGGGATTTTGTGAGGCCAATGCCTTAACCTTGAATGAGTTCAAAACATTACTGCAAGAAGAATATTGTCCTCGCAGTGAAATGCAGAAGTTGGAAGAAGAATATTGGTATCTTAAGATGGAGGGATCTAACATCGAGAAGTACACTACTCGGTCACACGAACTAGCCAGACTTCTACCTCACATGGCTACTCCACCGAGCAAGTGGATTGAGAGGTACATTGGGGGATTAGTGCCTCAGATCCAGGGATTAGTCACTTCTGCAAATCCCACCACTATTCAACAAGCTGTTCGGTTGGTGCATCAACTGACTGATCAGGAAGTGCTACAAGGAACTCTTCCTAAACGAACAGCAGCTACTAAGGTGGGAGACCACAAGCGGAAGTGGGAATGCAGCAATTCCAAGAATTTCAGCCAACAATCGTTTCAGCAGAACCACAAGCAGGATTCAAACAAGACTTATCATAATTCAAACAGTGGTCAACAGTCATCTGGGGGTATATTTGTAAATACCCAAAGTGCAACAAGTGTGGATTCCATCACGTTGGGAATCAGTGTGATAAGTACCGGTGCCAACGGTGCGGTAAAGTCATGCGGCTAAGGATTGCCGCGGGGAACTGCAAAACAACTCCAACAATCAGAACAACAACTAGAACAACACTCAAAAGGGGTGTTATGAGTGTGGCAAGCCGGGGCATTTCAAAAAGGATTGCCCACAACTCAAGAAGGGCGGGACTAATGATGCAAATGGCAACGGTAACGGCAACGGCACCAATAACAACAACAATAACAACAACAATGGTGCTAGAGGCAGGGCGTTTGTGATTGGAGGACGACAAGCACGGGAGGATCCCAACATTGTCACGGGTACGTTCCTCTTGAATAATCACTATGCCTCTATGCTATTTGATACTGGTGCAGATCGGAGTTTTGTATCTAGTTCATTTTCTAAGTTGCTAAATGTTAGTCCTACTGCCTTAGAAAACCCATACACTGTAGAACTAGCTGATGGCAAGTTAATTGTAGTAGAACTAATCGTTAAGGGATGTACGCTTGATTTGATGGGTGAAACATTGGAAATTGATCTTATGCCTATCAATTTAGGCAGTTTTGATGTAGTCATTGGCATAGACTGGTTGTCCAAACACCAGGCTGAAATAGTATGCCATGAAAAGATCGTTCGTATACCTCTTCCACACGGAGAGACACTGTATGTAAAAGGTGAGAAGAGCAGTACGCCACTGCGTCTCATATCTTGTATGAAGGCACATAAATATCTGCGTAAAGGGCATACAGCAGTTATAGGACTTATAACTGAGAAGCTGGTAGCTGAGAAGAAGATCGAAGACATCCCAGTAGTTTGTGAATTTCCTGAAGTGTTTCCAGAAGACCTACCGGGGTTACCGCCTATCAGACAAGTGGAATTTCGAATCGACCTTACATCAGACGCAGCACCGATAGCTAGGGCGCCTTATCGACTTGCACCATCTGAAATGCAATTCTTAACCACACAACTGCAAGAGTTGTTGGATAAGGGCTTTATATGACCTAGTTTTTCACCATGGGGAGCTCCAGTCTTATTTGTTAAGAAAAAGGATGGGACTTTCCGTATGTGTATTGATTACTAGGAACTGAACAAGGTTACCAACAAAAACCGGTATCCGTTACCTAGAATTGATGATCTGTTCGATCAGTTGCAAGGTTCGAGTTACTACTCGAAGATTGATCTTAGATCTCGTTACCATCAACTCAGAGTCCAAGAGGAAGATATTCCAAAGACATCATTCAGAACACGCTATGGCCATTACGAATTCTTGGTCATGCCATTTGGGTTGACAAACGCTCCAGCAGTATTCATGGATCTCATGAATCGTGTTTGCAAACCTTATCTTGATAAGTTTGTCATTGTTATCATTGATGACATTCTCATCTATTCTCAGACTGAGGAGGAGCATGCTGAACATCTTCGATTGATGTTAGAATTACTGAAACAAGAACAATTGTACGCTAAGTTCTCGAAATGTGACTTCTGGATGCGAGAAGTTCAATTCTTGGGTCATATAGTCAATGAAAAAGGCATACATGTTGATCCAGCAAAAATTGAAGCGATTATGAATTGGGAAGCACCAAAGACCCCTACCGAGGTACGACAACTCCTTGGTTTGGCGGGTTATTATCGACGATTCATTGAAGGTTTCTCAAAGATCGCTCAACCACTTACAGCTCTTACGCACAAAGGGACGAAGTATAAATGGACGGATAAACAGTAAGCTGCATTCCAGCTATTGAAACAGAAAATCTGCAGTGCACCAATTCTGTCCTTACCGGAAGGAACAGAAGACTTTGTGGTGTATTGTGATGCATCTGCACAGGGTTTGGGATGTGTATTGATGCAACGTGATAAAGTGATTGCTTATGCTTCACGACAACTTCGACCACAAGAAAAGAATTATACCACTCATGACTTGGAGTTGGGGTAGTGGTATTTGCCTTGAAGATTTGGAGGCATTATTTATATGGAACCAAGTGTACCATTTACACTGATCATAAGAGTTTGCAACATATCTTTGATCAGAAGGAACTCAATATGAGACAGCGACGGTGGGTCGAGTTGTTGAACGATTACGAATGCGCGATCAAGTACCATCCGGGAAAAGCTAATGTGGTAGCTGATGCTCTAAGTAGAAAAGACACAACATCGACAAGACGGGTTCGCGCACTTATGATGACTATACATACTGACTTACCTGATAAGGTACGCAGTGCTCAGCTTGAAGACTTAGAAAAGGATAATTTTGAACATGAATCCTTACCAGGAATGGAAAAACAATTGGATGTCATGCTTGATGGAACTCGTTGTTTCATTAATCGACTTTGGATACCTTTACATGGTGGTTTAAGGGAACTCGTGATGGATGAAGCTCACAAATCCAGATATTCAGACCATCCGGGATTAGACAAGATGTATCATGACTTGAAGGCACTGTATTGGTGGCCTCATATGAAAGCCGACATTGCTAAGTACGTTAGCAAATGTTTGACCTGTTCAAAAGTCAAAGTTGAATATCAGAAACCATCTGGTTTGTTGCAACAACCAGAAATACCTATGTGGAAATGGGAACAGATTTCGATGGATTTCATTACTAAGTTACCCCGTACACCAAGTGGTTGTGATACGATATGGGTAAATGTCGATCGATTAACGAAATCTTCACATTTCCTAGCAATTAAGGAAACTGGCAAAATGGAGAAGTTGACTCGTATTTACATCAAGGAAGTGGTATCGCGACATGGCGTACCAATTTCCATCATATCAGATTGGGATGCCCGATTCACTTCAAACTTTTGGAAATCTCTCCATAAGTCATTTGGAACTCGTTTAGACATGAGTACTGCCTATCATCCACAAACTGACGGCCAGAGTGAACGTACGATTCAAACCCTAGAGGACATGTTACGAGCTTGTGTCATTGATTTTGGTGATAGCTGGGAAAACCATTTACCGTTAGTGGAATTCTCTTAAAACAACAGTTATCATACAAGTATTCCGGCAGCACCGTTTGAAGCATTGTATAGTCGTAAATGTCGTTCACCAGTTTGCTGGGCTGAAATTGGTGACAGTCAGATTACAGGTCTTGAACTAGTACACGAAACAACAAAGAAGATAGTTCAAATCCGGAACCGTATGGCAGCGGCTCGGGATCGACAAAAGTGTTACGCTGACAAACGTCGTAAACCATTGGAATTTCAAGTAGGAGACTAAGTTCTTCTAAAGGTATCACCTTGGAAAGGTGTGATACGATTCGGCAAGCGCGGGAAGCTTAGCCCACGTTACGTAGGACCTTTTGATATCCTGAAAAGGATTGGTCCGGTTGCGTATCAACTTCAATTGCCGGATGAACTCAGCGGAGTTCATGATGTCTTTCACGTTTCGAATTTAAAGAAATGTCTTTCTGACGAGACGTTGATTGTACCACTTGAGGAAATACAAGTGGACGAACAGTTACGATTCATCAAGGAACCAGTTGAAATCATGGACAGGGAGGTCAAACAGCTCAAACAAAGCAAAATCCCGATAGTCATAGTCCGGTGGAATTCAAGACGTGGACTTGAATTCACATGGGAAAGGGAAGATCAAATGATGAAGAAGTATCCTCATATGCTCAAAAAAACAACAACAAACACTGAGAAGGCACGTTAAATTTCGGGACGAAATTTCCTTCAACAAGGGGATGATGTGATGCTTCACACATCAAAACTTTAGATTTCAAATGGTAAGCACATACACAAACACTTTATACAATTGGTTTTGTTACAAAAATTTGTGCTACATTACATTTTATGTGTTACATTTCATATGTTACATGTTATGATAGTACAGACATGATTAGTTTCAAACAGTTGCTATGTGCGAGGTTACATAGTACAAACAGTTGCGAACACTCATTATGTATAGGAGTACATAGCACATTATGATCAAAAAATAGTTGCGAACACTCACTATGTATAGGAGTACATAGTGCAGTATGATCAAGCACAGACTTTCACAGTTAGGTGCACTAACTAGTGTGCACGCAAACAGTTACATAGAACGATCACACTTAGGTGTGATGTTTCAAACGTTGAACCTTGTGTGTGAGTACACACAAGCACACAGAGTGATCAGACACCACACTAACACATACAATTTGAACACGCAAGTAGCTTCCTACCTACTTTTAACATTTAACAATTTTCGGGACGAAAATTCCTTCAACAAGGGGATGATGTGACAATCCAACATTTCCGGGTTAATCCCATTAACAAAAACTAACCGAAACGATACGAAATTATACAAAAACAAACTAAAGGGTCTGAAAATGAATAAAATTGTTCCAAAAACATTTAATTTACTAGAATTAAACTTATAAGTAGGAAATTTAATCAATTTTGACTTTAGAAGTCAAAATTTCGCCCATATGAGAAATCCAACTCAAAATTTATAGTAAATTAGTGTAATTATCCGAATTAAACACTCAAGTAACTCAATATAATGATGATTAACAGTTAATCATCCGTTATTATGCTAATAATGGTCGAATTAAACCATGGGTGAGCCAAAGAGTTGAAACCGAAACCGTTCAATACCAAAACCCCACAAATCGACTTCATCTCTCACAATTGAACATACAGAAGCTCTCATCGGCACCTTTAGATCCTATCCTATACAACAATTCGATCCCAAAAATTCCAAACAGAAGAGTATGATTGTGAGGAGGCCGAAACAAAAGCACCTAGTCGATTTTCATCAATTCGATATCCAATCAAGTAAGTGTTTAATCCTACACAACCTAAAACATCTGACTAAGAGTATCCCCATGTTAATTTTGGCTTTTAACATTGAATCGTATCAACTTTAATCCTAGGGTTCATGTTAGAAACCGAATTGGGGGTTTTGATGCAAACATGTTTAAAAATCAAATTAATCGATGCAGAGAGTTTCGAAAACATCAATGTAATGAAACCCATATGATAGTTTTAACAAACAACTACGAATTAAACGATTTCTAATTCTAGGGTTTATCTTATAAATGCATTTGGGGGTTTTCAATCAAATGAACTTTTTAATCAAATTAAACACTACAGAGAGATTCGGAACTCTTTGTTAATAAAAAACCTTTGTCAATTTCATAAACATATCACGAATTCTATGAACACGATTGCTAAGGTTCATGTGGTGGAACGTTTTGGGGATTTCGATCTGAATGAGTTTAGAAATCGAATTAAAGTACGCAGAGACTTTCGAAACTCACTATTTAAAGAAAACCATGTATCAATTTCAGAACATGTTAACGAATTGTGTGATTTTTAGTTATAGGGTTCGTTGGTCAAATGATTTTGGGGTTTCACTCTAAACAGAATTGATATTCGAATTAAATTGTATAGAGAGATTTGAAACCTATAATATAATGTAAACCCTATGAATTTGAATCCTAACAATCTTGAATTCAATCAAATAGAATCCAAATAAAAGTAGTTCGGGTTCGAGTCTGTTTTAGACCAATTTATAGCATTTAATCTAACTATTCTTTGAATTTATTTCACTAAGAGGGTCGTCTAGACCTGTTGAACCATAGTCCCATGATGATAAAATTGATCGGGTTCGAATTGCGGTCTATTTGGTACTCATTGGTTTCGGTGGGTTAACAAAAAGGAAGCCGACCCTGTGTTGTTTAAAAACATTTAAAATGGATTCTGTTAATGAATGTGAAGCAGAGGAGATGGTATGGAGGGTGTAGTGTGGAAGGGAGGTCGCGGGTTCGAACCCGGCTCCAACTGTTTTTGAGTTTTTAAACCATTTTTAGTGTTTTTATCATATCTCACTCGTTCTAACTCCGTTTCGACCCGTTCGAATTGCGTTGGAACCATAATTTCATCCCGAACAAAATAAAATATTAAAATTTATATTTTAACCCGAAAATATAATCGCGTATAATTACTCATATTTAAATAAAATCATATACAGTCATATGATTTAATTAAACAATTTCAAAGACACGCGTACATACGTATACACGTTTCTAAGAAATCTAACATACGTGTGTTGACACGTATGTGATTTCACACATTAAACGACATTCTGAATAATGAAAAGTTATTGTTAAAACACAGATTCTTCGTAGAGGATTTTCTGCGCGATTTCACTTGCATTGATCATTCTGTTTGCTATCAAAGGTGCGTACACGACCCCTTTTCATATTTTAACTGTTTTGGGGAGAAAACATGTGCAAACAAACACTTTTAGATACATATCGCTTGCTTGAGTTAGCTATTTACTATAAGTGCGAACATAGCATAACAAGTCCTTACATATCGAACCGTTTAGTTTGCCGTAGTGCAAAGCATGGTAGTTGAAGATAGATCTATTGGGTTTGACAAACCTCACTTGGTAGATTGTAGGTCTACGCAGGTGTTTAACTAGCCATTTCACATTACTATTGTTTGTGCTAGACAATAGTGGAAAGCCAACATTACATTCTAACAGTCAGCTTCGATGTCGACCGCTTATATAAATAGTACAAATGACTAGCTATCATGATTATGCATGTGTGATTATGTTATCTGCAAACATTTCGTTCCAAACAGTTGTTTCAAACATTTATGATTAAACAAACCTGTGTATGCACCAACCTTTGTGTTGACTTGATTTACATGTTTTCTCAGGACGTTAAAGTACAAGAACAAGCAAGCATGGACTAGGATGTGGAGTCGCATGCATATTTTAATTCTTGTGTTTTGAAACATTTAAGATTTTGACTTGTAATTTACAGTTTTCAAACCGTTACGTTTTTTATTGTTTTAAAAACGCTTCCGCAACGTTAGAACTTTAATATTACGATTTTAGACCAAAGTTATGTTTGAAAAGCATATAGAGGTCTTCACAATGTCTAATGATATGAGATCCTGGTTTGTCACGTCCCAAACGGTATGATTCTGTTAGTTGAAATTTGGGGGTGTGACACAACAGTTGTGGCCGACTAGGCCACTGGGCTCAACAATGTCGTACTCCAGTGACTCAGGCTGCAAACAATGCTGCTATAGCATTACCTCCACCACCAAACCCTGGCAATCACAACAACAACAAAAGGGGATGCTATAAATGTGGAGAACTAGGCCATTTCTCCAGATACTTCCTAAAGAGAGTGCAACATGGAGCTCAAGCACCTCGTGGGAAGGCATTTGTGATTGGAGCCACTGCAGAACGCCCAGACCCTAGCGTGGTCACTCGTACATTTCATTTACATGACTCTTATGCATCTATTCTGTTTGACACTGGTGCAGATCGGAGTTTTATTTCTTCTTACTTTGCACGCCAACTTAATCGTACTGAGGAATCTTTAGACTCCTCTTATATCATCGAACTACCGAATGGGAAACAAATCACAGCTAGTACAATACTTAGGAACTGCCCACTTACACTTACTGGTCATACATTTACCATCGACTTGATACCGATGGAGTTGGGTAGTTTCGACATCATTGTTGGGATGGATTGGCTATCACTCAATAGAGTTGAAGTCATTTGTTATGAAAAACAGCTTCGAATTCCATTGGCGAATGATCGTGTATTGGAAGTTCGAGGGGATCAAGCAAAAAATAGTGTCAAAATCCTATCATGTATAAAAGCACGGAAGTGTCTAGATAAGCGATGTATAGCTTTCCTAGCTCATGTGGTGGAGAAAGAGAAAGACAAGATCAAAATTCAAAATGTGCCAATAGTGAAGGAATACCTAAAAGTGTTTCCTGGTGACTTACCAGGTTTGCCACCTGTGCGACCGGTAGAGTTTCGCATCGACTTAATTCCTGGAGCAACTCCGGTTGCTAAATCTCCTTACAGGTTAGCACCTTCAGAGATGCAGGAGTTGTCGAACCAACTACAGGAACTGCTTGATAAAGGCTTCATCAGACCGAGCTACTCACCTTGGGGAGCTCCGGTTTTGTTCGTGAAGAAGAAAGACGGATCCTTTCGGATGTGCATAGACTATCGTGAGCTGAACAAGCTAACCCATCAAGAATCGGTAGCCAATGCCGAGGATTGAAGATTTGTTTGATCAACTACTAGGAGCTCCGTATTTCTCGAAGATTGACTTATGGTCCGGATATCATCAGCTTAGAGTCCAAGATGAAGACATACCGAAGATGGCATTCCGAACTAGATATGGGCATTACGAGTTTATGGTGATGCCTTTCGGATTGACGAATGCACCCGCAGTTTTCATGGACCTCATGAACCGAGTGTGCAAGTCGTATCTGGATCAGTTTGTCATTTTCTTCATTGATGACATACTAATCTATTCCAAAAGCAAAGCAGAGCACGAGCAACATCTCAGGATGATCTTGGAGCATGTGAAGGAAGAGAAACTTTATGCCAAATTCTCTAAATGTGAATTCTGGCCAAGAGAAGTTCAATTCCTGGGTCATGTAGTCAACAGCGAGGGAATACACTTAGACACTGCCAAGGTTGAAGCAATAAAGAACTGGGATACTCCGAAGACGCCGACGGAGATACGGTCCTTTCTGGGACTGGTGGGTTATTACAGATGATTTATATCAAACTTCTCTAAGATAGCCCTGCCTCTCAGCAAGCTAACACAGAAAAGCGAGCCGTTTGTTTGGAGCAGAAGCAAGAATATGCCTTCCAGACTTTGAAGCAAAAGCTATGTGATGCTCCGATCTTATCTCTCCCAGAAGGTTGTGATGACTTTGTAGTGTACTGTGATGCATCCCATCAGGGAATTGGTTGCATATTAATGCAACGGGACAAAGTCATTGCGTATGCCTCGAGACAACTAAAGAGTCATGAGAAGAAATACACTACTCATGATTTGGAAATGGGAGCAGTGGTATTCACACTAAAGATCTGGAGACATTATCTATATGGCACCAAGTGTACAATCTTTACTAATCACAAGAGCCTACATCATATATTCGATCAGAAGGAACTCAACATGCGACAGCGACGTTGGGTTGAGCTTCTAAATGATTACGACTGTGTAATCAAGTACCATCCGGGCAAGGCAAATGTTGTAGCCGATGCCTTGAGCCGGAAGGAACGGGTCAAACCCTTGCGCGTCAGAACAATGGGAATGACTATGCAGACAAGCTTACGCGACAAAATTATTCAAGCACAACAAGAGGCAATTGAACGAGGAAACCTGAGGAAAGAATTGGATTGTGGGGCAGAAAAGCAATTTGAAACAAAGCCTGATGGAGTCATCTACTATCAGGATCGTGTATGGATTCCTGCAGTGGATGAATTAAGAAAGCTTATCTTTGATGAAGCACACAAGACCAAGTACTCCGTGCATCCCGGGGCTGATAAAATGTACCAAGCCTTACTAGGATTTTATTGGTGGCCCGGTATGAAGAAAGACATAGCCAAGTATGTTGGTCGATGCCTCACGTGTGCAAAAGTGAAGGCAGAACACCATAAATCGTCAGGTTTACTGGAGCAGCCTGAGATTCCACTTGGGAAGTGGGAACAAATGGCCATGGACTTTATTACCAAGCTACCCCGCACTTCCAATGGTCATGATAATATTTGGGTTATCGTTGATCGATTAACCAAATCTGCTCATTTCTTGCCAATGCGTGAGACCTACACAATGGATAAACTGGAAAGACTACACATCAACGAGATAGTGGTACGTCATGGTGTGCCATTGTCTATCGTTTCAGATCGCACTTAAATCTGAGTACAGCTTACCATCCCCAAACAGACGGTCAAAGCGAACGTACAATACAGACCATGGAGGACATGTTGAGAACCTGTGTGTTAGACTTCGGTGGAAATTGGGACTCTCATTTGCCACTAATCGAATTCTCATATAACAATAGTTACCATAGTAGCATCGGATGTGCACCGTTCGAGGCTCTTTATGGTCGAAAATGTCGGTCACCGATCTGCTGGACTGAAGTGGGAGACAATCGTATAAATGGGCCAGAGCTTATTCAAGAGACTACCGACAAGATTGCTCAGATTCAACAAAGGCTACAAGCGACTAGAAGCAGACAAAAGAGCCATGCAGACAAACGGCGCAAGCTTTTGGAATTTCAAGTGGGACACCGTGTCATGTTAAAGGTATCCCCATGGAAAGGTGTAGTCCGTTTTGGAAAGAAAGGAAAATTAGCACCACGGTACGTGGGACGGTTCGAGATCATCGAACGTATTGGTCCTATGGCGTATAAACTAAGATTACCAGATGAACTTAGTAGTGCATGACGTGTTTCACGTCTCGTACTTGAAGAAATCCCTTGCTCAAGAATCCCTCGTCATACCAGTTGAAGAAATTCAATTGGATGAACATTTGCACTTTATCAAGGAACATTTGGAAATTATGGATTGCAAGGTTAAGCAACTAAGGCGAAGCCGTATTCCGATTGTCAAGGTTCGTTGGAATTCAAAGCGCGGACCCGAGTTTACCTGGGAACGCGAAGATCACATGAAGTATAAATATCCCCAACTGTTTATAGAGGAAGCCGTACCAGATAATGATTCTTAAATTTCAAGACGAAATTTCTCTGACTAGGGAAGACTGTAACATCAGTGCCGGAAACGTAACCGGAACAGTGATCTGCACAGTAACTCAGGTACAAACTATATGGAACCAGGTGTACCATTTTCACTGAACATAAGAGTTTGCAACATATCTTTGATCAGAAGGAACTCAATATGAGATAGCGACGGTGGGTCGAGTTGTTGAATGACTATGAATACGCAATCAAGTACCATACGGGAAAAGCTAATGTGGTAGCTGATGCTCTAAGCAGAAAGGATATAGCACAAACAAGACGAGTTCGCACACTTATGATAATGATACATACTGATTTACCTGACAAGGTACGCAGTGCTCAGCTTGAAGCCTTAGAAAAGGAAAACTTGGAACAGGAATCCTTACGAGGAATGGAAAAACAATTGGAAGTCATGACCGATGGAACTTGTTGTTTCATGAACCGAATTTGGATACCTTTGCATGGTGGTTTGAGGGAACTTGTGATGGATGAAGAGCACAAATCTAGATATTCAGTCCATCCGGGGTCAGACAAGATGTATTATGACTTAAAGGCACTTTATTGGTGGCCTCACATGAAAGCCGACATTTCTAAGTACGTTAGCAAATGTTTGACTTGTTCTAAAGTCAAAGTTGAATATCAAAAACCATCTGGTTTACTACAACAACCAGAAATATCCATGTGGAAATGGGAGCAGATTTCAATGGATTTCATTACTAAGTTACCTCGTACACCAAGTGGCTGTGATACGATATGGGTAATTGTTGATCGTTTAACGAAATCTGCACATTTCTTAGCAATTAAGGAGACAGACAAGCTGGAGAAGTTGGCTCATATTTATGTATAGGAGATGGTATTACGACATGGCGTACCCATATCCATCATATTAGATCGGGATGCCCGATTTACTTCGAATTTCTGGAAATCTCTCCATAAGTCGTTGGGAACTCGTTTAGACATGAGTACCGCATATCATCCACAAACAGACGGCCAAAGTGAACGTACAATTCAAACTGTAACATCAGTGCTGGAAACGTAACCAGAACAGTGATCTACACAGTTACTTGCATAGTAACTTAGGTACAAACTATGAGAACTATTTGTATGCTATTATCATGTAACGCTTGACACAAAACAATTATGCAATTGTTTTAGTAATCTGATTCAAACTCACGGTCTAACAGTCAGAAACACGTCATACAACACAAAATTATCATATAAATGCTTGCCAAGATGCTATTTTGTATAAACATATGCGAGGTTGAACAGAACAAAACAATAACGGACGTCGTTACAGTAATGCTAAATGGACGGATTATTCGTGTAGGTGACGATCTGTACGAATATATCTGAAAGTTTAACATTCTGAATGATGTCCACTAATTAGAAAACCATATCGAAAAGTGTAGTTATCGTCGTATTCGTACGGGTGACGATTCTAACGAATACGCGCCACGACTATACGATTCGATTTAAACAGTAAGTTAAATGTTTTCAGAAATTTAAAATAAACGAAAGATATTTAGTTAATTTAGTAGGAATTACCACCTAAATTAATTTAATAAATCTTACTTTTCAAACCGAGACATTCGTTACGAAAACGAAGGAAAAACCGACGTTTTACGTGAAACCGAGCGAAACCGAACTAGACCGAACACGCGGGTAGTTGAAAAAATTAAATGGGGCATTCATTTCCCCCATTACTCTTCCACCTACCAGCCACCATCACTCAAAATCGTCACTCTCTCTCTAACTTTCTCTCTCTAGAAACCCTCACCTTATCTTCATCATTTCTCAACTAAATCAAGCATTCTTGGTGTCTAAACGACCACCACATCACGTAGATCACGAAAGTACAAGAATCTGGGACCCAAGATCGTCCGATTTGAGGTAGTAATGAGTTCTTTGTGACGATTTTAGGGTTTTCAAACCCCTCATGGTCGCCCACCTCCTTAGCTGGTTTCAAGCCATAAAACCTTAGGGAAAACACCACAAAACACACTTTGGATGAGAGATGAACCTATGTTACAACTTAGGTTAGCCATTTCACTCGAAATTTGGAGCTGCATTCGATTAGCCGAACAGCCGAATGGCCCTGCACAGGCAGGCCGAATGGCTCATGCGCCTGGCCCATTCCTTCGGTCGGGACCCCTCCTTCGGCCTAAGTCCCACTCGCCCGTTTCCCTTTCGGTCCATGTCTCATTCGGAAACTCCCCATTCGATCAAAGGTAGCCAGCCACATGCGGCCACCATGCACATTCGGTCATGATTCTTCGGCCAGGCCCTGATTCGGCCACTCCTCACTCGCTCGGCCTTTCATGCAGCCTAAGAGCTGGTTCAGGCATCCGGGAGCACCGTGGTCGGATAAAGCTTCCTTCGGCCACAACGTTATATGGCCAAGCCCTTCGGCCCAAGGACTTAGGGCAAATGTTTATACACACACTTTAAGCATGCATGGTGTGTGTGTCTGTGTGTGCATGGGAAGTGTTAGGGTTTCTCCTAACATAAAGCCAACTTTGTAGTAACTAAAGTGTAAGCATGAGTTTTGACAAAAAAAAAGGATAAGATCACTTGTATTTGATTAATCAAATTCATGGAATTCGTAAGTGATATTATGGCTTTCACTTTGGGACAAAGAACTAAGGAAAACAAGATAAGTGTGGGTGTGGATTAAGTTCCAACATCTAACACTTAGTGATTTGTATGCAATCAAATAGCTAAGGTAGAGAGTTCAAAGGGATTCTCTAAGGCAAGTTATACACAAGATGCTTTCAAGAACTATGGGAAAACAAAGAGCTAACGAAGGATTTAAGGTTAATTGAACGAAATTAGCCTAAGTCGAACAAGGTAATTTATGATTTTCTTAAAATAAATTGTGGCCTTAGTAAATGAAATTGACGATAAATTTTCTAAAATAAATTAAATGATTTTGGCTGAACGGTTTAACTTTAACCGAACTATTTAGAATGTTTTAATTAAATACTTGTAATGATTTCTTACGGGATAAGGACTATGAATGGGTAACACACTGGATTAGCTAGAAAGAGTCTTAGAAAACACATTAGTCACATAGGACACTTAGTTGCACACCGAGATCAAGAACCTTGGAAACTCTTATTATAAAGACTTATAGTATTCGAATCTCTTAAAACAACTCAGGTGTTGAAGATACTTAAGCTACAACTAACGAGCGCGCATTAACTGTTGTGATTCATACATAGCAACACAGGTGAGTTCATTGTCTCTTTTCAAACTATTTTGATTTTACTTCGGGATTGAGAAGCATGTTTATACCTTTTAAACAAATGTTTAAATGTTTCTTAAACGTTTTTATGCTTATTCATAATGCTAATGCTAATGCTTTATACACTTATTCTAAAAGCTAATAGCTAATGCTTTATTCTAAATGCGAATGCTTTATACACTTAACCTAAATGCTAAGGCTACATATTCTTATGCTAGTATGCTTAAAACCCTGGATGCTTTTAGTATGCAAAGAATGTAAAGGCTAAAATGTTGAAATGCTTTTATAAACTAAACTTTGAAAGCTTGAATGCTCAAACTCAGAAAGGCTTATATGTTTGATGTGTTTGTTATGCCCGAAAGGTCGCAATGCTTGAAATGCTTAAAACTCTTGTATGCTTGATATGCTTGAAATGCTAAGACTACTGGGCAGTACTTGTGCACAAGATACGTGAATGCCAAGGTATGTGAATGCTATAAACTTGTATGCTAAAGCTATCGGCTGTTGTAGAACGGACCAATTGGCCTCTCAATGCTTGCCATACGGTGTTCTTCATAGTCAGGACTTTGAGGAGCAGACTGTTGGCCTCTCAGTGCTTGCCATACAGTGATTCCTCATTGTCCACCCAGGTTTTGTGATGAGTGACTCGGATGATTCTGGTTTCTTAAAGGTTGACTATGTGTCATCTCGAGAAATCCTTTATCAAAAAACCGATGTTGCGATTCACATCTATTTCCGATATTGATTGATACTAGATTCCTTAGGGTGTTCAGTTGTCCATAAAGGTAACTCGCAAAACTAGACGTGCAAATGCTATCGTGTACGTGTTTTAAACTTTTAACAGAATGCTAAAGCTATGATGGAAATTGGATTGGATGGTAGGTATAATGCTTAATTATCATTAACAACAATGTCATATGTGGTTTAGTATATGGTGAAATGGCGTCTGGGCGGGTTGTAGGCTCGACCCTTTCGTATGCCCTATATATAAGCATACCAATCTGGATATTACAGGTGATGTTAATGAGGTTAAGTTTGTTACCGAAAAGGTTTGCAAAAGCTATTTTCAAATACTAAACTATATGAACTCACCAAACATTGTGTTGACCTTGTTTTCTTACATGCTTTCTCAGGTGACGTACAGGAATAAGCTAAGACTTAGGAATGCATGCTAGGATGCCCAGTTAGAGGACCTAGTAGTTTTTGGAAAGCACATATTTTGTTGATTATCGTGGATCACTTTTGATATCTTGTACAGTTACAAGATAGTAAACATTTGATTCTTTTGATAGGTTTACTCAGTTAAATTATCAAACATTGACAATTGTAATTTAACATTGTAATCCTAGTTTAATGCTAATTGTGCTTTAGTTATTCTCAATGTTGATGCTATGTAAACAATCTAATCATCACGATTATCATTCCCGATATCGCGCCTCGGGAACCATACGCCCGACGGGACACACGATATGGCCCGCCGGCTCGGGGTGTGACACAAACACTCGAGGACATGTTACGAGTGTGTGTAATTGATTTTGGTGATAGCTGGGAAACCCATTTACTGTTAGTAGAATTCTCTTACAACAACAGCTATCATACAAGCATTCAAGCGGCACCATTTGAAGCGTTATACGGTCGTAAATGTCGTTCACTGGTTTGTTGGGCTGAAATTGGTGACAGTCAGATAACAGGAACTGAACTAGTACATGAAACGACTGAGAAGATTGTACAAATCATGAACCGTATGGTAGCGGCTCGGGATCGACAAAAGAGTTACGCTGACAAACGTCGCAAGCCATTGGAATTTCAAGTAGGAGACCGGGTTCTTCTAAAAGTATCACTTTGGAAAGGTGTGATACGATTTGGTAAGCATGCTAAGCTCAGCCCATGCTACGTAGGACCTTTTGAGATCCTGAAAAGGATTGGTCCGGTAGCGTATCAACTCAAATTACCAGATGAACTCAGCGGAGTTCATGATGTGTTTCATGTTTCAAATTTAAAGAAATGTCTTTCTGATGAGACATTGATTGTTCCACCTAAAGAGATACAGGTGGACGAACAATTACGGTTTATCGAGGAACCAGTGGAAATCATGCACCGAGAGGTCAAACAACTCAAACAAAGCAAAATTCCAATAGTCAAGGTCCGGTGGAATTCAAAACATGGACCTGAATTCACATGGGAAAGGGAATATTAAATGATGAAGAAGTATCCCCATTTGTTCAAAACAACAACAACAAACGCTTAGAAGGCACGTTAAATTTTGGGACGAATTTTCCTTCAACAAGGGGATGATGTGATACTTCACACTCCAACACTTCAGATTTCAAACTCTTAGCACAAACATTTTATACAATTGGTTGTGTTACAAACATGTGTGCTGAAAACAAACATTGTAGAATTCAAACACTTGCAAGCATGATTAGGTACAATTGATGTACTACAGTTCAAACATTCACATTTTATGTGCTACATGTCAAGTGCTACATTGCATAGTAGTACAAACATGATTAGTTACAGACATTTTCAATGTACGATGTTACATAGTACAAACGGTTACAAACACTTGCTATGTGCAAGATTAGATAGAACAGTATGAGCAAACACGAACATTCACAGTTAGGTGCACTAACTGGTGTGCATGCAAACAGATACATGGAACAATCACACTTAGGGGTGATGTTGCCAAACATTGAACCTAGAATGATCACACTTAGTTGTGGTGTTGTAAACATTAGACTTTATATGTGAGTACACACAAGTACACAGAATGGTCAAATATCGCACTAACACGTACACATTGAAATCATAAGTAGTATCCTAACTACTTCTAACATTTATATCATAAGGATTAATGTTGAAATTATATGAAATGTTCAATTTGGACCTTTAGAAGTCAAAATTCGTATGGGTTAACAAATTAAAAATGAAATTCACATTAATCAGAGTTGCAACCGAATTGTAACTGATAATAATCAACACATTGATGATTACTAATAACCATGGTATGTTAAAAACACCATAATTATCGAAATTAAACCAATTAACTCCCATTAAGTTGAAACCGTTACATACATCTATAAAACCCACACAATTCGATCGAATTTCACCAAATTGAACATCCAAACGCTATAGTCGGCATCTTTAGAAGCTTCTGCACACGACAATTTGGTTCCAGAAGACACGAGTGGAAGAATTGGATCGAGTGGCAACCGAATATCAACCTAATAGTCAAACTACACTAATTGGATATCAAAACATGTGAAAATTCAATCTTACACAACCTAAAAGGGCCGATTAAGCAAAGCCACATGTTAATTCGAAGTTATAATCTCGAATTATACAAGTTCAAACAATTAGGGTTCATACTAATAATGATATTGGGGTTTTGATTCAAAGGAGTTTAAAAACCAAATTAAATTATGCCACTAGCTTCGGAATCTGTCGTTTAACAAAAGCCCTATGTTTATTTCAAGTTTTAACATTAAATTGTATGACTTCGAATACTAGGGTTTATGAAATAAAACGTTTTGGGTGTTTCGATGTAAATGAGATCAAAAATGAAATTAAATTATACAAGTAGTTTCGGAATCTTTCATATAACAAAAACCGTATGTCAATTTAAAATCAAAACATCGAATTGCATGATGTTGGGTTCTAGGTTTTTTTGAAACAAATGATTTTGGGGGTTTCGATCAACAAGAGGTCAAAAATCAAATCAAATCACATAATTATCTTCAAAAGGGACCGATTAATGAAAACCCCATCGATTTACAACTTCACATTATCAAATTTAACGGAATTGAATCAATGGGAATTTGACTAAATTCAAAACCGGTTACAGTATATAAACCCTATGATTTTCTCTGAAATAAACCATATAAACACACACATATACTCGTTTGAATCAGTAGAAACAAAGCCCCATGGTTCGGGGACCGATCGGTTTCGATTAGTGGGTCAATTTGAAACCAAACGGGTTCGGTTGGGTAACAAAGGGAAACCGGGGGTTTGAATCTTAAAAGAATTTAATTGGGAGTTCTAATGCGATACCCTAGCGGGCGAGACTGGTAGTGTGCATGTGTTCGGGGTGGGAGGCCGCGGGTTCGAACCTGAATCCCACCGGTTTTGCACAAAATTGATATTTTTGATATATTTATCATAACTCGCTCGTTTTAAATCCGTTTTAAGTCGTTCAAAATGCGTTGGAACCGAAATGGAATTTCGAACAAAAAAAAAATTACATTTTTGATCGAAAACACAATCGCGTATATTTATGTATGTTTAAACGAAATCGTGTATACTTATATGATTTAAACAAACGGATCTAGGATTTTACATACTTTTGTTTGCGTGTTTCAAACATTTTAACATATGTATGTTGACACGTATGTGATTACAGACGCAATTTTACATCTTAAATAATTAAATGTTATTGTTAAAACACAACCATTTCGAAGAAGATTATCTACGCGATTTTCAAGGATTTGATCATTCTGTTTGCTATCAAAGTTGCGTACATGGCCCCTTTTTAATTTTACGGTTTTGGGGGAGAAAACATGTGCAAACAAATGCTTTTGGATACATATCACTTGCATGAGTTAGCTGTTTACTATAAGTGCGAACATAACACTAAAAGTCCTTGCATTTGAACCGATTAGTTTGCCGTAGTGCAAAGCATGGTAGTTGAAGATAGATCTATTGGGTTTGACAAGCCTCACTTGGTACATGGGATCTACACAGGTGTTTAAATAGCCAATTCAACATTGCTATTGTTTGTGTTAGACGATAGTGGAAAGGCAAAACATGCAACAGCATGCAACAGTCAGCTTCGGTGTCGACCACTTATGTAAATAGTACAATGATTAGCTATCATGTCTATGCAATGTGTGATTATATGTTATCTGCAAACATTAAATTTCAAACTATTGTTCAAACATTTGTGTTTACATATACAAACCTGTGTGTGCACCAACCCTTATGTTGACTTTATTTACATGTTTTCTCATGACACTAAGGCACAAGCAGGGACAAGCAGGGACTAGGACATTGAGTCTCATGCATTCAGTTTATTTTACTTGTTGATTTAAAACATAGAACATTGTACTTATGGTTTTGCAACTGTTACGTTTTGTTATTGGTTTTCAAACGCTTCCGCAAACGTTAAACTTTGATTTTATAAATTAATACTGAATTATGTTAAAAGTTTATAGAAGTCTTTCGCTATGTCAAATGACTGAGATCCTAGTTTGTCACGCTCTAAACGGTATGATTCCGTTAGTTGAAAATTTTGGGTGTGACATCCAGAGTCCACCGGCGGAATGTGGCCATTGTGGCAACGAAATTCCGACTCAAACCTATTTTATCCGGTTTTGCATTCTGAAATCTATTTTGTGTTCCATTTGACAATTTGGTGGTCTAATTTTGATCTTAAGACTATTATTTGTGGTATGGAAGTCAATGGCATAACCATTTCAGTGTAACGAAGTTCGTTTCACAATCCGGTGATTTGATTTCGATCAGAAAGCTAATTAAAGTTTTGAATTGCAATACGAAAGTCAATTTCCAAACAATTTCAATAAATAATTATGGAATTTTAATGCTTAATGAAAACCAATGACTTTAATAATATGTTTTAATTGTTTAAAAAAACTATGAGAATATGTGTAATTGAGAATCAGTTAGATGATTCAGATTATCATAGAATTGATATTAAATATCAAGGAATGCCTCGATGATGCAAATTAGGAAGAATAGTTTACAATACTATTACAAATTGCGGATTGCACTTCAAGGTATGCAAAATAATTTTGAAAACCAACAAAGTAGACTTCAATAACACTGGTGAGTTCATGTTCCACTTTCAAATCTTTTGATTTTAAAACTCAGAAATTCTATTACAATTTCATGGGTTTTACATGTTTTTAATATATGTGATATGCTTGAGTGTTACTTGTATGTTTCAACTTTTGTCTAATTATTACATGGTAATTGTATCATGACCACACATAACAACTTTAACCAATAAAGTCATGGACGAGTGAGATGTTAATAATGGTAGCACTATCGCTATCGGGCTGACAACCTTATTTACAAGAAGATGGCATCCGTCCTATTGTGAATGCCTTTTATTATCATTTATAAAAGTATCATATATTAGCTTATTTTAATGATAGACATTAAAAGTGAGGCTAAGAATTTACCTTTAGGTATTGCCACCAATATCTCAATAGTCACATAGGATTTGGTTATGGTTTATCATGGGAATCATATTCATACAGTTTGTATACTTGTATACTTATCATATCACATTACATCGAGTATATTACAACTATGAACTCACCAACATTCGTGCTGATATTTTACATTAGCGAACCAATTTCAGGTGAACAATGACTAATCGAAAGAATTAAAGGTGAGGATGCACAAAAAATCTAATGTGACAAATAGTGCCTGACCGTCTGACAATCCGTACCGTATGTGTACTTTCACTCATAACTATGTGTAAATACTATGTGATAAACATTATGTGATAAAATTTTGGGAAAACATTTAACAGTTGTATGTGTTTCAATGAAAATTGAAATACTTATGTACAACAAACCTTGTGAAATAACAATAATTCATGGTTAATGACAAATACAATTCAGTTGTTATCTGATTTCAACAAATAATAGGAATCAGATAGCCGACAATTTTACGAGAAAACAATGAGAAATGAATCATAACAATGTAGAAACAATCAAGTTTGGTTGTGTCCGTTAGTGAGAAATTCAATTCAAAACAATAATTCAGTATCGTTTGCGAATCTTAAACAGACATTGTGTTTGCGTGGGTGAAGATTCACACAAACATAACTGTGGTTTTAACGTTCAGAATGATATCTGAAAAGTAGAAAACAAAATCAGAAAGTAAAGCCATCGTTGTGTTCGTTCAAGGGACAATTCGAACGAATACGCGCAAAGGTGATACGATGTGACGAAAAGGTAAAAATAAACGTTTTCGAAACATTAAATTAAGAAAAAAGAAATTTGAAAGATTTATTATGAATTACAACCTTAAAAAAATTTAAACAAACTATTTTATTTAAATTACGAAAAACTCGCGTTACGTTTCGTAAACGTAACGTAAACGTAAAACTGAACAACCAAACGAACCCGAAACACGATCGAGTATAAAAAGCCTAGAAAAAATTTAATTTTCTCATAAATGCCTCAAGCACCTCTCTCTCTCTCTCTCTCTAGATTTCCGGATTTCCTCTCTCTCTCTCTCTCTAAAATTCCACCCAAGAACTCAAGCTACAATCTTCATTTCTTCACCAAATAGGACAAACTTGGTATCAAATCAAAGCTCTTGACATTCCCAACACAAAAGTACGAAGGATCAGCCTTAAAATCAACAGAAACCAAGGTAAAATGAAGGAATAAGTCACGGATTTTCAGGGTTTTCTAAACCCATCACCTATGATCTTGTAACCCGGTTTTTAGCCATGAAACTTCATTATATTCACATGAAACTGAGCTCACCATGCATGGATGTGGCTGGGATATTGATCTGGAAGGAATGGAAATAGTATCAACACAAGAGGTGACAATATCGATGGAAGAACAAAGGAAAGCATGGTATCTATGATGCTGGAAAAACCATTTCAAAAACCATCAAACTTGCTAAGTTCGATGGTGATCTGGACCTGATCAGCCATAGAGATTATTATTATCGACAAAGCCAGGGAGGTTGAAATCCGTTGATATTACATAGTATCAAAGGCATATCATCGAATCTATGTGGCTATCGATACTGATAATATCAGCAGCCCACTTCCAATATCTTCTAAGTATGGGATCGATATTGTCCATCGATACTAGCTTGGATATGTTCGATACTACGGCCATCTTCCATCCAAGAAGATTAAACACAAAATCAACCAAATTGGTTCACAAATGAAGTCACAATAACTATGGGAATAGCATAGTATCGATGGAACCTTTTCGAATGAACCTAAGTGTTAACCGATTATAGTGTCCATCAATATTAATGTTATGAGTCATTCAAACTAATTAAAACAAGTCTGAAACATTTATAAACTGTAAAAAAAATGTTTTAGTAACAAAATGTGGTTTAAAACATATCAAAGTATGGTTATAACTAAGTCACAACTTGTATAAACCTTATTAGGGTTTTTTCTCAAACAAGTGTTAAACTATTTTCTAACATTTGGAAGTAACATTTCCTAAACCTCTTTATAAGTTAATAATTGGTTATAAAACACTTATATTAACATTTTAAGGCTAATAATAACAAGCTTAATCAAACAAAAAGAATAAATGGTTATGTTCGAACCTAAAACCTAAGTGTATCTTAGGGAAATATTATGGTTTTTAAAACTCATATTCATATATAATTGTGACATCCAATACCTCATCGTCCGGCAAGTCCGTACGGTTTGTGTACTTACACTATTTACTGCGTGTAAATACAGTGTTTGAACAGTTGTGTAACAACAAAACACGGGAAAACAAGAAACAGTTGTACGTGTTTAAGTGAAAATTTAAATACTGTAAGTACAACAACTCACAATAAACAACAGTTGTTGGTATCTAGGTGAAAACCTAAGTACCGTTAATGCAACGAATCAAGAGAAACAACAAAGTGCAAACAAATGACAAGAACCTATCGGTTGCGATCTGATTTCCATAGATAATAGGAATCAGATGGCCGATAACTCAGTACGAAAACAATGTGAATTTAAGATTATCAATATGAAAACAGGGAGTTTAGTTGAGTCCGTCTGTGAGAATATCCAATGAAAAACAATAATTCATTATCTGTAGATTTGAAGAATGGATCACGAAATTCTACGATTCGATCATAAACGTGCGGAATCCGTTTACAACTAGATTTGAATCAACAATGACAATGTAATAGATCATTAATCTGAATTCTTCATTGATATCCAAGTGTTTACAAACAATAAACGTGAAAATACAACACTTGAACGATCAAAATAAACAAAGATGAAGAAAGTCTTGATCTTGAGTTTGAGAGAGAATTTGACTTTGTATGTGTGAATTTTGAGCTCTAAAATCTTCAAGTCTTCCAAGTCTACCTATATATAGGTTTCAAAAGGTTTGCCAAACCTATAGGTTTGCCAATAGGTTTGCCAAACCTATAGGTTTGCCAAACCTTAAACCATGTGAGCACAAAACCTTTTAGCCATCAATCATAGCCAAACCTTCTTGGATCTTTAGCCGAACCCTTAATCATATTCAACAGACTATGACTTCATATACAACAAGCCAGGTTCACACATTAAATGCAACTTTCACACAGAAAATGCACTAACATACTCCCCCTTGAACCTTGCTGTTGTATATGCTCAAACACTTTGTGCATCGGGGAACATATATGCATCAACATACTCCCCTACAACCTTGCTATCAACATACTTCCCTTCAGTTGTAGCTGTTATATTTTCACACAGAAAATACATCAGTCTCTTTGTTTCTACTTCACCCTATCAATCTTAATTTCATTCTCTCTCTCTCTCTCCATCTTATGTCTTTCTTTTTCAAGATTCATTTGCTGAGGACTGCAGTGATATCTTCAACACACAGATCTTCATCACTCTTATCACCTGCATCAGTTGATACATAATCAAAACTAAATCTTTTGCTTCACATGTGATCATACTAGATGCCTCATCACAATTCCAATTTCTCTTTGTCACTTATTAACAGTAAATCAATTATAGTGTTTACAAAGAATTAGTAAGTCACATCGGATAGTCTAAAAGAAAATAGAAGAAAACTTTTATGAATTTTTTCAATGATTTGAATAAACTCCCCCTAAAGCTATGAATTGCAAAATTGTATATCCTAGAATCCTACAAAATTTGTATTCTAACTAAAAAATAAATATGTTTTTGATGAGAAAGATACAAACATGAGATCATATTGTAATCATACCTCAGCGTTACTTGTTGATTGTTAATTAGATTTATTTATTCGATGCACAAGCCTAGGACGATTGCCAGTATATGGATCCACTTTAAGTCTTACCACTTGTTGTGAATTTGGATTAATGAAAACCAATCACAAGACTTTGTCTTCCCCACTCACTTGAACACATCCCCACTTTGTGAAACATCAACCAACAGCGATGCCATTGTAAATTATAAGTTCAAATTCTTGATTAGTTTGATCATGCAAAAATAAAGCAGAATATCTTTTGTGAAATAACAAAGTGTAAAATAAAACAGAATGTTCAAAATCTGGTAACAAGATTGATACTTCCGTATGCGCAGATGAAACCATAATATTGAACCAAAAAATAAGTTAAGTTTAAAACCTAGCAATCAGATTGATACTTCCGTATACACATAGAATGCCCAAGTTCTAAACAAACCAAGAAAATAAAAGCAGAATGTCCAAAACATAACAATCAGATCGATACGTAAGTATGCACAGAGAATGTCCATGTTTTGAACTAAAATAAAAGAAAAAATGAACTCAGAATTTCTTTGGTAAAAGAAACACATGATCAAACTAATATATGTACTAATACAATTAGCAATCACTGAGGCAAATGGCCACGCACTCAGGACAAAGATCGAACACTGTGTTCTAAGTAATGTGTCCCACAAAGAATGATTATGGCATTAGTCTACAGAAATCACAACTAAATGAAAGACCTACCAACATATCATACTGAGTGCATTGTGATCGCTTTGTATTTGTTCTTGTGTGATAGAAGTAAGCTTCAAAATGTTACAATGTACAATCATATCTCAATGGTCGGATCAATTTTCAATTTTCTAATTTTATATTGTTTTTGATTTTTTTTAAATTTTTACTCCCCCTAAAATGCTAAAAATGAAAATCTTTTTGATTTTTAGAATTTTATAAGTACATAGAAAAATCAAAATTCCCGGAAAATTGACAACCGATATGATTTACCATCTTTGTAAAACATTAAATGCAGCTTTCACACAGAAAATGCACTAACATTATCGTAGATGAATAATTTATAAAACAAGTCTGGAACATTTATAAACTGTAAAACAAATGTTTTAATAACAAAATGTGGTTTAAAACATATCAAAGTATGGTTATAACTAACTCACAACTTGTATAAACCTTATTAGGCTTTTTCTCAAACAAGTGTTAAACTATTTTCTAACATTTGGAAGTAACATTTCCTAAACCTCTTTATAAGTTAATAATTGGTAATAAAACACTTATATTAACATTTTAAAGCTAATAATAACAAGCTTAATCAAACAAAAAGATTAAATGGTTATGTTCGAACCTAAAACCTAAGTGTATCTTAGGGAAATATTATGGTTTTTCAAACTCATACTCATATATAATTGTGACATCCAATACCTCATCGTCCGGCAAGTCCGTACGGTGTGTGTACTTACACTATTTACTGTGTGTAAATACAGTGTTTGAACAGTTGTGTAACAACAAAAAACGGGAAAACAAGAAACAATTGTACGTGTTTAAGTGAAAGCTTAAATACTGTAAGTACAAAAACTCACCATAAACAACAGTTGTTGGTATCTAGGTGAAAACCTAAGCAACAATTAAATGACAAGAACCTATCGGTTGCGATCTGATTTCCATAGAAAACAGGAATAAGATGGCCGGCAACTCAGTATGAAAACAATGTGAATTTAAGATTATCAATGTGAAAACAGGGAGTTTAGTTGAGTCCGTCTGTGAGAATGTCCAATGAAAAACAATAATTCGTTATCGTAGATGAATAATAAACCAATAGTGTGTTTGCGTGGATGACGATTCACACAAACATATATGTGGATTTAGCGTTCTGAACGATAAATGAGAAGTAGAAAACCAAATCAGAAAGTGGAACGTACGATCGTGTTCGTACAGTCAGCGCTCTGTACGAAAACGCGCATAAGTGATGTTTTCTAACGAAAGAGCGAAATTAACGAGTTAATCTCGAACGAAGCAGAAAAAAATAAAGAAAACATAATATTTTTATGTTTTACAGTTTTGAAACTCATCAAAACAGTTCGAGAAGGATTATTTATTTAAGATTTGTAAAATGCGCGTTTACGTGCCGGAAACGCGACGGATACGAGATCCGAGCAAACGAAACGAACCCGAACACCCTTGGGGTATAAATACCCTAAATGAGGCACCAACCTCAGTTAATTCTTCCACTCTCTCTCTACCCTCGCAACCGTTTTCTCTCTCTCTAAGATTCAAGGCTTCAAACCACAAGATCTTACTCGTTTGTGGATGAAATCTCGCGTTCTTGGTGTCCAAACGCAGCTACAAATTTCCTCTACCTAGAAGTACAACCGATCTAAGGATTTATCCATCAAAAATTGAGGTATGAAGCTGTGGGTTCACACCCTTTTCTTTGATCCATCATTTTCATCCGGTTTCAAAGAATTTTCGCCGCACCCTACAACCTTGAGAACTGTTTTGCATGTAACACCACCATGGGAAAACCACTTTATAACAATTAGCGTGTGATGGAGAAGATGGTGAACAGTGGGTCGCTAAAATGCATGTGACCGAACCTGTGCATGCTGGCCGAACCTCACGATTCGCGAACCTGCTAGCAACCTGCATGCTCTATTCACGAACCCTTTTGAAACGAACCCATGGCCGACGAACCTGCACCATCACCGAACCATATGGGAACCACGAACCTTGCATGCCCGAACCTGTATCTAACCAAACTTTGTGCCTGATTGAAGCCTCTGACCACGAACCTTATGAAGCACGAACCTGGGGGCGCACCTTGCTGCAGCCGATCCTCGACAGATGCGAACCTCTGGGCTATTTAAACTTTTTCTCCAGCGAACTTAGGACCTCTACTTGGGCATGCACACTGTCATTTGAAACATTTGGTTCGGCCCATGTGGTAAAACTAGCCCACAACCCCATTCGGCCCAAACAACACTCACTTGGCCCATACATTCGGCCCATGGCCATTGGTTCGACCCAATTGACTATTCGGCCCACTTCTATTTATTTAGCCCAAGTGATAATTCGGTTTACATGAAAATAGGAAACCAACTTATGAAATCAAATATCAAGGAGGACATACACGGAATCATATAATAAATATATTTTATTACAAAGGTGGGAAGTTTTGGGTGTGTTCATCAAGTCTAAAACATGTCACTTTAAAGATTTTAACAAGTGGTTTCAAGGTGTCAAGACGAATGGAACAATAGTTATACAAAACTATGTTACAAGATACTAAGGATTATCAACCTTTAACCTAAAACTTAAATTTATACTTAGAATCCATTTGGTTATGACAATAAAGTGAGTGATCATAAAACAAATAAACAAGTATATGTACCTTATCTAATTGGGCTAAATGCCATTAAAAATCCTTAGCAAGTGGATCGGGCCGAATGAGGACCAAGACCAAGGGTTGTTAGCCAACATTGGGCTAACACATACACACACTAATCCCTATAATTTATGCTTACAAGTTTCAAACAACATGAAATCAATACAGGATCGTGGACTTAACAACAAGTACAACAACGAGCACGTGCATTATTGATAGGCTAAGTCAACCACATCAACAGCAAGGTGAGTTCATACGCCCCTTTTCTAATCTTAAATGATTTCAAAGCTCGGGGCTGAGAAACATGTTTAAAGCTTTTATTTATTTAAAAGTTTTGGTACAACATAGTGATTTTACTATGATTTAGGTAATATTGTTCATCCTTATTATCTTTTATCATTGTGTGCATGCTTGTGTCAACGTAACATAACTGAGACACTCAGAATGATCCATGATATTGTAACTTCATGGAATCATTTCAATATCTATATAAGACAGGTAAAATAAGATGTGATCTTATATCATTCCGACACTTACAATGAGGTAACACATGACTATACGAGACAATTACAAGAACAACAAGAATGATAATCATGATAATATACATTCATGATAATGATATCATTCATCCATTATACAAACCAACCATGTGTTTTAAGACAAGTTCTTAGCACACACGATTAACACATGGGAACACATAACAATGAGAATATTATTAAGGACATCACATCTTGATTACTATTTGGTTATTGATAATAAATCACACACTTGGAACAAGGTTTTGGGGATTCTATAGTAGTGAACATGGGACTTTTGGTTAACCTTATTAAACAATCATAACGCTTACATCATTCCTAATAAACATCATACCAAAAGAGTCATAACTTCATCTTCATTTAAATGAAGTTGACTTGATTCATTAGAATCATACCGAGTATTGTATGCATTAACATTCCAATTATTAACACTCTAAAGGTTTTGGGGAAACTATTCATTCAAATAGATATCGTGTAGAGGATATCTTACACACTGGGTTGATCAGGATTGACAACCACTGGGACAATTATGTCTCAATCTAGGTATCATGGAGAGGATACCTTACACTCCAAACCAGTCAGACTTCACACACCTAGAGACTCTGAATTTTCATTCTTTTAGATATTATGGGGAGAATATCTTGCACGCCAGATTTATCCATAGTAACACGCCTAGAGACAATTAAGTCTCACCCAAATAGATATTGTGGGAAGGATATCTTACAGACCGGACTGGGCAGTACTGACAGTCACAGAGACTATTAAGTCTCGCACTAGATATCTTTGGGGGATATCTTACACTCCTGGCTAATCAGAAATGATTAGCTACAAAAACTAATAAGTTTTGTTCTAGATATCGACGAGGATATCTTACACACCGGGCTAATCCGTAAGGAATAGCTAACAGAGACAATAACGTCTCTTTTCAAGTGTTGGAACAGTCATACTTGGGGATTTACGGGTGAAATGAAATGGGTATCCATAGTTGTGTTACAAGTGGTGTAGAGTTCTACCAGTTATGTGGTGGGATGTTGGCTGGGCTTGTTCCCCTACATATGCCCTATATACAAGCATTACTGATAGGATGAGATACTATTTGCAATTATAACCATGGAAAGGACATTGTGTGAAACATGTGGAACAATTATTAATATAATTTGCTTGAAACATTGTGGTAATGAATGACAATAAACTAATGGTTTTCAATTGTCAAACTTATTAACTCACCAACCTAGTGTTGACTTTGTTTAAATGCATGTTTTCTCAGGTGACGAACAGGTTTAGTCACCAGCATCCAGGAAATAGCTAGTGGACTTTGAGAAGACCTAGCTATGTTTTGAGTTGAACATATTTTGAATGACAAAACAGTGAATCATCTTTTGTACATCTTGTGCAGTTACAAGATAGATAACACAATGATTCTTTTTGGTAGAATTACTTAGATAAATTATGAACATAACAATGTAATTTAACTTTGTAATTCTGTAGTAATGTCATGTTAGCATTTCTCATTTACATATCATGTGCTATGCAAACAATATGATCACTTTGATTATCAAACGATATCGCGCCCCGGGAACCTTCCGCCCGACGGGAAAGTCGATCCAGCCCGCCGGCTCGGGGTGTGATAGATTGGTATCAGAGCCATGGTTATAGAGAAATATAGGTCATATTATTTAAACGGTTTGGCCTAGACTATAACCTAGGGACCCTCATGTAGTGAGCATACAACATATGATTCTATTTGCATGTGTCTTCTGCGTCTGATCACTGCACTAACCGATTTTCTTTCGATTATGATCAGAATGCCACCAAGAAGACAACCACCTCTATTGCCGCCGCCACAAGACTTAGCTCCGCATTCATCTACACCATCACCATCTGACTATCCTACACAACCACCTCCACCTCCTCGTACACATGTTCCACCTCCACAGCCACCACCTATTCACGAGTTGGATATAGCTACTATTGCTTTAGCCACTCTAATGACAAGCCAACTGAGGGATGTGATCCCTGATATGATGAACAGGATCAACAGCCAGAATGGCAACAACACTGGCAACTCATCTGGTGAGGGCAGCGGTAACACCAGGACCCAACAGGACTACTCCTTCAAGAACTTTGTAGGATGCAAGCCACAGTATTCAGTGGCAACGAGGGAGCTGTTGGCTTGATCCAGTCGATTGAGAAAATGGAGACTACTTTAGACATCAGCGGATGCCCTGACCAACACCGAGTGAGGTATGATGCGAGATCGTTTGAGAAAAGAGCCCTAACAAGGTGGAATGCCTAGGTTCAAACCCGAGGAAGAGATGAGGCGTTGGCTATGTCTTGGGAGGATTTCAATAGTTTGTTGAGGGGCGAGTTCTGCCCGAGGAATGAATTGAAAAATGTAGAAACAGAATTACTGAACCACGTGATGGTGGGAGCTGAAAATCTGGCATTCACCACCAGATTTCATGAACTAACAACACTGGCACCAGATATTGTGCCCACACTCGAGAAAAGGATTGAACGGTATGTCAGTGGACTACCGCCTTGCATTCAAGGGCATGTGATTGCTGCACACCCAAACACACTGGAGATGGCTGTCACACTGTCAGCTACACTGACTGATGTGATGGTTGCCTCTGGCGTACTCAAGAGGGAGTCTGGGACTACTGAGGAACTAGAGCGACACCCTGCCAAGAAACAAAATGTCGCCAAGAATTTCGCGACGACTACCACTACCAAACAAGCAGTGCCCACATAACCACAACTGAACCACAAGCCTTATTCTGGCACGGCTCCATTCTGCAATAAGTGCAACTATCATCATCAAGCAAATGCAGGGTGCAGACAATGTACTTATTGTGGAAAAATGGGGCATTGGTCCAAATTCTGCAAGAATCAAGCAACCCAGCACAGGGTTAATCAAGAAGTGGCACAGACCGCTGTACAAAATGATCTTATTTCCTGCTACACCTACGGGGAACTAGGACATTATGCAAAGGACTGTCCAACGAGGGTGCTACCGAGAGGGCGAGGACCGAGGGGACGTGCATTCAGAATAGGGGTGGCTGCTGCTCGCAAGGACACTGACACCAACACTGGTACGCTTACTATTTAAAATCTTTACAGTTGTACTATTTAACACTAGCATAGATTATCGTCTACCTCTTTAGAGTGGTTTAAAACTTACTCACATTTGGGGCAACACTCGAATATCTCTTACAATAAATGACATGAACTTACTGTTCACTCACCTTTAGTGAACAAACACATACCATGAAATTCAAGTCAATGCACACGAGTAGTGCCAACATCATCACCGGAACGGATGCTTTGTCCCTGATAGGGTTGAAGTCATCTGATCCAATAAAAACCTTCTCCATGTCATTACTGTGAACAACAGAGATGCGTTCATAAATCTCATTACTAGGGCACAAACACTCACGAATAGATTCGTCAGTGTTGTCCTATCGGAGAAAATACGAATCCATTCCAATAAGGGGAGGAACGAGATGTTCCTTCTGACAAGAAATAACATGCGAGTATAAGAATCATAGCGAACGTTAGGAACCATGAAGTTGTTGGATCAACTTGAGACACCACGATGGGAGTGTATACAAACAGCTTGAAGTTTATTGAATCGTTATGAACAATGAAATCCAGCCTACTCATTACATTACGACACACAAAGGCCTAAGCTCATGGAGAAGGACTAGGTCACATAGAAACAACATATTTTCAAGAAACCTCGAACATTATGGATTGTGCGGTCGAGAGACTGGAAACGAATCTGTATAACCTTTAAAAAGTCTCGCTGAAACTCTAAACATAACTTCGTGTAAACTTGAGATCATGAGAAACACGCGATATCAAAACATCTCCACCTATACAAAGAAAAAGTAGTACCCGACAATGACGTTTAAATTTCGGGACGAAATTTCTTTAACAAGGGGAGACTGTGACATCCACTACCTCATCGTCCAGCAAGTCCGTACGCTGTGTGTACTTACACTATTTACTGTGTGTAAATACAGTGTTTGAACAGTTGTGTAACAACAAAACACGGGAAAACAGAAACAGTTGTATGTGTTTAAGTGAAAACTTAAATACTGTAAGTACAACAACTCACAATAAACAACAGTTGTTGGTATCTAGGTGAAAACCTAAGTACTGTTAATACAACGTATCAAGAGAAACAACAAAGTGCAAACAAATGACAAGAACCTATCGATTGCGATCTGATTTCCGTAGATAAAAGGAATCAGATGGCCGACAACTCAGTACGAAAACAATGTGAATTTAAGATTATCAATGTGAGAACAGGGAGTTTAGTTGATTCCATCTGTGAGAATTTCCAATGAAAAACAATAATTCATTATCGTAGATGAATAACGAACCGACAGTATGTTTGCATGGGTGACGATTCACACAAACATATCTGTGGGCTTAGCATTCCGAATGATAAATGAGAAGTAGAAAACCAAATCAGAAAGTGGAACGTACGATCGTGTTCGTACAGTTAGCGCTCTGTACGAAAACACGCGTAAGTGACGTTTTCTGACGAAACAGTGAAGATTAACGAGTTTATCTCGAACAAAACAGTAAAAATAAAGAAAGCATAACATTTTTATGTTTTAGAATTTTGAAACTCATCAAAACAGTTCGAGAAGGATTATTTATTTAAGATTCGTAAAATTCTTCCACTCTCTCTCTCTCTACCCTCACAACCGTTTTTCTCTCTCTCTATAAGATTCAAGGCTTCAAACCACAAGATCTTACTCGTTTGTGGATGAAATCTCGCGTTCTTGGTGTCCAAACGCAGCTACAAACTTCTGCTACCTAGAAGTACAACCGATCTGAGGATTTATCCATCAAAAATCTAGGTATGAAGCTATGAAACCCAAGAAAGTTAGGGTTTTCACACCCTTTTCTTTGATCCATCATTTTCATCCGGTTTCAAACCATTTTTGCCGCACCCTACAACCTTGAGAACTGTTTTGCATGTAACACCACCATGGGAAAACCACTTTATAACAATTACCGTGTGATGGAGAAGATGGTGAACAGTGGGTCGCGAAAATGCAGGTGACCAAACCTGTGCATGCTGGCCGAAACTCACGATTCGCGAACCTGCTAGCAACCTGCATACTCTATTCACGAACCCTTCTGAAACGAACCCATGGCCGGCGAACCTGCACCATCAATGAACCATATGGGAACCACGAACCTTGCATGGCCGAACCTATATCTAACCGAACCTTGTGCCTGATTGAAGCCTCTGATCACGAACCATATGAAGCGCGAACCTGGGGGGCTGTTTAAACTTTTCACCAGCGAACCTAAGACCTCTACTTGGCCATGCACACTGTCATTTGAAACATTTGGTTCGGCCCATGTGGTTAACCTAGCCCACAACCCCATTCGGCCCATACAACACCCACTTTCCCCAAATATTCGGCCCATGCCCATTGGTTTGGCCCAATTGACTATTTGGCCCACTTCTATTTTTTTAGCCCAAGTGATAATTCGGTTTACATGAAAATAGGAAACCAACTTATGAAATCAAATATCAAGGAGGACATGCGTGGAATCATATAATAAATATATTTATTACAAAGGAGGCAAGTTTTGGGTGTGTTCATCAAGTCTAAAACATGTCACTTTAAATATTTTAACAAGTGGTTTCAAGGTGTCAAGACAAATGGAACAATAGTAATACAAAACTATGTTACAAGATACTAAGGATTATCAACCTTTAACCTAAAACCTAAATTTATACTTAGAATCCATTTGGTTATGACAATAAAGTGAGTGAACATAAAACAAATAAACAAGTATATGAACCTTATCTAATTGGGCTAAATGGCATTAAAAATCCTTATCAAGTGGATTGGGCCGAATGAGGACCAAGACCAAGGGGTGTTAGCCAACGTAGGGCTAACACATACACACACGAATCCCTATAATTTATGCTTACAAGTTTCAAACAACATGAAATCAATACAGGATCGTGAACTTAACAACAAGTACAACAACGAGCGCATGCATTATTGATAGGCTAAGTCAACCACATCAACAGCAAGGTGAGTTCATACGCCCCTTTTCTAATTTTAATTGATTTCAAAGCTCGGGCTGAGAAACATGTTTAAAGCTTTTATTTATTTAAAAGTTTTGGTATAACATACTGATTTTACTATGATTTAGATAATATTGTTCATCCTTATTATCGTTTATCATTGTGTGCATGCTTGTATCAACGTAACATAACTGAGACATTCAGAATGATCCATGATATTGTAACTTTATGGAATCATTTCAATATCTATATAACACAGGTGAAATAAGATGTGATCTTATATTATTCCGACACTTACAATGAGGTAACAATATGACTATACGAGACAATTACAAGAACAACAAGAATGATAATCATGATAATATACATTCATGATAATGATATCATTCATCCATTATACAAACCAGCCATGTGTTTTAAGACAAGTTCTTAGCAAACACGGTTAACACATGGGAACACATAACAATGAGAATATTATTGAGGACATCACATCTTGATTATTATTTGGTTATTTATAATAAATCACACACTTGGAACAGGGTTTTGGGTATTCTATAGTAGTGAACATGGGACCTTTGGTTAACCTTATTAAACAATCATAACGCTTAGATCATTCCTAATAAACATCCTACTAGCTAACCTTATATATAGGGCATATGTAACGGAACCAAGCCCTAGCCAACATCCCACCACATATCTAAGAGAACTTAATGCCACTTGCAATACAACTATGGATATCCATTTCATTTAACCCGTCCGTCTGTGTTCATCACCCGTTGTATCATATGTAGAATAATATAATAAGAGGATTTTAGTTGTCAAACCGAAGTATTGATAAACCCTCAATGTGTTAAGGAAATTAGATTAATTTAATATGATCCTTGTTATTATTCTATTCTTGTGGGGTTAACTGTTAATCACTGTTAATAATAAGAGTGTTAGTTAACCATTTGATATTTGTTCTCAACTTGAAGTGCATAGAGCCTAGAAGGAATCCATTGCAATCCTCACGTAATCAGATTACAATGCATCCGATTTACCTCTACCATTTTGTATTACCATAGACCTCACCGAACTGTTACTAGTATTATGACATGAGAGAAAATAAATTCTTCAGTCTATTAGTCAACAAGAAACGATGGAATAATTACAATTTCACTGTCGAATGATACCACCATGTGTCGTTTACCAAACCTGACTGATCGTCGCCCTGTTACCGGTCATACGTTACCGGCCAATTAATGTTACGCTTAACATACCGACCTACTCGCCATAGGTTTGTCAAACCTATGGTACCACTATGCTAACGTCGGTTTAGTTCCCACTAAATTAACGGGTAAACGATTCTGTGAAGGGACTTACAATGAAACTTGAATATATGGCACATGATTGAGATGATATAATACAGACGGTTCAATAGCAATCAATTGTATTGTGTTCATCAATGTTGTTTTCATGAAGTTACATTATCATGATTATTATTCTAATTGTTCCATGTAGTCACCATGTTGTCACCAAGATGTGGTAAGAACTAGTCTTACTACACCTAGTCGACTCAGGTGGTTGATGATAGTTGTTCCATGTTAACTTGTAATATATATCGAGTTGTAAACTAAGTTTTATTAGATCTTGTCTTATTACACTTATGTTACTCTAGTGTAGAATGTTATTATAAAGATATATTATCTTCATAACATTCATTAGTTTCGTTGTTATTGTCATCATGTTCACCTGTCCTTATCTCAATGTTTGTTCTTGTAATAATAAGCAAGTGTTGTAAGATGTAATCTTACAACTATGTTATTCTATTGTGTTGATGAGTTATGAAATTATATTATCATATTCATCTTAGTTATCCCTGTCATATCCTGATCATACAAGCATCCATACAATGATAAATGATAATAAGTTAAACAATATTATCTAAATCAAAGCATAAGCAATATGTTAAACATAAAACTTTTAATTAAATAAAAGTTAAGCATGTTTCTTAGCTCCGAGAGTTGAAAATCAGTTAAGATTAGAAAAGGGGCGTATGAACTCACCTTGCTGTTGAAGTGGTTGACTTAGCTTAAACAAGAAATGCACGCGCTCTTTGTCAGATTTGTTGTTGATTTCACGATCCTGTATTGATTTCATGTTGTTTGTAACTTGTAAGTATTAGTTGAAATTGATTGGTGTGTGTGTATGTGTTAGCCCTAAAGTTGGCTAACACTCATGGGTTTCGGTCTTCATTCAGCCCTATGCTTTTATGTGGTGCGTTTGTCTTTAACCCATTCTTGAATTCTTCACTTGGTCATTATGTGTTCATGGCTTATTGTGATATAAAGCTTGTTAAACAAACCCAAAAATGAACTTAGGGTTAAGTTTTAAAGTCTTTACAAGTTTTGTTTGACCCAATTATTACCACCTTTGTAGTATTCTAGGTTAACATTTCATGCATGTCTATCCATTAATTTTTGTTTGAAGTGTTTTTTTTACATCTTTTATCATAGGGCCGAATGAAAGGTAAGTGAGCTGGATCTGTTACGTATTGGGCCCTAGTATAAAGATTGGGCCGAAACAATGATGTTGTCGACCAAACTAGCACTATGTTGGGCCGGTGACAAAAATGGGCCAAATCAGTCACAGTTAACCAAACCCATTCAAAGGTTCGTGGGCCAAGGGATTGTGCTGGGCTGCAAAGCATCTCGCCCAAATGAAAGACCATAGGTTCGCTAGATAGGACTTCCGGCCACCTTTAGTTCACAGCTCCCAGACAAGGTTCGGTGAGGGTGAAGGGTTCGGCCAGGGCCAGGGAGTGGGTTCGCCATGGGGGTTCGTGGTCAGCCATAAGGTTCGTAGGTAATAAGGTTCGCTGCCATGGTTTTGAGCTACAAGGTTCGTTGACATAGGAGGTTCGTGGCTTCCTACTAGGGTTCGGCTGTTATTAAGGGTTCGTGTGTAGGGAGGTTCGGTGCTGGTTTGTTGTGCCCAGGTTCGGCTAATCACACAGTGGTTGTTGATACATGTTTTTGTCCCTAGTTCAGTTTTGTAACTCTTATCATGTAAATGTTCAAAGTATTAATGGAAGTTGTCTTTATTTCTATTTCTTAATGTTTGTTACTATTCCTTAATGTCTATTAATGTTTATCTATTTAGTTGATTTGATTATAAACTGAATTGAGTATGAAGGTTACTCATTCGGTGAATGACTCTAGAATGAAGTCATTCGCCGAATGAAGGTTATAGCGAATGTCTGGATTGAGAATGAGTCATTCGCCGAATGACTCATTCGAATGATAGCTCATTCGAGCTTAGTCATTCGCCGAATGAGCTGCTTCGGCCACTCATTCGGCCGAATGACTACAACTTATAAATAGAAGTTCAAATCATTTCAACTTTAACTTTCCAGAGCCCTTCTTCTTCCCTGAGACTCAAGTGTCAAAACCCTAGAAGATCTGAGCGGTTCTTGATCATCCAAGTTCGATTCTCAACCCGTGGTGTTCGATTGTTGCTTCCACGTTGTTCTTACAACCTCGGATCACCACAGTTTCTGTTGGTTTCGATTGGAAAACCCTGGAATAGGATTCCGCACTATCCCAGAGGTTGTCGAGTAGTTTTACATTGGATTCGGATTGTTTCCGAGCTCCCAAACGGTCCAACAAAGTGGTATCAGAGCTTTGGCTCTTGATTCTACTCGATTTCCACTCAAAATCAACAGATCTGAGATTCCCAAAACCCTGATTTTCGTAACTTTCAAAAACCCTATTTTTCTTGCTTCCCAAGTTACTATTTCATTGAAATATCAAGGGTTTTTGTGGTTTGATTGTTCTAATTCTTTCCCAATTGGTTTGTTATCATGTCTTGAACTTCTGTACCAAATTTGGTGGTTAGATCTGGTCAAAATCTCAAGTTATCACGATTTTCATTGCTTAAAATACCAGATTGCCGAATGACTCTGACGGCCGAATAAGTTCAGCCGAATAGCCCCTCATTCGCCGAATAGGTCTCATTCGGCGAATAGCTCCTTCGCCATTCTCATTCGCCGAATAAGCCTCATTCTCCACACTCATTCTGCGAAAGAACTCATTCGATCTGCCATTCGCCGAATAGGTCATTCGACTAACCCATTCGCCAGTTGTCATTCTCAGCCTCCATTCGCCAGTTTCAAGACATTCGGCCCCCGACATTCGCCCAATATCAGTTCATTCGCCAGTCACTTCTGAAATTTTTCTAAGTGTTGAATCTTATTACTTCTAATCAAATGGAGGATCTAGTACTCATCGCTAACCAAAACCATCGCATTCAGACTCTCTTGTTGACAGAAAATGAAACCGGGAACTCAAACAAAGCTCCTAAGTTGTTGACTTTAGATGACTACCCTCACTGGAAGTATAGATTTGAAATCCACATCAATGGAGTGGATACAAATCTGTGGATGATGATAGAGGGAGGTTACTTGAGGCCTTTAAACGAGGATGGTACTCCTATGCTTGTTACAAGGATGACCGAGCCTCAAAGGAAGCTGTATGACTATGAGAAGAAAGCATATGCCATTCTGTCACAGTCCATTGCTACAGATATCTTTCATCAATTTAGACAGTTTACATCTTCCAAATACCTCTGGGATGCTTTCAACAAAGATATGAGGGGAATGATGCATTGAAGAGCATTAAGTCTAAAGCTTTAAGGAAAGAGTTCAACAGCTTTATGTATGTGGGTAATGAGTCCCTTGATGAGCTGATTGCTAGGTTCTATCATCTGTTGAGTGAGTTGGTCAACCACGAGGTCAAAACTACAACTCAAGAGAAGATTCAGTGTTTAGCAGATGCCCTACCTCCAAAGTGGGAGTCCTTCTTGATGGTACTCAAGCAAAATCAGATGATGGCTCATATGGACATCAATGATTTCATAAAGAAGTTGAAGGAATAGGAGATAGAGAACAAGTGGAAAGCCAAGAGGGTTGTGCAAGTTCAAGATCCTTCTCTATACTACTCCACTCCTACAGTTGATAAATCTACAACTCATGCTCCTTTGAAGACTGCTTTTGTTTCTAAAGCATCTGAAGCTCCATCTGCAGCTCAGATGCATTTCAGTCCATCTTCTTCATCAAGCTCACAACAAGAGCATCATCAGCCTACTGCAAGTCTGAAAACAGAGAATTTTGACAAGGTCACAGTAGAGATTGCTAAAGAGCATATGGGTCTTCTGTCAACATTGGTTAGCTCATATGATGGATTAGTTGCTGGTCAGATCGGCAATCCATATTTGACCAATGATGACTACTCTCAGATTGATCCAGATGATATGGAGAGGATTGACATTATGTGGGCATTGGCTAGTGCAGTTAGAAGAGCAAAGGAGTTTGTGAAAAGGACTGGGAAGGATATTAATCTAAACAAGGAGTCCAAGTTTGGATTTGATATGGCATCTGTTACATGCTACAACTGTGGTGATAAGGGTCACTTTGCCAGACAATGCAAACAGCCTAAGAAAGCTGGGAACAAGAACCCATTTCAACATCAGAAATCAGCACCTACCAATTCAGAAAGGAGATTAGTTCCTATTGATTCTCCTTCTCCAGTTGGATCTTCATCCTCTGCTAGTAAAGCTTTAATGGTTCAACAGGATGAAGGGGTGAACTGGGACTTCAGGTTCAATGCTGATAAAGAAGATCAAGATAAAGCTTGTGTGGCAAAGATTCAGCAGTCTGAAGATCAAAGTGAAGAAAGCATTCGGGTAGATCCATTGAGGAATGATGACAAGATCTCAAGTCCAGAATCAGATAATCTGACAGATTCAGACACTCAAGATTCCGATGCTGAAGCTGATGACTCCTCTACTCAATTTGCCTTGATGGTAAACTGTTTTGCTTCTACAGAGTCAGAGCAGGTATACACTGACTGTTCATCTTCACATTCAGAGTGTTTTAATTGTGTTGATCTTAGAAGTAAGGTCCTTGCTTATCAGACACATAACAGTGTTTTGATGAACGATCTCGACTTGTGCATTGAGGCTAACAAAGTTTTAAAATCTAATGAAAAAGATTTTCAAGCTAAAAATTGATCTTTTAAATAGACAATTGCATGAGGCAGAAATCGCAGTGCTGAATAAGCAAGATGCTATCACTTCTTATCTCAATACCATCAATGAGATCAAGAAGAAATTAGCAATAGTCGAGTGTGACTATGAGACCTTAGGACGAAAGCTCAAGAGCTATGAAAGCTCATCTTATATCATTGAGCACATGCTCAGTAGGGGTACTGATCAGGGGAAGGAAAAGGTTAACTATCAAAATTGTCCTCCACCCATCCTCAATGCATTTGTCAATACACCAAATGACAAAGATGTAAAGGATTTTCAAGTTACTACTCCGTTAGTAATTGATCCAGTCGGTCTGAGTACAAATCAGAGTTCTTCAAAGACTGCTGGATCTCGGGTGGATGGAGTTGTTGAAGATTGGGTCTCAGATTCAGAGCATGAATCAGAATATAGTACTCCTCAGAATCAAACCTCTGTTGTTATGAAAGGTGACCCAATCTGCAACTCAAAAATTTACAAAGAATTATGCTTTGTTAAAGCTTCACAAGAGTCTGAAGCTAAGCATGTTACCAAATCAGCTTTTGTTGGTAACAAAGGGACAAAAGGTTTGGGTTTTAAGCCAGATTGTCAGAAAACAAATGTTTTTAAATCAAATAGAAAACCATTTTCTGATTTAAAACATTTTCATAAAAAAGGTGACAAAGTCTGTTTTGAATGTGGTGAGTCTGGGCACATTGTTAGATTTTGCCCTCAATTGATCAGACCAAAGGTTGTTTCTTTCAGAAAATTAAATTCTGCTTTACCAAAACCGGTTAAATCTGTACCTAAGCCTGTTCAAACAAAGGCCAAACAACCGGTTCAGATTATCACTTCAGACAAGGGTAAAGGAAAACAGGAAACTTTGCATGTTCCAAGTGTGCCTAAAGTTAACCAAGCAAAATCATCATCCATTTATCTGAAAACCTCTTTTGATAAACATGCAATTTGGAAAGTTAAATCATCTGAGGATTATGTTTCACCTCTTTCAGATAAATCTCTTCCTGATGGAAAA